>OY293310.1:4912111-5411863 GCA_958502075.1 Orchestes rusci
TCTCAATCTCTTAAAGATTCTAATTAGGATTTTCTTGATGTGTAGTTTTTGGTTAATAATTGGATTGAACCAAATCAATGTACTAATGGAATAAACGGGTACATGCTCGATTTGAGGTTAGAATCCGGCGTATGTGTACCTGATTGAAGCTTGGGGTATACAAAGCCACCACACCACTCGAAAAGCAGCCCCAGATCATTGACTGGGAAAGGGCCAAGGCGGCCGAATCAATTGGAGTTAGCTGTGATTGGAGTACCACCTCAAATACCGCTTGAGGCCCGCAGCAAGCAATACCTCACTGGCTACTGTTGTTATAATTCGCCACAGCAAGTACTCATTAAGTTTATAACTGGTTACATAATATCTTCATAATATCGTCATTTCGTCATAACGCAGGAACTACGTCTCATATCCCCCACTTAGTATTAATAGTAATTTTCCGTTGGCACAACATACTTAGAAATCTTAACATAAGTTCGTAGTATAGTAGTAATTCCTCAAAATTGTCAGTTTGTAGAATATTTCCAACCTTTCACTTTATTGAGTTACTTTTTAAAGTGTTTAATTTGTGCAAATAAGGCCCACATAACAAAAAAAAAACAATGATACCAAGAGGTATCTGGGCAATAAAGGGGAGGAACTAAAATTTGTACTACTGTTATTTCACACCTGCCCTATGACCCATTGCACTGGCGCCCGAGCAAAATAAATTAGGGGTTGTAGCGTAGTTCCTGCAGTTGCTTTTGAAATCTAGTTGATAGTGAAAAGTTTTTGACAATCAGTCTTTTCATGTAATTTTTTTTTGTTAATAATATTATCAGGAAATCTTCACTCTAAGTAACATTTTCTTATTTTCTTTTAAATTTTCAAATTGGGGGGGAAAGTTTTTTATACAGACAAGCCTGGATTTTATGCAAGAGCATGGTGTAAACTGATGTTGATGCGGATCATCGCGCGAAAAATATTTTGTTGAATTGGCATTCACTAGTACAGCTGTACATATTTTTTTTTTTTTTGGATGAAGTTTTTAAGAATATTGGTGCGACCTTGCTGGTAGTGATTTTTTTTTTAAGTGGAAGTGTTATTGGTGCATAGTGAATAGTGATAGTGAAGTGGAGTTTTGTCTTGTTCAAGGTGAAATGTTTTCGTGAGTGATAGTCAAGGTACATTTCAGGGTTTACCTCAGTATATTAGAAGTTTTTTCTTATATATTACATTCTGTAGTATTACATGTTCGTTTTCATTTTTACATTAACGTTGAATTATATTAAATTTATAAACAATAATAATACATAAAAGCGGGTTTCTCATGATGGTGAATACGAGACAAAATAAAGATAGTGGTGATGTGGCGGCTTCTAATGTGATTGTGAGTGAGAAAGAAGAAGAAACGAGACTGGAGATGAGGGCAAAGGCTGAAGAGGATAAAAAGAAACAGGACTTAAATTGGATGCAGCAGAACAAAGTTGCTTTGGAGAATGAGAGAAGGTTGAAGGATCTTGAGAGGGAGAAGGTGCTTAGGTTGGAATCACTTTTGAGGGAGAATGAGGAAAAGTTAAAAGAGTTTGAACGAGAGAAATTACAGAGAGAGATGAAGTCTACGGAGGAAACGCATGAACAAGGTGGAGATTATGATGATTTTATGTACAAGGAAGGCAGACAAGAGGAATTATCAAGAAAAGGGAAAAGGCATGCTGAAGTTGACAAAAGGAGATCACTGAATAGAGAACGGACTTATGAGGAGGAAGAAGCTAATGCATTGTTTGATTGGAGAAAAACTGGGGCCATTCCGAAACAAGGGGTGCAGCAAAAGGAACAAGCGTTCAGCCATTATTCAGGTCAACGCTTTGAAAGACTTCAAGAAGAAGTGATAGAGTCATTGAGACTTCTCAGACCACAAGTTGATGTGGAAAGCATCCCAACGTTCAATGGAACGAGTAGACAGGGTCCAAAGGATTTTTTGAGAAAGTTAGAATGGTGGTTCACTGATCAACGAATTCAACCCAATGAATATTTAGGTTGGGTCAGGAGAGGCCTTCGTGGTGAAGCCAAACTATGGATTGATTGCTTTGGAGATGATATACGAACATATGGGGAATTCTGCAGAAGATTTCTAGAAAAATTCTGGAGCAGAGAGAGACAAAGAAGACTCATACAAGAGCTGTATAATGGCAGATATATTCAGAAATATGGGAATAATTCATCGATGTCCGTATATTTTTTGAAGACCCTCAAATTAGCACGAGAACTTGAAATTATGACTTTAGAAGAAACCATTGATACCATTATTGATCATTTTCCACTTCAAGTAGCAAGAGTTCTGGCAGGTTTAGCGGAAAAAACACCGGATGCAATTTGTAAAACATTAGAACGCTTTGATAGCATGGAAGAACGAAGAAACAGTAATCATTTTGGCAATCAAGCGTCAAGGTTCAGATATCAAGGGAGAAACTATGAGGAGGAAAACTTCAGACAGAGTCACCGAAATAATAATCATCGTTTCAATCATCAATCGTCTTATCAGGGAGATCGTAGTTCCAATCATCAACAATCCACTGGAAATTGTCCAAATCAGAATAATACCAGCAGCCAAAAATTCTCAGAAAATAGAAGGCATTCTATCAATAACTATAATCAATATCAGGGAAATCGAAATGAAAATAGGAAATATGGGGAAAGTCTAGGAGAAAACAGACGGTACAGTGTTAGAGCCATGAGAGTAGAAGAACAACAGCGACAGAAAGATCTTGATAACATTGAAGAGGCAGTCCAGACAATGAAGTCATCAGAATCGAACAAGCAAATTGAGGAGGCAGTGGTTCACTGCAATACAGTTTTCTATGGGGAAAAATTGGAAGTTTCAGATACAACTGAAGGGAATCCGATAGTCAATGCAGAAATTGAAGGTATAAAGGGGAAATATTACTAGATTCGGGATGTCAGATGAGCTGCCTATCAAAAGCCTTCTTTGATGAGTTGAAAAGAAATAACAGCGAAATGTTGTCCTTACCAGTCTCGAGAGTCACAGTTACAGGGGCGATAGGAAACAAGAGCAAAAAAATTGACCAACAAACATATGTTACAGTCAAACTGGATAACATGGAGTTCCCTGTAGTTTGTTTGGTAGTTGAAGAGCTGATACACAAGATAATCCTGGGTCAAGATTGGCTGAAGAAAAGCAAGGCTCAACTCGACTTTGATAAATGTCAGTTGGTGATTGAAGACAAATCTATTCCTTTCAAAATGCTGGATGAAAATAATCAAAGAAATGTACTGACCGTACAATTAGAAGGACATAAACCAATTTTAAGTAGTCACATCCCATCAGAATGCACAAAACTCATTGAACAGTATACGGAAATTTTCTCAGAAAAACCAGGAAGAACCAATGTTTATACACATTCAATCAGTATTCGCGAAAAACAGCCATTCAAAGCAAGGATATATCCTATACCATTTTGTCATAGATCCGCAGTTAGAAACAAGATTGCAGAAATGGAGGAAGATGGTATCATTACAAAATCCAACACACCATATATCAACCCCATTGTAGCCGTAATTAAGAAGGATAAGTCAGTCAGAATCTGCTTGGATGCACAACAACTTAACAAGAGAATTTTACAAGACCATGAATGTCCACTTCCAGCGGAAGAGATCCTATGTCAAACCACTTCAAATCTATGTATGTCGACCATAGATTTAACAAGCAGCTATTGGCAAATTCCGTTATGTCCTAACTCTACAGATTATTGTGGATTTTCGTTTGAAGGAAAAACATATAAATTTTTACGAATGCCTTTTGGATTGTCCACAGCAGTAGCAGGCATGGCAAGGTGCATAAACAAAGTCTTCATTGGATGTGAACATTTTGTCGCAGCCTACATAGATGATATTTTAGTCAAATCATCATCAGAACAAGAACACCTTGAGCATCTCCAAGAAGTATTTTGGCGATTGAAGAAAGCAAACATGACTGTGAATATATCAAAATGTAATTTTTTTTGTACGGAGGTCAAGTTTTTGGGACATATTTTAACAACTGAAGGTATTAAAATTGATAACAGCAAGGTAGAAGTCATCCAGAAGTATACGGTACCAACCAACGTAAAAACTTTACGAGCTTTTTTGGGACTTTGTAATTATCATAGAAGGTTCTGTAATCAGTACTCTAGACATCTTATACCCCTTTACAACTTGTTGAAGAAAGAAAATAAATGGAAATGGACAGAAGAACATCAGGTAGCATTTCAGACAATCAAGGAGAAACTCGCAGAAACTACTCTATTGTATCATCCCAACTTACAAGTTCCGTTCTACATAGAAGCTGACGCATCATCTTATGCCATCGGAGGAAGACTGTTCCAGGTAATAAACGAGGAGCAACACAATATAGCATTCACTAGCAGAAGACTTTTACAAAGTGAAGTCAACTATAATACAACACAAAGAGAAATTTTAAGCATTGTTTATTGTTTACAAAAATGGGAGACAATAATATTGGGAAGCAAGGTTTTTATATTAAATGATCATAAAGCACTATCCTTTCTTATTAATACAAATTTGCTGAATCCCAGATTGGTTAGATGGTTCCTACACATTCAGAAGTTCAACTTGGAAATTATTCATATTCCCGGGAAAGAAAACTGCATTGCCGATGCCTTGTCAAGATATGGAGATGCATATCAAGAGGAAAAACCAGGAACAAATTTGATTCTAGCACATGTTTCACTAAAGATTGATAAATTGTTCATCAAAAAATTAAAACAAGTATTTGCAGCACAGAAAAATAGTACGGAAGTTGAGAAAATTAAGGAAAAACTCAAAAATAACATATCTTCAAAGGAGCATTTCAGGATCTACAAGGACGTAATGTATAAGGTGGGAACCAAGGACTCGCAATGGAGACTTTTTATCCCAAAAGAAATTCTCAAGGAAATCATCACAGCGTATCACCAGGAGTATGGACATTTTGGCGACTGGAAAACCTGGAAACTAATTGCAAATAATTTCACGGCAACAAAATTAAAATCAACAGTTAAGCAAGTCGTAGCAGCGTGTCAAATTTGTCAACAAACTAAAATTTCAAACAAAGCCTTGATGGGATCTTTCAATCCTATAGTTCCAGAGGACGAGAACGACCTTGTAGCTGTAGATCTGTTTGGGAGCCTACCATCATCAATCGCTGGTCTTAAATACATATTTGTAGTCTTGAATGTATTCACAAAATACGTTAAACTTTATCCAATCAGGAATCAGACGGCAGGGGCAGTTACAAGAAAAATGGAAACTTACATCACCAATGAGAGAAAGCCAAAAAGAGTACTTTCGGACAATGGGACACAGTTTACTGGGAACCGATGGAAACAACTTCTGCAGCAACATGGGATCAAGAAGATTCATTGTAGTAGGCATTATCCTCAAGGAAACCCGTCAGAACGAGTAATGAGGGAATTAGCAAGATTACTAAGATTATTTTGTCACAATAAACATTCTGGTTGGGCTAAATTTGTTCCGAAAATTGAGTTGTTATTAAACTGCGTTACCCATGATTCTACAGGCTTTCCTCCAATTCTTCTTGAAAAGAACGTACATCCTGAGGTACTCATCAGGAAAGAACTAAACTTACCAAACTCCACCAACTTTTCAAATTCCAACAAGGATCTGCTAAGCACCAACAACGAACCCTCAAGCTCCGACAACAATGCCGGTAACTATTTCTCAAACGTTGGAACCCGTCTGGAACTGGCTAGAAAAAAAATTAAGCAAAGGGCTCATATCAGGAAAAGCAAAGCCGAGAAAGGGAAATCAAGGACAATACTAAATAAGGGTGATCTAGTGTGGCTAAAAACACATAATCTTTCATCAGCCCGGGACAAAGAAGTTTCAAAATTATTTTGTCTCTATGAAGGACCTTTTGTTATACATTCCTGTATTGGGGACAATACCTATGATCTCTGGACTCAAGATGGAAAGATGAAGGGAATTAACAATATCAAAAACTTGAAAATTTGTACCTCTGACGCTCAAATTCGACGTTAATGTAGGGTTTAATGTAGTGTCTAATCGAATGTTAAGTGTATATTGTGTTAAAAAGTTACAACGGAGAGTTTTGGAGAGTAATTATTATATTACATTATTATATTTATATATTTCCAGTAATATAGAAATAGTAGTTGTTTAATTTTTTTTTGTTTTTCCTTCGGTTTCTTCCTTGCGTTGCCTTGTTGCCTTCTCTTTGGTGGGGCTATGGGCCTCAAAATATCGTTCAGACACACTGGTAGCTCATTGCAATTTAAAGGTTTGGTCAGTATGGGGATGTTTTATTTTTTCTGTAGCAATTTCCACTTCTTTTCCTTTGGGGTAATGAAAAGAAAAATAAATCGCTGGTAGGGCTATGCAACGGTCCAGTTGTCGCGTTCAAAATAAAATTATTATTTATATAGTTACGAAAAGCCTTCGGCAATGTTGCCAGTGGAGTGAAGTTTTCTGGGTATTTTGACATTTAGGTTAGATGATGTTGTGCCAATGAATTTGTTTGGAAGTAGAATAAGTATTAAATTGTGACAGTCCGCCAAAAGTTAACCAATCACAAAGAATCAGTTTTTATTAAATCAAAATGTTATAAATTCGACGAAATGCGGAGATTTGGTCTTTTTCGTGTTATTTGTTAAATGTAAGCTGTTTATGTATCACTGACACCCTCGACTCGGCAAGGCGCCCAGAGGGGTAAGTTTCACCGAATCTCAATCTCTTAAAGATTCTAATTAGGATTTTCTTGATGTGTAGTTTTTGGTTAATAATTGGATTGAACCAAATCAATGTACTAATGGAATAAACGGGTACATGCTCGATTTGAGGTTAGAATCCGGCGTATGTGTACCTGATTGAAGCTTGGGGGTATACAAAGCCACCACACCACTCGAAAAGCAGCCCCAGATCATTGACTGGGAAAGGGCCAAGGCGGCCGAATCAATTGGAGTTAGCTGTGATTGGAGTACCACCTCAAATACCGCTTGAGGCCCGCAGCAAGCAATACCTCACTGGCTACTGTTGTTATAATTCGCCACAGCAAGTACTCATTAAGTTTATAACTGGTTACATAATATCTTCATAATATCGTCATTTCGTCATAACGCAGGAACTACGTCTCATATCCCCCACTTAGTATTAATAGTAATTTTCCGTTGGCACAACATACTTAGAAATCTTAACATAAGTTCGTAGTATAGTAGTAATTCCTCAAAATTGTCAGTTTGTAGAATATTTCCAACCTTTCACTTTATTGAGTTACTTTTTAAAGTGTTTAATTTGTGCAAATAAGGCCCACATAACAAAAAAAAAACAATGATACCAAGAGGTATCTGGGCAATAAAGGGGAGGAACTAAAATTTGTACTACTGTTATTCCACACCTGCCCTATGACCCATTGCACTGGCGCCCGAGCAAAATAAATTAGGGGTTGTAGCGTAGTTCCTGCAGTTGCTTTTGAAATCTAGTTGATAGTGAAAAGTTTTTGACAATCAGTCTTTTCATGTAATTTTTTTTTGTTAATAATATTATCAGGAAATCTTCACTCTAAGTAACATTTTCTTATTTTCTTTTAAATTTTCAAATTGGGGGGGAAAGTTTTTTATACAGACAAGCCTGGATTTTATGCAAGAGCATGGTGTAAACTGATGTTGATGCGGATCATCGCGCGAAAAATATTTTGTTGAATTGGCATTCACTAGTACAGCTGTACATATTTTTTTTTTTTTTTTGGATGAAGTTTTTAAGAATATTGGTGCGACCTTGCTGGTAGTGATTTTTTTTTTAAGTGGAAGTGTTATTGGTGCATAGTGAATAGTGATAGTGAAGTGGAGTTTTGTCTTGTTCAAGGTGAAATGTTTTCGTGAGTGATAGTCAAGGTACATTTCAGGGTTTACCTCAGTATATTAGAAGTTTTTTCTTATATATTACATTCTGTAGTATTACATGTTCGTTTTCATTTTTACATTAACGTTGAATTATATTAAATTTATAAACAATAATAATACATAAAAGCGGGTTTCTCATGATGGTGAATACGAGACAAAATAAAGATAGTGGTGATGTGGCGGCTTCTAATGTGATTGTGAGTGAGAAAGAAGAAGAAACGAGACTGGAGATGAGGGCAAAGGCTGAAGAGGATAAAAAGAAACAGGACTTAAATTGGATGCAGCAGAACAAAGTTGCTTTGGAGAATGAGAGAAGGTTGAAGGATCTTGAGAGGGAGAAGGTGCTTAGGTTGGAATCACTTTTGAGGGAGAATGAGGAAAAGTTAAAAGAGTTTGAACGAGAGAAATTACAGAGAAGGATGAAGTCTACGGAGGAAACGCATGAACAAGGTGGAGATTATGATGATTTTATGTACAAGGAAGGCAGACAAGAGGAATTATCAAGAAAAGGGAAAAGGCATGCTGAAGTTGACAAAAGGAGATCACTGAATAGAGAACGGACTTATGAGGAGGAAGAAGCTAATGCATTGTTTGATTGGAGAAAAACTGGGGCCATTCCGAAACAAGGGGTGCAGCAAAAGGAACAAGCGTTCAGCCATTATTCAGGTCAACGCTTTGAAAGACTTCAAGAAGAAGTGATAGAGTCATTGAGACTTCTCAGACCACAAGTTGATGTGGAAAGCATCCCAACGTTCAATGGAACGAGTAGACAGGGTCCAAAGGATTTTTTGAGAAAGTTAGAATGGTGGTTCACTGATCAACGAATTCAGCCCAATGAATATTTAGGTTGGGTCAGGAGAGGCCTTCGTGGTGAAGCCAAACTATGGATTGATTGCTTTGGAGATGATATACGAACATATGGGGAATTCTGCAGAAGATTTCTAGAAAAATTCTGGAGCAGAGAGAGACAAAGAAGACTCATACAAGAGCTGTATAATGGCAGATATATTCAGGAATATGGGAATAATTCATCGATGTCCGTATATTTTTTGAAGACCCTCAAATTAGCACGAGAACTTGAAATTATGACTTTAGAAGAAACCATTGATACCATTATTGATCATTTTCCACTTCAAGTAGCAAGAGTTCTGGCAGGTTTAGCGGAAAAAACACCGGATGCAATTTGTAAAACATTAGAACGCTTTGATAGCATGGAAGAACGAAGAAACAGTAATCATTTTGGCAATCAAGCGTCAAGGTTCAGATATCAAGGGAGAAACTATGAGGAGGAAAACTTCAGACAGAGTCACCGAAATAATAATCATCGTTTCAATCATCAATCGTCTTATCAGGGAGATCGTAGTTCCAATAATCAACAATCCACTGGAAATTGTCCAAATCAGAATAATACCAGCAGCCAAAAATTCTCAGAAAATAGAAGGCATTCTATCAATAACTATAATCAATATCAGGGAAATCGAAATGAAAATAGGAAATATGGGGAAAGTCTAGGAGAAAACAGACGGTACAGTGTTAGAGCCATGAGAGTAGAAGAACAACAGCGACAGAAAGATCTTGATAACATTGAAGAGGCAGTCCAGACAATGAAGTCATCAGAATCGAACAAGCAAATTGAGGAGGCAGTGGTTCACTGCAATACAGTTTTCTATGGGGAAAAATTGGAAGTTTCAGATACAACTGAAGGGAATCCGATAGTCAATGCAGAAATTGAAGGTATAAAAGGGGAAATATTACTAGATTCGGGATGTCAGATGAGCTGCCTATCAAAAGCCTTCTTTGATGAGTTGAAAAGAAATAACAGCGAAATGTTGTCCTTACCAGTCTCGAGAGTCACAGTTACAGGGGCGATAGGAAACAAGAGCAAAAAAATTGACCAACAAACATATGTTACAGTCAAACTGGATAACATGGAGTTCCCTGTAGTTTGTTTGGTAGTTGAAGAGCTGATACACAAGATAATCCTGGGTCAAGATTGGCTGAAGAAAAGCAAGGCTCAACTCGACTTTGATAAATGTCAGTTGGTGATTGAAGACAAATCTATTCCTTTCAAAATGCTGGATGAAAATAATCAAAGAAATGTACTGACCGTACAATTAGAAGGACATAAACCAATTTTAAGTAGTCACATCCCATCAGAATGCACAAAACTCATTGAACAGTATACGGAAATTTTCTCAGAAAAACCAGGAAGAACCAATGTTTATACACATTCAATCAGTATTCGCGAAAAACAGCCATTCAAAGCAAGGATATATCCTATACCATTTTGTCATAGATCCGCAGTTAGAAACAAGATTGCAGAAATGGAGGAAGATGGTATCATTACAAAATCCAACACACCATATATCAACCCCATTGTAGCCGTAATTAAGAAGGATAAGTCAGTCAGAATCTGCTTGGATGCACAACAACTTAACAAGAGAATTTTACAAGACCATGAATGTCCACTTCCAGCGGAAGAGATCCTATGTCAAACCACTTCAAATCTATGTATGTCGACCATAGATTTAACAAGCAGCTATTGGCAAATTCCGTTATGTCCTAACTCTACAGATTATTGTGGATTTTCGTTTGAAGGAAAAACATATAAATTTTTACGAATGCCTTTTGGATTGTCCACAGCAGTAGCAGGCATGGCAAGGTGCATAAACAAAGTCTTCATTGGATGTGAACATTTTGTCGCAGCCTACATAGATGATATTTTAGTCAAATCATCATCAGAACAAGAACACCTTGAGCATCTCCAAGAAGTATTTTGGCGATTGAAGAAAGCAAACATGACTGTGAATATATCAAAATGTAATTTTTTTTGTACGGAGGTCAAGTTTTTGGGACATATTTTAACAACTGAAGGTATTAAAATTGATAACAGCAAGGTAGAAGTCATCCAGAAGTATACGGTACCAACCAACGTAAAAACTTTACGAGCTTTTTTGGGACTTTGTAATTATCATAGAAGGTTCTGTAATCAGTACTCTAGACATCTTATACCCCTTTACAACTTGTTGAAGAAAGAAAATAAATGGAAATAGACAGAAGAACATCAGGTAGCATTTCAGACAATCAAGGAGAAACTCGCAGAAACTACTCTATTGTATCATCCCAACTTACAAGTTCCGTTCTACATAGAAGCTGACGCATCATCTTATGCCATCGGAGGAAGACTGTTCCAGGTAATAAACGAGGAGCAACACAATATAGCATTCACTAGCAGAAGACTTTTACAAAGTGAAGTCAACTATAATACAACACAAAGAGAAATTTTAAGCATTGTTTATTGTTTACAAACATGGGAGACAATAATATTGGGAAGCAAGGTTTTTATATTAAATGATCATAAAGCACTATCCTTTCTTATTAATACAAATTTGCTGAATCCCAGATTGGTTAGATGGTTCCTACACATTCAGAAGTTCAACTTGGAAATTATTCATATTCCCGGGAAAGAAAACTGCATTGCCGATGCCTTGTCAAGATATGGAGATGCATATCAAGAGGAAAAACCAGGAACAAATTTGATTCTAGCACATGTTTCACTAAAGATTGATAAATTGTTCATCAAAAAATTAAAACAAGTATTTGCAGCACAGAAAAATAGTACGGAAGTTGAGAAAATTAAGGAAAAACTCAAAAATAACATATCTTCAAAGGAGCATTTCAGGATCTACAAGGACGTAATGTATAAGGTGGGAACCAAGGACTCGCAATGGAGACTTTTTATCCCAAAAGAAATTCTCAAGGAAATCATCACAGCGTATCACCAGGAGTATGGACATTTTGGCTACTGGAAAACCTGGAAACTAATTGCAAATAATTTCACGGCAACAAAATTAAAATCAACAGTTAAGCAAGTCGTAGCAGCGTGTCAAATTTGTCAACAAACTAAAATTTCAAACAAAGCCTTGATGGGATCTTTCAATCCTATAGTTCCAGAGGACGAGAACGACCTTGTAGCTGTAGATCTGTTTGGGAGCCTACCATCATCAATCGCTGGTGTTAAATACATATTTGTAGTCTTGAATGTATTCACAAAATACGTTAAACTTTATCCAATCAGGAATCAGACGGCAGGGGCAGTTACAAGAAAAATGGAAACTTACATCACCAATGAGAGAAAGCCAAAAAGAGTACTTTCGGACAATGGGACACAGTTTACTGGGAACCGATGGAAACAACTTCTGCAGCAACATGGGATCAAGAAGATTCATTGTAGTAGGCATTATCCTCAAGGAAACCCGTCAGAACGAGTAATGAGGGAATTAG
The DNA here is from genome assembly GCA_958502075.1 of Orchestes rusci. NCBI lineage: Eukaryota > Metazoa > Arthropoda > Insecta > Coleoptera > Curculionidae > Orchestes > Orchestes rusci. The sequence continues at coordinate 4,924,312 of OY293310.1, forward strand.
CAAGATTACTAAGATTATTTTGTCACAATAAACATTCTGGTTGGGCTAAATTTGTTCCGAAAATTGAGTTGTTATTAAACTGCGTTACCCATGATTCTACAGGCTTTCCTCCAATTCTTCTTGAAAAGAACGTACATCCTGAGGTACTCATCAGAAAAGAACTAAACTTACCAAACTCCACCAACTTTTCAAATTCCAACAAGGATCTACTAAGCACCAACAACGAACCCTCAAGGTCCGACAACAATGCCGGTAACTATTTCTCAAACGTTGGAACCCGTCTGGAACTGGCTAGAAAAAAAATTAAGCAAAGGGCTCATATCAGGAAAAGCAAAGCCGAGAAAGGGAAATCAAGGACAATACTAAATAAGGGTGATCTAGTGTGGCTAAAAACACATAATCTTTCATCAGCCCGGGACAAAGAAGTTTCAAAATTATTTTGTCTCTATGAAGGACCTTTTGTTATACATTCCTGTATTGGGGACAATACCTATGATCTCTGGACTCAAGATGGAAAGAAGAAGGGAATTAACAATATCAAAAACTTGAAAATTTGTACCTCTGACGCTCAAATTCGACGTTAATGTAGTGTTTAATGTAGTGTCTAATCGAATGTTAAGTGTATATTGTGTTAAAAAGTTACAACGGAGAGTTTTGGGGAGTAATTATTATATTACATTATTATATTTATATATTTCCAGTAATATAGAAATAGTAGTTGTTTAATTTTTTTTTGTTTTTCCTTCGGTTTCTTCCTTGCGTTGCCTTGTTGCCTTCTCTTTGGTGGGGCTATGGGCCTCAAAATATCGTTCAGACACACTGGTAGCTCATTGCAATTTAAAGGTTTGGTCAGTATGGGGATGTTTTATTTTTTCTGTAGCAATTTCCACTTCTTTTCCTTTGGGGTAATGAAAAGAAAAATAAATCGCTGGTGGGGCTATGCAACGGTCCAGTTGTCGCGTTCAAAATAAAATTATTATTTATATAGTTACGAAAAGCCTTCGGCAATGTTGCCAGTGGAGTGAAGTTTTCTGGGTATTTTGACATTTAGGTTAGATGATGTTGTGCCAATGAATTTGTTTGGAAGTAGAATAAGTATTAAATTGTGACAGTCCGCCAAAAGTTAACCAATCACAAAGAATCAGTTTTTATTAAATCAAAATGTTATAAATTCGACGAAATGCGGAGATTTGGTCTTTTTCGTGTTATTTGTTAAATGTAAGCTGTTTATGTATCACTGACACCCTCGACTCGGCAAGGCGCCCAGAGGGGTAAGTTTCACCGAATCTCAATCTCTTAAAGATTCTAATTAGGATTTTCTTGATGTGTAGTTTTTGGTTAATAATTGGATTGAACCAAATCAATGTACTAATGGAATAAACGGGTACATGCTCGATTTGAGGTTAGAATCCGGCGTATGTGTACCTGATTGAAGCTTGGGGGTATACAAAGCCACCACACCACTCGAAAAGCAGCCCCAGATCATTGACTGGGAAAGGGCCAAGGCGGCCGAATCAATTGGAGTTAGCTGTGATTGGAGTACCACCTCAAATACCGCTTGAGGCCCGCAGCAAGCAATACCTCACTGGCTACTGTTGTTATAATTCGCCACAGCAAGTACTCATTAAGTTTATAACTGGTTACATAATATCTTCATAATATCGTCATTTCGTCATAACGCAGGAACTACGTCTCATATCCCCCACTTAGTATTAATAGTAATTTTCCGTTGGCACAACATACTTAGAAATCTTAACATAAGTTCGTAGTATAGTAGTAATTCCTCAAAATTGTCAGTTTGTAGAATATTTCCAACCTTTCACTTTATTGAGTTACTTTTTAAAGTGTTTAATTTGTGCAAATAAGGCCCACATAACAAAAAAAAAACAATGATACCAAGAGGTATCTGGGCAATAAAGGGGAGGAACTAAAATTTGTACTACTGTTATTCCACACCTGCCCTATGACCCATTGCGCCCGAGCAAAATAAATTAGGGGTTGTAGCGTAGTTCCTGCAGTTGCTTTTGAAATCTAGTTGATAGTGAAAAGTTTTTGACAATCAGTCTTTTCATGTAATTTTTTTTTGTTAATAATATTATCAGGAAATCTTCACTCTAAGTAACATTTTCTTATTTTCTTTTAAATTTTCAAATTGGGGGGGAAAGTTTTTTATACAGACAAGCCTGGATTTTATGCAAGAGCATGGTGTAAACTGATGTTGATGCGGATCATCGCGCGAAAAATATTTTGTTGAATTGGCATTCACTAGTACAGCTGTACATATTTTTTTTTTTTTTGGATGAAGTTTTTAAGAATATTGGTGCGACCTTGCTGGTAGTGATTTTTTTTTTAAGTGGAAGTGTTATTGGTGCATAGTGAATAGTGATAGTGGAGTGAAGTTTTCTGGGTATTTTGACATTTAGGTTAGATGATGTTGTGCCAATGAATTTGTTTGGAAGTAGAATAAGTATTAAATTGTGACAGTCCGCCAAAAGTTAACCAATCACAAAGAATCAGTTTTTATTAAATCAAAATGTTATAAATTCGACGAAATGCGGAGATTTGGTCTTTTTCGTGTTATTTGTTAAATGTAAGCTGTTTATGTATCACTGACACCCTCGACTCGGCAAGGCGCCCAGAGGGGTAGGTTTCACCGAATCTCAATCTCTTAAAGATTCTAATTAGGATTTTCTTGATGTGTAGTTTTTGGTTAATAATTGGATTGAACCAAATCAATGTACTAATGGAATAAACGGGTACATGCTCGATTTGAGGTTAGAATCCGGCGTATGTGTACCTGATTGAAGCTTGGGGTATACAAAGCCACCACACCACTCGAAAAGCAGCCCCAGATCATTGACTGGGAAAGGGCCAAGGCGGCCGAATCAATTGGAGTTACCTGTGATTGGAGTACCACCTCAAATACCGCTTGAGGCCCGCAGCAAGCAATACCTCACTGGCTACTGTTGTTATAATTCGCCACAGCAAGTACTCATTAAGTTTAGAACTGGTTACATAATATCTTCATAATATCGTCATTTCGTCATAACGCAGGAACTACGTCTCATATCCCCCACTTAGTATTAATAGTAATTTTCCGTTGGCACAACATACTTAGAAATCTTAACATAAGTTCGTAGTATAGTAGTAATTCCTCAAAATTGTCAGTTTGTAGAATATTTCCAACCTTTCACTTTATTGAGTTACTTTTTAAAGTGTTTAATTTGTGCAAATAAGGCCCACATAACAAAAAAAAAACAATGATACCAAGAGGTATCTGGGCAATAAAGGGGAGGAACTAAAATTTGTACTACTGTTATTCCACACCTGCCCTATGACCCATTGCACTGGAGGTGGTACTCCAATCACAGCTAACTCCAATTGATTCGGCCGCCTTGGCCCTTTCCCAGTCAATGATCTGGGGCTGCTTTTCGAGTGGTGTGGTGGCTTTGTACACCCCAAGCTTCAATCAGGTACACATACGCCGGATTCTAACCTCAAATCGAGCCTGTACCCCGTTTATTCCATTAGTACACTGTACGCCAGCGTTGCAGAAAACTATCGCTGAGGAACTGGAGGCCGCAGAAGCAATGGTCATAGATCGCATTGTGGACGCACTAGAGGAATTAAAGCTGTCCATTCATGCACAACACCCAAGCTCCTACCTGCTGAGCTTCAGCAGAAAATCAGAATGGGGAACCGGCTTTGGAAAAGAGCGTTCTGGCCCAAGGACTTCTCCAGCAACTGTACAGACGCAACAGAGCTATCAAATCCCAGATCAAGACCATCCAGATGTAGAGAAGCTCTGTGGCATGGTGTACTCGGGAAAGTCACTGCAACGGTCAAAAACGTTTTGACCAAGCATAATGTCAAACTGTCGCTTCTTTTGGTGGACGGCAACACAGTTATAACCCCACAAGACGAAGTGGAGGCCATAGAAAACATTCTGAAGGCCCAGTGCTCCATGTATCCTGCCCGTCCCAGGAGAAGCACCAGGACACTCGTCAGGGTTGCCATCAACCGGAAGCTACCAGTCGAGGTCATTCCGTCCGTAACTCCTGCAACCACTTCTCTACCCTCGAGAACAGATTACTTCTCGAAGGGCCGGATTCCGTGTACTGTGGGATTCCATAGCGAAACGTCGCTCTCTGGATAAAATGATGAGAGAGCGACGTGTTGCTTGGATTCCACAGGTACACGGAATTCGACTCCAGATGGCCGGTGTCCCCTGGTTCGTCCGTAACACGACGATCAGGCGGGACTCATCCCATTGGAGACCTTCCTCGAGGATCTCTCCACTGGCCATTCCTCGTCGAGCGACCACTCGGCGGATCCGCTGATCACGAGCACGCATCGACTCACAAGGCCCGAGGAGTAATGGCACTCTCCTCGCGGAGACTTGGGTGTCGATTGATGGCACCGACTTTTCGGGACGCATTTAGGCAAAACGTACCACGTATTAACCAATGCGCAGAAATCTGACGTTCTGATTGGTCCGCGACTATGAGAGGTACTTTTTGTCTATATTGGGATGAACGCGGGTACGTATTGTCCTTACAATACAGATGACTATTTCGAATAGATGCGAGGTGACAAAAAATGTTTTCTTCATTTGGTGGAAGAGGGAGAATATGCGCATTGCGTTTGACAAGATTCAACAATTTCAATTCAACTGCAGATTTATTGCTCCCCGGTTATTATCACGCCGTATTGATTGATGGTTTGTGCATCTCGTTATCAATTTGGTGGCTTGAACCTGCTCAAATGTGCCTCATATTTGAAAAAAGAGAATATAAAAACAGTTTTACTGTTCAATTTACAAAGTATCCTCTAGTACTAGCTTGGAAATATTATACGATGTTCGTTTGAATGTGGGTTTTTGGACCTGTGAAAATTGAGGAAACTATGCAAACACCACGCAGGAGTTCTGTGACTATTTTTCATTATTGAAGATACCACTACAGAAGAGCGATATGCAATGGCCGTTCTGCTGCCAATTTCTACGATTTTTATGTTCCCCTTTCAAAAATTAAAAGCATGAAGCAAACTTTCAACGCTTCGATAAACTCTTTTATAATTGACAAACCTGGATCAGGCATCAGCAAATGATTCACAAGAGCAAAATACAGCATTCACAGTGTCTGTTGACGATAAATTACAACAACTTTCAGACACAATGAAAACCAATCACGAACAATTTAGTTCCTCCAAAAAAATCTGTTCGTGTAGTGACTGCAGTAATGCACTGGTTTGCAAATATATTGTATTCTAAACGGATCAATAAAATAAATGGATGAGAATTCACAAATCGAAAATGATATTGTCACAATAGGCGTAAGATTGGGCCTTCGACTGGACCCTCACCTATCGTGCCCCAGGGACGTAGCCGTCAGACGGGAGTAGAACTCGGGCAGCCCATAACAACATCTATTGTCTTCCCAAATACAGCCTACAGCACACACAGTGGGATGAGCATGTTGGACCTTGGCCAGTCCGGGTCCCAACAGTAGACTCGCTGCGGGGGCAGAAATGTATTGTGAATACGGGAGAACTTCTTGTCTTGCGACTGACACTGCTCGTGGGAAGGAAGATCGGAGTAGATCACGTTTCTTCCAACCACTTGAATAGCGTATCGGGCTTCTACTAATACCAGAAAAGTGCCGAGTAAGCATGACCTGGTTGTGCGTCGTCCATTTGAGTGGATTGATTTACTCCATGTTCCTTTGATCCGTTCGTATTCACATGACAATATCTTTCAATGTAAGAATCACATCATGTAGAAAAGTATGTTGTATGGTGTCATGACGTGTTCCAATAGTAGTGCGCGGACTTCACCGGAAAATTCAGGTAACTCTATCCTTGGGAGAGTGGGTGAAACTTTATTTGGTAAATTTTGATTTTGACCCCTCGACACCTGACTCGCATCTTCTTCCGACCTCTTCAATGTAGCTGCCGAAGAATGTATATGACAACACATCCGATTTATATTGCTTAGAAATTTATAATCCGGTGTAAATTCTTCGTCCACCTCAAAGCTTGCCTCATTTATTTCATCTACTACGCCAACCAAAGATTACCGCGTTGAATCTACCGAGTGATACAACACTAAAAATTTATCTTTATCTGCTCTAGTCGTAAGCTTTTTAGATAAATCGATCCTGCAAAATCAAAAATAACGATTCTTTTTTTGCTGTTAGCATTTTGACTTTCCGTTCCGCTTTTGTCCCACCCATAATAATTATTGAGGTATGTTTGGCCAAATCTAACACATTTCCGAGAACCGCACAAACACCGCGTTAAAAAACAACTTCCGAAAGTCCTACCCAATTAAAAGCCGTTCGATAAATCAACCAAATCCCACACAAGTTCAAAAAAAAACCCAAACCGGAAGCGTACTATTTCTGAACTATATTCCAATGTTCAGGTATTTTACCGAGAAGCTGGCAACACCGTACCCAGCGAACAAATCCTTCGAGCGGTTGAACGCAAAAACTTTACTTATAAGCCGACCAACTTTTTTCACCAAACCGATTCTCGTGAACAAAGATGCTATTTTCACCGCTAAATACCAAAATCAAATCCGTCTCCAATAGGACCAAAAAATGTATTATTTGTTTTCAATCGATTCGACAAACTATTGTGGAATACTTGAAATTGAATACAAAGATAAACTTACCCACCAATTCGGGGTTCGCTGCTTCGATGATATTGTTGGTATCTAAGTGAAGAAATACGTGTTGGGGAGGGAATAGGAAGAAAGGGATGATCGGGAATACCTTAAACCGTACGTCTTATGCGGCTGGCACTTATATCCGTTATACCGGGGGTTTGCTGCCCGCTTTATCACAATAATAATTATCGTGGACTGTATTTTTTACATGGACGGAATTCGGCACGCTTAATTTCCAACGCGCCCTGAGACGGGATTTTGTAGACTCTCTGCGCTCAACCACGGAAACTCTCTAGAAGGCACTCTATGTGGTTGCCAAGCTTCACAATCTTATTCTACGTTGAGACTTTGGCTCAAACATGGAGGTTTTGGGAAATGTTAACACTCGGCTATTTGAAGATAAAGAGTTTTTCAAGAAAATGGTAGGCTACCTCGATGTGGTTTATACTGTTTAATCAATTGTGATTTTCACGTGAATATTCTGAAAACAATTGGAGGAAGAGACCAGCGGAGAACGTGCGTAAATATTTTGAAGAGGCTGATCAGAAACAAGCTTGGCAGCAAATTCAGTCTACTGGGAAAGAAAAAAAAATTGTCATGTCAGTATTGGAGGCAAATATTCTCCACCCAATTTGCCACTAGTGGAATCGCTTAGCAAGCAGTTTTGTTGCAATGAATAGACACGTTAAGCAAGATGATGGTGAGTGGTTGGCCTAGCCAACTACTCTTCATTGTGAGTAGTATAATCCCTCTCACCCTGAGTAGTGTAAACCCTCTCAGCCTCAAAGAACATGCTTGTCCTATTGTTATGGTGAAGATAGATGGGATGTACCATCGACGATGATAAACTGGAGTTCCCATTACAAAGAACCCAGCTACGTTCTCTGGAGCACGTCAGGTGTTAGGGTCCAAACGAAGGCCCAGTCTGACACCTTACGAGAATAAGAAGCCCTAGACCTTTGTCCGCTAATGATTAAAAATATTAGAACCCAGGATCTACGTCTATGATCACCCTACCCATTTTAGTAGGCACAACAATACTTCAGTAACTTTTTTTTTCTTTGTAACAACATAACCCATTTTCGGAAACTGATTTGCATCGAACATATAAGTGTGCATTTGAGGCCCACCTACGATAGAAAAAATCATGATACCCAATGGTATCTGGACAATAAAGGAAGAAAACTAGAACTGTTTCACAATAATTTTAACCCTGCCCCATAACCTATTGCAAGCCTAAAAGAGACCGACAACACCTATATATCCAGCTCTCTGTTCTATGACAGCATCATAGTGACCAACTCCCGCACAGTGCCCTCCGCGACCAGCAGCGACTCACGCCTGGAGCCGCCTCTGACTGGACAAACCCTCACTCCGACTGTAGAACTCACTCCCCGTGCACTACCCAGGACACCAGCCCTAAGGATCAGTCTGGATCCGGAACTCAACCACGAGTCTCCGGAAAATCCTTCATTGGACGCGATAGAGGAGCTGTAAGGGGGCATCCTGTCCTCAGATTCTCCGGAGATCCGGGAGGACTTTGGATTGAGCCGTGCCAGTCACTATCTTCTCCAATAAGCGCAGCAGAGGTGGCTTCCGCCAAGAAAAAATGGAGGCGCTCAGCCCCAGGGCTCGACGGCATGTCTGTGGATGCAGTCTCCGGCATTCCTGACTATCACTTGTCCACCATCTTCTCAGCTATTCTGACAAGGAAAATACAACTTACCCCTTGGCGGACTCTGCGCACCGCCTTGGAGCCGGATGATGGAGACAGGAAGAACCCGAGCAACTGGAGACCGATCGCCATCGGATCGGCCTGCCAGAGACTTCGACACTGATTATGAACGACAGGATTCATCCAACATCAAGCTGAACCATTACGGTTTTGCGAAGGTGGATGGTCCAAACGTCCTACCGCTGGACCACTTCATCACGTCTCGGCAGGAAGAAGGGAAAGCATATCATCTGGCGTCCCTGGATCTATGTTAGGCGTTTGACACGGTAAGTCACCATTTTTTTTGCAGGCCCTCCGGAGGAAGGGAGTTGACCAAACGACTGAGCGATATATTGTCAACGGATCAAGGCAGCACCGAGTAAATCAACCCACTCAAACGGACGACGCACAATCAGGTCATGCTTACTCGGCACTTTTTTGGTATAAATAGAAGCCCGATACGCTATTCAAATGGTTGGAAGAAACGTGATGTACTCCGATATTCTTTCCCACGAGCAGTGCCAGTCGCAAGACAACAAGTCCTCTCGTATTCACTGCACACTTCTGCCCCGTTAGGTCCCGGACCGGCCAAGGTCCAACATGTTCATCCCACTGTGTGTGCTGTAGGCTGTTTTTGAGGAGGCAATAGATGTTGTTATGTGCTGCCCTAGTTTTACTCCCGACTGACGGCCACGTCCCTGGAGCACGATAGGTGAGGGTCCAGACAAAGACCCAATCCTACGCCTATCGTGACATTTGGGTTAGTTGAATTGCCGCTTATAAATCAGGGTAAGTTTTAGCCCAGGGTAGTTTTCATTGTCTCATGAAAAAATGTCTTGTCTTCAGACCTGGTTCCCAAAAAAAAGAGAGCTATCAAATCTGGATGGAAAAAAAATGTTAGCAAACAGAAACGCCTTAAGGGTGAGGAATATGTTGGTTTCCGTAATGTGATTCACCCAGGAAGACCAAGGAAGACCAATCACACCAAAATCACAGCTGTTGCTCTCTGATTGTGAATGATACCAGATTATTGATTTATAAAGATTCTCGTAATCTTGACTCACTTGACAAGCAACGTCAGTTGGTGCTCAATCGCGTTGAACAGACGCCGAAGAAAAGAACCACTAGAAATATTGCTAATTCTAGAAAAAAACTCGGAAATCACTACTACTTGACGGTCAACGGTAAGAAACAGGTTGTTTGCCGCGAATTTTTTATGAGCACTATAAATGTGACAGACGCTTTCATAAGAGGGTCTCTCGCTGAAAAATCTAAGGGGGAATTTTTGGAGCCAGACAAACGTGGCAAGCATATTCCGCACAACAAGTTGACAGATGAGCAAAGAGAATTCATACGGAGCCATATTCTGTCTTTCCCCGCTGTAGAATCTCACTACTGCAGGAAAAATTCGAGCAGACGCTACTTGGACTCAAAGATTAACATTTCTGTGATGTACAGGCTCTATCAGGAGAAATGTTCGGCTGAAAATAAAAAACCTGTCTCTCTGGTCAAATATAGGCGTGTTTTCAAAGAATATAATCTTGGGTTTTTTAAACCCAAGAAAGACCAGTGTAGAAGATGTCTTGCATATAAAAATTTGAATGACGAACAGAAAAAAGAAGCAGCACCTGTTTATCAAGAACACCTTCAGAAGAAAGAGGATGCAAGACATCAACGGGACATTGATAAGATGGAAGCAAGAGATAATTCTCAAATATTGTCATTCAATTTTGATATGCAGGCTGTGCTCAGCACTCCCGAAGGTCCCGCCGGACAAATCTTTTATCTCAGAAAATTGGCCGTTTATAACTTAACGATCTATAATCTTGGCAATCAGGAATTGTGCTGCTACTTGTGGGACGAGACTCAGGGCAACAGGGGATCCAATGAGATTTCCATCTGTATTTTCAATTACTAAATGAGAGGTCAATCACCGATGTACGTATGATGTCCGACGGATGTGGAGGACAACAAGAAAAAATCTATTTTGGCGTTGATGTGCCTTTATACAGTGATCAATCATCCAACGGTGAAAACTATCGAACACAAATTTTTTCAAGCAGGTCATACAGAAATGGAGTGTGACTCCATCCACTCCAAAATTGAAAAGAAATCCAAATTTGTGCCAGTCTACGTGCCTGAAGGATGGGCTCAATTAATCAGAGGCTCTCGAGTCAACCCCAAACCTTTTGATGTGCAGACTCTCACATACAAAGATTTTTTTGACTTCAAGTCGCATTCCTCAAAATTCAAGATGGCTGTGCCCTAGAGAGACATCTGTTGCCTTCACTATGAGAGAGATCAAGCTTCAAAGATATTCTACAAGACTAGTTTCAAGGACACCAATTTCAAACAAACTGACCTTAAGAAATATGAGATACGTAACCAAAAAACCGAAGTAAATTCAGCAAATCAGGAAAAACTACCTATCACTGCTGCAAAATACAAGGATTTGCAAAAAATGTGCCAAGACGGAACAATACCTTCCATTCACCACCAATTTTACAATGGTCTTATAGCAGACAGAAAAACAAAAAATTAGCTGCCGGAGCCTCACATTGATGAAGACTCCGAATATGAATAGACGATTTGTCTTTGATTTTTGTAATACACATGCTTTTTTATATGTCCAGCAATAAATATTCATTTTCTCAATAATCTGTATTATTGACTTGATTCGCGAATAAGGTTTTGATTAAAGCTTTGGTCCGCCAAACTCACGAATGTGCTTTTTCTTGGGCAAAAAGCTACATTTTGAACTCCACCGGCTGACCACATCATTGTAGTGATTATTTGTTATTTTATTTTCATTTCCAATCCACCCTATCATTTGGCAATCATCGCCATAGTGCAGAATGAAGTGAGAGCTATTCTTTGAATCGTGATACCCCAAAACATTGAAAATGCACATTCGTGACTTTGGCAGACAAGTCTTGCTCAAGTTCAAGTACCTCCAATTGATACGATGATTTTGGATAATGTAGCAATTTTGACTCAGATATCGGGTGGAAATAGCGATCGTTTTCATATCGTTTTGCCACAAGCCCTTCACTATTTTCATGCTGAAACTCTTTTCTTTCTGCTAAATGATAATAATAATCGGATTTTACGTGATTGGATCGAAATATTCTGTCACAGGAAAGATATAATCGGTACCTTTGGAGTAGCTCCGGTTTTTGGAGAAAATAACGTAAGATGGACCGCTCACGCACATCCACGATTGTTGTCACGCTTTCTGAGTGATTTACCCAGGGTGAATCTACTTTCTGCCGCGTATTCCTTAGAGTCTTTGTTTCCTGAATTTGTATTATCGAAGTTGGACTTGGCACAATTAACTCAAACGCTTGAGATAAACGCCAATAGAGCTGAGCCGTTGACCCCTCTTATCAACAGTCCCGTAACTGAGAATAACTTTTCCGACTTTAGAAAGATAATCGCCGCCATGTCTTTGCCACAACAGATTCAAGTTGACATCATATTCACACTAATCATAACGAAATTGCTAACGGAGTTATTGGTCTTCTCGCTAAATTACTTTTTTCCACCAGCCCCGGAATGAGAACGATCACCAGAAGAAGTGCTCAAGAAACGGACAGTGTAATCGGAAAAATGTTGGTCAGAATAGGGTATAGGAACGCTGATGCCATGCAACAATTGCAAGACCATTGCAGGAATTGATCAAAAAAGTAGGCAGTTTGATTGGGGTCAGAAAGAGGAACAGGCGTTCAATGAACTAAAACGAAAACTGGTGTCCGCCCCTGTCCTACAGCACTTCAACCCTGGAAAGGAGACAATCCTGCACACTGACGCGTCGACAATAGGAATTGGAGCAATCCTTCTGCAGGAAGGTGAAGATGGAAAGAATCATCCAGTAGCTCATATTAGCCGAAGTTTGTCATCCTGTGAGAAGAACTACTCCATCAGTGAGCTGGAGCTACTCAGCATAGTATGGGCTATGGGGTACCTTCGGCATCTGATCTATGGACGACCGGTTACCATCGTTTCCGACCACCACGCTTTATGCTGGCTGGACTCCATCAAAGACAACAATCGGCGACTAGCAACATGGGCTTCAAAAATCGCCGAGTTCGATTATAAGGTCCTTTATACGTCTGGAAAGACCCACATGGACGCTGATTGCTTGTCACGAAATCCAGTATCACCCCCAGCAGATGAACAGGAGATTGAAAACCAAAATGAAGTCCCCACCTTCGCCATCAGAAGTCAGGAAATAGCCGAGCTACAAAGGAGGGATCCAGAACTTCGAATGCTAATACAAACCATCACAAATCCAGATAACTCCCCAATAGCTCTCAGAAGTCGTGCCAGAAACTTTAGAATAAGAGATGACTGCCTGTACAAAGTCAACACAGGTCGGGGAGATGTAAAATACCTGCTGGTAGTACCGAGGTCTATGAAAGAAGAGATAATGTGGGAATTGCACGCTGCACCAACCTGTGGTCCCTGGGACTAAGTAAGTCTCTGGACAAGGTCAAGAATAGATTGTACTGGAATGGGATGGCTAAAGATGTTGAGAGATATGTGAGAGGTTGCGTCGACTGCCAAGCTAGGAAAGGACAGCTCTACAGGAAAACCCCAGGTTTCCTACAGCCAATTCCCATCGGAACAATTTTTAACAAAATAGGAATTGATCTATTAGGGCCTTTCCGAAAAATTAATAAGGGGAAGACGATGATGGTAGTTACCACTGACTACGCGTCTAGGTATGCAATGACAGCCGCATTACCAAACGGAAAAGCAGAGGCAGTTGCGCAATTTATCCTGGAAAAAGTCATTCTCATTCACGGGGCACCAAGGACAATCCTGAGCGACAGAGAAAAAGTGTTTCAATCAGAACAAGTGAAGGAACTCACACAAATTATGGGCGTGAGAAGACAGTTCACCACAGCTTACCATCCCTGTTGCAACGGATTGACCGAACGTCTGAACAAAACCATGGCCGACATGCTAGGGATGTACTGCAATACGGAGCAAACGGACTGGTGCAGTTACGTGCCTTTTGTCACCTTTGCATATAACACTGCCAATCAGGATACAACTAAATTCAGCCCGTTTATGCTTACCTTCGCAAGAGAACCTACACTACCACCAGAAGCAGGACTCTTGGACAACAATTCTTCGACAGATGCATTAAAACTTCGAGAAAAAGCATTGGCAATAAGGGCAGTGGGCAGTGGCAGCGGAGAATATTCAAAGAAGACAAAAGAATCACAAGGTGCGGTTTGACGAAAAACACAGGGACCTACAATTTTAAGCTGGCGATAAGGTGGTAGAGTTGATACGAAATACTAGGAACGCGTACGGCGGAACAGGTATCAGCGAATAACAGTCTGTAACAGGTATCGATTTGAAAAATACCATGTTTCCGAAATACTCGTCAGTTCGGTTTGCAAGGCGCGTACTTTGCATACGTTTAACGAGAAACCTGAACCAGCTCTGACCGAAATACTAGGTGTGTTTGTTATCCTCTACAAGTGCACACGAATTTACACTTTTCTACGATGCTACACTCAGTGTGGCTTTGATTTTAATTCTAAAATATCGGTTTTCAATGAAAGATATCTTCATTAAATGTACTAACAAGTTTGGTGATTCTCCTTCACTTACACTGTTAGCCATAAGCTACACCATCAATCTGCATTACACTATTTTACACTAAACTAACAAACACACCTAATGATGATAAGCTTATCATGGATAAACTGATGTGAAAAAAAAACCAAAACCTCACAAACCCATATATACTGAGCTGGCAAACTGCCTAGCAGGAGTCCAACCGTCCCTACAACCAACCAACAAAAAAACTAAATGACTCTCATTATATTTTGATATTTTCACTTTTCACCACGTGAACCGGCAACGGCAAGGTACATATTCGAACTAAAATTAAAGAACGGGGATGGGAAAGCGATTATAAATTATATGTATTATATTACTATCTCCGTCGTCTTTTATGGCATCCAGCATGCGGACAAGAAAGCAATAAACTTAATTTTCGACTTGAGTATGAAAAGTGGATAAGTACAAGCCAAAATTTTGAGCTTAATTTTGAAATTTTAAAGTCACCTTGAGAATATGTTGTATAAAACAACTCACAAAAGGATAGGTGAGTATAATAAATTCAAAACAAAAATTACTCTATTTTTGAGACGTTTTTCTCGAAATTCAAAATTTGGTCTTTAACCACTTATCATTCTCAGGTCTTCAATTATTCAAAGGGTACGTATGGACGGATGGTCGCCAAACCCTCTTATTTAGTGAATGTGAGGGTAAGGTACTTTATTGGTATAAAATATCAGAACTATCGCAATAAAAAAGCTTGATTCACTTGGAAATAATTGTAGTTAACAGTTTAAACAAATAAAAGATAACACACTCCTATTATGACCCGGACTCCTATAACTTTTTTTGCTATTAGAGTTGACAACAATCGACAACAATACATTGTCAATGACACATCATAATATATTAACTGGGTACTTGATAAACTGCCAGGTAACAGGTCACGCATCGTACTCACGTCTGCGTCGATACCCACATACATGTTATTTTTCAATCCTCTCGTCCAACCAGACCAGCAAATTCCTGACGCGGCTACCGAAACTGGTGAAAATACAAGGTATCAAAATAACAGGTATTTGGAACAGGTATGGAATTGGACCTGTTACAGAGCGTACCTGTTATCAAAAAATACTGATTTGTATCAACTCTAAGTAGAAGGTCTTCATTCCCGTGAGAAAAGTCGGAAGAAGTGAGAAACTCCTGCTCAGATGGTTTGGGCCGTACGTAGTAACCAAAAAGATGAGGGAAGTTAATTATGAAGTTAAAAGGATTGGTGGCAAATCAAAGACAAACACAGTACATGTGGGCAGGATGCTGCCATATAACGATCCCTGGACGGAAGAAGCTCCAATAGAAGAAGCTCCAATAGAAGAAGCCCCAATACAGGAACTAGTAGAAGAAGACGAAAATGAAGAAGAAGTAGACGAGGAATATTTTAGTAGTGAAGAAGGAGAAGAGGAATGAAAGGTCTAGTAAGAAGAACTTAAGATATAAGTAGCATAGAAGAGTAAATAACGTAGCGAACACCTCTAAAAATATGGAAGGAAAAGACTGATAAATAATAGAAGATAATAGCAAACACCGACACATACCGATGAGCATCACTGAGCCATCCACTCCGAACCGATTGCCAAGCTAACCAACCTGCAGTCAGGAAACTTATGATCTCTTAATGATGTCCTTGTCCAAAAAACAGAAGAGGGTTGACAATAACACTCACGCTACCAGCAGCATGAACGACCCCCGATCGTTCGTGTTAAACCCTATATCGTCATCATGAGCAATAACATCCATCTCTGTTCCAATATTGTTTATACAGGGTGTCCCGAAATTACGCGTCAGGATTTTAAGAAGAAATAATTTGAAACCATATAAAATACATGTCAGCCAAACGTTGCATCCAGGGGATCCCGGAAGAAGGCTAACATATTGCTTCTGGATGCGCGACCAAATTAATCGATACGGGGATGTATTTCTAGAGAAGATCATCTGGTCTGATGAAACCAGATTCACCAATTGCGGTGAATATACCGTCACAATGAACACATCTGGGCCTCCGAGAACCCTGAAGAAAATCGGGAAATCCGACCTCAAGTTCGATTTGGTATGAATGTTTGGGCTGGAATATTGGGAAATCGAATCTTGGGACCGTATTTTTTTGACGAAAATTTAACTTCAGTTGGATATTTGAACTTCTTAAGCACTAAATTCCAAGAGTACCTCATGGATATCCCTCTGGCCAATTTACGAAACGTTTGGTTCCAACAGGATGGTGCTCCTGCACATAACAGTAGGACTGTGCGTCAATTTCTTCATGAGGAATTTCCGCAGCGCTGGATAGGAAATCGAGGTTTCGTAGAATGGCCAGCAAGATCTCCAAATCTCACACCTCTGGATTTTTATTTGTGGGGTACACTTAAAAATTCAATTTACAAAGAACCTATTAATAATAGGGAAGAATTAAGAAACAAAATCACAATCGCTTTTGTGGTCTTGGATAGAAGGGGTGTTCTTAGAGCAGTTGCAAGTATTAGAACAAAAATAAATGATTGTATAATTGCAAATGGCCATATTTTTGAACACTCGCGCCGAAATTAAATTAATTTTGTAATTTTTTTATTTCCATATTTCTTATTTGTTGAAGGTTTAACTAAATATTATTTAGGTACCGTTATTGAATTGTCATTATTTCATTCTTTGTTAGTTTAGTAACGTGTCGAATAAAGATGAGTTTGTGCTAGAGAGACAAGGGTGGTTTATTAATTTTCAAGGGTGTTATTTTTAAGATAGGTTTTTTTTTTCGGTGATTATGATACCTCATTGCCTTGAGGGAGTCAAAAGGTGAGTGAAAATAAAATAAAAACTCCAGGGTCGTATTCGAAAAAATGAACATGATGATGGCCACTCAAAGACGAAACGTCAGATTTTCAATTTGATACCGCCATCTTGTAGAGAAGAAAAAGTGGCAATGAGAAAGTGTAACTCATTTTACAATATCTTCTCAAATGAACTCAGAAAATAATAAAAACGTTTTTGCGTAATTTCGGTTTTTTTCGAATATCTTCGGAAGTAGTCGGAATTTTTCAAGTTTCAAAACGGCATTTTGTTGAGCATAAAAATGCGCAACTTTGCAATCATTTGACCGACCCTGTATCTCTTATGATGACTGAGATCCCCATGCTTGCACTCGAATCTGTGGCACCCTGTATAGGTGAGTTTTTATAAAATTGTCCATTCCAAAAATTCTTATTTTTATTTTATTGTTATTGTTCTTTTATTTTTGGAATGAATAATATTCAATTAAATGTCACCTCTATTTTCAATTGATGATAATTTAATTTTTGATCAGCGCCATTCTTGACCTAAATACTCAAATATCCCAAAAACGCCTGTACTAAGGTGTAGATAGGACATGATTGGCATGATAATATATCAAATCTGTCTAGAATTTATCACGCAAGAATTTAAGCGCAAGCTTAGCTCAAGCACTCTCAGTCCTGCAACTATCAAACCTCTCAATTGGAAGCCACGTTGGCTAAGCTTACCCGGAACTCAGAGTTCTGGAGCTTTTGGGGGGGTTTATTTAAAATGGGCGCCAGAGATTCGTGCAGGTGAATCCCAACCTTCGAGGTCTTCTCGATTCCAATTGAGTTTATTTAACAATTAACGAAAGAAAGTACGTAGCTGCCTTACTTACCGCCGACAAAACCAGGATCAGGACTACCAACTCTCAAATCAAACTAGTTAATTAATTCCCAAGACACTTATATTAAAATCCAAAAATCCAATATTATCTTTTACAGAAATAGGTACCGTGCCTACTTGCAAAGTACTCAAAACATACGTCCGTATCGTATGTACAAGAAATCGGTAAATAATAAACTTGTATTTTCCAAAACTCAGTTCAACTATATGTGCAATTTATGTAATGAATCGGCATCAAGAAAAAGGTTCAGTACAAATCCGATCATTATTAATTAAAAACGCTATAACCTTAATAACGTTATTCTGTCAAATTTTTATAATCCAACAAGCGAGCAGTTGAACCGATTAATTTATAAAAAGATCACTCACAAACTTAGTTGCCGCTATGTGACGTCACAACGCTTCACAAAAGTATTCATAAAAAAAAAGAATAGATAAATCTCGACCGACCGTAACACTGACGTAAATAAAACAAAATATAGATACGGCTCACCGCAACAGCTTGCTAGGTTCTTTACTCCACCAAAAACCAAGAAGAGAAAAACCCCAAAACAGTCCGTGTAGGCTGTACTGTACCAGTTCCCCAAGCAGATGAATGATCTTGACCGGTTTTTTTATTCAAGCTTCACTCAACAACTCCTCAAGGATTGGTAATTAATCCCATGCTCAGGTTCGGCAATTAAGCAATTAGGGTGGAGTGGATCAATCACGGTCGTGGTAGGGAAGAAAACACCCTTAACGTGGTACCTACATCAGTGGGAGGTGGTCATCATCTTAGGCCTGAATGCGTACAAACGTTGAAGAAAAAATGCTCAACTCAATGAAAGGAAAACGAGTTACCTGAATGGACTATCTTGGGGTTACTTATTTTCCACCCCCTGGATCTAACACATGGAGATGCGAATGTCTTCCAACCGTTCGCTACCAAGGTCGAGTTCGAAAAGAAAGATACGTTTAATGAAAAACTGACATCAGACATCAGCGACGTACAAGACTTTTAACCAGTGCGCTGTTGCCAGTAAATCAAACGACTACAGGGGAGATCGAAAAAGTAACATACCACATTAATGTTGATTAATAGTAATGGGACAAGCAGTGATAACGCTTTTGGCCCGTGATAAATTACTTACGTATAATCCAGACAATGTGATAATCTTATACTTCATTTCTTTTTTTATAGCACCATGGAGATGTTGAGTTATTCAGAACCAGATCCAGATCCTTTCCATAATTCATCAGGAAGTGATTTAGATTATGTCCCTAGGGCTAAAAAACCAGCCGTAACAACCAAAATATCAGACTTTTTCAAAAAATTTCGGCCATCGACTCCGTCTCCTAGGGAAACTGAAAACATGCATTCCAAAGTTTCCGATGTAGAAATTGTTGCTAGCCCCACTGTTGCATCCACCTCAACATCTTCATCATCTACGACTGTAGTAAGTACCATTGAAAACTGCAAGAACAACCCAATGCTAGACGGAACATTTTCCGTCGTTGAAACGTGTGACAAGAGTTTGCATGTCGAAGCTCTATGCCAATCATGTCTTCCTTCGACAAAGATGATTAAGGGCGCCGCGGAAAGTACGACAAATTTTGTAAAACACTTAAAAAGAGTGCATGGAACCAAATCTTATAATGAGTATCTCAAACACAAAGACAAATTTAAAGTCAGCAAAAGCAAGAAGTAGAGGTGCGAAATCCAAGCAAGCAAAATTGAGTATCATGAATCCAAAAAGTGTGATCACGCAGAAGGAGTTTGAAAAAAGAATAGTGTATTTCATTGTCAACACTATGTCTGCTGAGTCAATTATCAAAAATGAAAGTTTTCAGAGGTTATTTGATGGAATGAACGTTATTGTCCCCCGAAGGAAAGCTGCAATGAGATTCATCGAAGATGTGTATAATTCTCATATAGAGAATCTTAATAACGAAATTCAAAAACAGAACTACGTTTGTAGCATCGCTGACATATGGTCCACTAAAACAAGAAGCTACATTGCACTGGAAAGATGCAAACTTGGAAGAAAAGTCAGTAGCTTTATCCGGCAAAAGATTTTCTGGCACACATGACTACATGAACATTGTAGAAAGGCTTGAAAACATAAATTTGAATTTTGATATTAGATCAGCCCAAATTGTGTCAACCGACAATGGTTCGAATTTTGTTGAAGAATTCCGTGAATTTTTGGTTATAGGAGAAACCCAAGAATTAGAAGTTATCAAAACAAGACATGGACTAGATCAAGATCATGAAGAAGAAGATCAGATGAATGAGATCGAATATGATGATGAAGAAGAAGTGACAGTCCATGAAATCAAAATTACGAATATACGTGACGATAGAATAACGCTACCTGCCATAGACTTAAAATAACAAGACAAGTAACAAAACAAGTATTGCTAACCCCAAAATCTCCCTCATGAAGCTATTTACTTTATTTCAGCGCCGTTGTCATGTGCTCTCAATGTTCTAGAGCTTTATGAAAAATACCGGAAAAAATCATTTAATTCAACTACCAAATCATCAATCTTGCACACCTATAATTCCGTATTCTCAGTTTTCCGTCACAAATGACTTTTCTGTCGTTTAAAAACATTGTTGAAGGTGAACACTTGTATTAAGCTCTATATTTCATGATGAAATATGGCAACATCCGGTCGCAACTTTGAGGACGGACCGGCTGACGCATTGATTACAAACGTCCACTTAAGTGAGGTTAATGCGTTTATAGTTTGCTTATTTCTCAATTATTCAGAAAAAGTCTTGCTCTGTGAAGTATTTTCTGTTCTAAATTGCGAGATTTATGCTGGGTTTATACAACATTTACATAGTCATAATCATAATCATAGTCATAATCACAAAAGTTGAAAGCAGGTTTTCTTATGTATCCGTTTATACAACATGTCGCAGTCGTAATCATAATCATAAGCATAACTACTGACCTTGAGAGTTGGTAATTTTCATCTTTTAAGACTAGAATTATGACGAGAATGGAACTGAGCAGGCGTAATAATGTTCGACAGTCATTTGTTTATCGATTTGTGGAGTGGAACGTGAGTGGGAACCTGGAACTTGTGGAAAGTGAATATGGTGTTGTTGACAAGCGTTTGTCTGTGTATTTCAATTTTCACTATTTTTGAGTTGATTTTGTGGTGAATTTGGAATCATTGTAGTGACTCTTGTAACATTGAATCTTATTTATGTATTGTGGTTGTGGATTGTGGAATCATGGGGAGTTTCGCTGAAGGAGAAGGATTCTTCATTGAAGCAGTGGAAAATTTTCCAGTAATCTGGGCAAAACTTAAAAATAAATAGGCCAAGCCTATTATTTTCACTTTTTCCTTGCGAACGAGCTTCATATTTATCAAAACTCGGTAATTTCAGACAATTTTACACCAAAACCGCAGAATTTGCGCCAAAACTATGAAGGTTAGAAAAACAAATCAATGTCAACATACCACTGGGGCGAGTTCAGAAACGTCACACACGGTGTGAGTGTGATCCAAGTGTCAAACACTAACCCTCCCGATACGGCAAGTCGTTTTACTTTTTATTCATCAGTGCTTATAAAGTGTCATACAAACAGTTTTTATGATACTTTATGAGCAGGGTTGAATAAAAAGCAAAACGGCTTGCCATATCTGAACGGTTAGGGTTTGACATTTGGATCACACTCGCACCGGGTGTGACGTTTCTGAACTCGCCCCTGATGTATTGCCAGTTTTGAAAGACAAATGACTTCAATTTTTATGCTTTGACTGTGATGTTGTATAAACCACCTTCTTATGCGTTATGATTATGATTATGATAAAGACTGTGCTTATGACTATGATTATGATTACGACTATGTAAAATGTTGTATAAACCCAGCTTTAGTGTTTAATTGATGAACAATGCCTAAAAAGTGTGTGGCCAGAGAAAAAAAAACAGGCGAAAATCGAGCGTTTCACCGGTGAGTGAACATAACAAAATCGAAGCCATTGCCGTATCATAAGGATGGAAGTTGGAATAAGTGGATATTTCTAGAAAAATGTATACAGTGAGGACGTAAATAGTCCCCCCCCGTCTAACTTTTGAACGCATTAACATTTTTGGCTCAAATTTGGAGGTGTTGTTCAGGGTAGGCATTACTAAGTTTTGACCTCCAAAAAAAAATTTCAACTGTCAAACTGACAGCTGGGCACCATTTTGAAACAAATTATTAAATGGAAAAGGGGGTCATGTGATACCTTATTTGAAAGGTCCATTCTCTTTTCACCCCCAAAGTTTGAAGTCCTTAGCATTTTTCTTAAGGAAATGGCGCCATATCGAAAATAAATTATTTGGGTCAAAATACTATCTCTAATTCTTAAAAGAACTTTATTAACAATGAAAAAACTAACCTATAACATAAGTGATTGTTTCTACAACAGTATTTAATAAAAAAATTCAAAAAAACCTAATACTAAAGATAATATTAAGAACGAAATCATGCAAAATTATCTCAATAAATTTTTAAAATGCTGTCCCTGAACCTTGGGGGTGAAAAGAGAATGGAAGGACCTTTCAAATTAAGTATCACATGACCCCCTTTTCCATTTAATTTTTTGTTTCAAAATGGTGCCCAGCTGTCAGTTTGACAGATGAAAATTTTTTTTGGAGGTCAAAACTTAGTAAAGCCTACTCTGAAACACACTTCCAAATTTGAGCCAAAAATATGAATGCGTTCAAAAGTTAGAGGGGGGGGGACTATTTACGTCCTCACTGTATATCTTCTTAACCAAAGAGAAATCCCGGATATTGTTTTGAATAAGGTTCGATTTGAATAAAAAAACCAAACTTATTTTTCAAAAGATTTCATGTGAATCAGATTAGATATTATCAAGATCTCGTTTTAGTCCCATTCTTATGAATGTAGCCAAATTTATAAATAAAATCATAAACGAAATCAAGTTAACTCATAGTTAAGCCATACAATCATAGTCATTGTTAATATTCGGAAATAAAAATATACACATTATGTTGTATATCAATAAATATATCATCAAAATCACACTTCTTGTCACACTTATTCATAATAACATGGAAAAGTTATTGTATTTATAACAAGTGATGAATTTTATGATGACTAAAATGGGTAGATTGTCGATTTTCTTATTAATTAATTAACAGCCGTTTTGTAGGATTGTTTTTTTAATTCGTTAGCTTTGTACCTACCGTAATAAATTACTGAAACTTTTTAATCTGGGTATTTTTAAATATGATATGGTATTATAGGATTCCTCTAGACAAAAGGCGGAAAAATTGGCTGGAAGCTTTGGGACTTAAAGATACCAAAAAGTCGGCTACTGTCTGCTCGGATCATTTTGAAAAAAGTGATCACCATAGCAAGGAAAACAAGAAGAAAACTTTGAAGCTTTTTGCAGTACCATCCGTTTGTATATCTTTGGATACATCAGTAAACAGGTTAGTAATACCTACCCTCGTACCTACGCAATATACCCTCTAATATATCATAAACAAAACTTTGCGGTATAAATTTCCGGAATTGAAATCAAAATTAAATTTAATCCTCTATAGGATAGGAGAGAAGAAAGGTCGAAGTCGTAGGTACAGTGTAATTCGTTCTTTGAATAAAGGCAATACATCCTTTTAAATGTCAATCAAGTACTGTATGATTCTCTCGGAGATTAGCTCTGTTCACGGGAGAAATCCTGAACTACAGCTAACGCCAAGCAATTTTCGATTTACGTCATCAATGTCACCAAGCGCCTTGTTATGAAGTTTGCTGGTATCGATATTTGATCACCAGCAAATCACATAACAACGCGCTTGGTGGCATTGATGACGTAAATCGAAAATTGTTTGGCGTTTACTGTAGTTCGGTATTGAAAAAATTCATGCGCCTTTAAATTTTGACCGAGTTTGACGTTCGTGGGAAACAAAAATCCTCGTTCGGATATAAAAATTCCACGTTCGCGTCACAAGGATTTTGTGTTCAGAACTAATTCCGAACACGTTCGTTAAATCCCGGAGTAAAAGCAACAGGATAGAAACCTGCAAACGGACTTGATTTTATTTTACAGTAATCAACATTTCTCAAACTACAGAAACGATCGTTCAAACGTTAAATGCATTTGGTGAAAGTTATTCAGTATTCGTATATTTTTATTCAACTTTTCAGTGATCTTAATGGATGTTACATGAATAATATACAAATTCATTTTATTCAAATAATATTTTATGCAAATAAATGTTCTGATTTGTTTTTTGAAATGATTATGCATACAGGCTCCAGCGATGAGGATTTGGAAGAATTGCTTGCAAATCATGAGGTACCGAAAGTACCTAATTTTTTTGACGATACTGTTCCTGAAACGCGTTCGCGGGTTACCTAGATCTCAAACTAGTTTGGAAGGATACATGCGCAATGTACTAGTATGCTCACTAATTCGGAATGTATTCCCAACTAGTTCAGGATTTCTTCCGGGAACAAAAGTATTATCAAGTTCATTTATTTCGTCGAGAATATCTGAAATTTCCTAACATTCATCAAAAAATCTAGAAATTTCCTAAATGTTGCATTAACATCACTCATGGTCACATAAATAATATTATATGCCTAAATTTTGACAAGACTTTGATCCTGTATCAGTTATCAAAGAAGTGATTGTACATTTAAAAACTTCAACCAATTTTTCAGTTGATGTGTCCTGGTGATTCTTTTCAATAAATTGTTTGATGCTCTTTTTCCACGTTTCAAAAGTAGGTTGAAAATGAAACTTTTTGCTTTGTTACTTTTAATAAAAATGGCTAGCACCATTTGAAAGAGTGGCAAAATGATGTAGGGTCAATCGGGGTGAATAAGAACGAAAATTATAAATTAAAATTATCCTATGTATGGCGGTTCTTTCTCAGATTGGCCTGTCAGGATTTTCACAGAAAAACATGTAAATTATCAACAAGGGGAAAGTAGGAAAGTTTTTACTATGTTACCATTTGCCCATTATACTGGGGTAAACTAAAACAGCTTCGTTTTTATAGTGTATATTAGTTAAACCCACTGTGGGGCAAATGAAAACATTCTTTGTAAGTCAGTGAGAACGATTTATTCATGAAAAGAACATTGAACAACACAATAAAAAATATTCAAGGAATAAATTTGAATAAAACGTTTAAAAACTTTAGTCCATTTTAAGACTTTCTCTGTATAAGAAGCTTGCCGATTCGTCAAATTATTGGCCAATACATAAGCCACTGCTTCTCGTGAGTGTGGTGACATACTAGGCGAATAATCGCAAAAAAAGCGATTTTCCGCCTTTCACCTATGTCTATACGTTTTAATGATATTACTTAGCGGATAATCGCTTTTTTTTAGATTAATCGCCTAGTTTGTCACTACACTAAGGATGAATATGATCGTATTGGTTTTTTTCCTAGGTGTTATGAGAATTCTGTATTATACCCACTACCCACAACATGCCACTACGAAAGCGCACTGGCTTCAACACTCTAGCCGGAGTGTCCAAATCGACTAGTATTTGTAGATGAATGTTTTTTTCAAAGCCTAGCTGATTTCAACACCCTGGTGTCAACACACGCTAGCATCCGTAAATATGCCACCGGGACACGTCAACTGACAAATGGATTGCAGTTTTTCTTTTCAATGCACCATACCTTCCTTGATAACTGATGAATGATCAAAGTATTATCAAATTCTAGGCATGTGCGATTCATGTGCTCATGAGTGTATGTATCAGTGATTCAGTTATCTAACATATTTCAAGATAAAATGATCTTCAACATCAAAATTGGGCTTTATGTAGCTTTCAAACTGCTGTTTGACTATTTTAAAAGATCTTTTATTTATAGGGATTTCCCAATTCAATCTGATTCTGCAAATATCTCTGGAAAAAGCATGTATAAATGAATGTGTATCCTTCAGCCCATTGAGGTACCTATAATGAATATTATATTATTATCAAGATTATTATAAATTCTATCATAGTTTCACTCACTTTCATACCACAATATCGTCGTAGTGAACGCAATAGGTCGGATTTTTGCAGTTCATAACAAGGGCAGTTTTGATTCCATAGAATGCCATAAAATGAAAAACGATTTTTTTGGATATACGATCTATTGCGTTCACCACGATAATATGTAGCGCGTTAAATAATCAATTATTATCACGTACTATTTTTGCATTCGGCAGCTCTGTGTCGGTAGGCTTGGAGTTCGTGGATAATGGCCAGCTGATCAATTTGCTGTTAGATAGTTAATACTTACTTATAAAATCCCGATTAGGCGCCACTCAGTTTTCTTTATTAGGCAAAACTAAGAAACCTGTTTGATTATAGGAATTTGTTTCCGTTAACCAGACTCATCAAAAAAGAACACCTTTATAGTCCACAAATAACATTACTTTATTCACTCAAATAAATGATGCTTTAACATGAAATTTGATATAATATGATATTTTACTAATTCTCCAAAATCAAGGAGTTAAAATGGTAGAATTTGAATGAAATCTCAATTTATAAATAGCGTTGGTTGGCAGAAAATTACTGGTTGGTACAAAGTGAAATATCAATGATAAAATTACGGATAAAATGGATCAAGTCGCAGGGGCAAATACGTTCGAACGATTTGGGGATTGCGCTATGTTTCACAAATAGTGGCAGAGTGATGGAACAAAAATAGTTAAATCGTACCGCGCAGTGTACAAATAATTTAGAATAATTAACCAATAAAAATATGTAAATCTGAGATCTTTCTACGCAAAGATAATGTTTTTATGGGTGACAATGTTGATATAAAAATATAAGATATTAGGCAGCATTCGATGTAGTTGACATTTAATGTTTAATTAGTTAAAAAGAAAAATTATTGAAATGGTAATCTGATTGAAGTTGGCGAAATGGATTGGATAAAGATAATTAAAACGACTGGCCTGTTAATTGTTCCAGACTCCTGGCTCCTGATTTCCGATCTTTTTTCTTGGAATGCGGCTGGGATACGTCACGAGCTAACCCCAGACTCGTCACTCAACAGTACTTCCAGATCTCGAGCCATAACCAAAAAGGGGACCGGGGATTGATAACGTTGCGGATCACCCACGTGATTCACGTCGCCAAACATCAACAGTAGACAGGATAGGTTGTAGAATTTTGATACTCAAATCAACACATTCATTCGGTTTAAATTACGTGTCAAGAAAAAAACCCTGAAACAATGGATGAGATTGAAAAATTGCCAGAAGAGAAGTGGGAAATAAAAGAATGGCAAAAAAACCGGGAATGCATGCTCACCTTGCTAGGTTTCACAAATCCGTTTTCATCTGAGGCATCCTCAGAAATAATACATTCTGTGAAGTATGGGGAGTGAGATACACTCAGTTAAACTCCTTTCTCCAGCACAATTTCACAATGCCGCCAAGAGAATTAAAACATTTTTGGTTTCAAAAAAAAATACGTGTGTGTCTGCCTTCACACACGGGAGAAGACTCACTTCTTTGTGACAATTGACAATCCACCTCCAAAAGTGAAACAATGTACCCAACCGTACCAAAATTGATAACACCAACACCCAAACATTGACGGAATTTTACGTCTATTGGCAGCAATTATGCCGCGACAGAAACATTGAGTACTATCCTAGTTGATACGTAGATGGACCAAGCTATTGAAAGGTCGCATCCGCCTAAACAAGAAGAAATCATCCCTTGGACAACTTTAGGATGAAACGAACGCTACAAATATTACCATGATAATCTCTATAAATATTTCAGAACGCAGACTCATTCATCATCTACTCTGACTGCATCTGAAGAAATGACTTTGACAGCTTCAGAGGAAATATTTAGCTCATAACGCACTATGACAGCCTCAGAAACTTCAGATATGCAATACAATATTCATGGGGATGATAAAATGGGCAAACATTCATCTTCTAAAAGGTATATTAATTCACAAGTTAGGTACGCATATGTTTTAACATTCATTTTTTTTATGTAATTGATAATTATTATTATTGTAACTGTCCAAGTAACTACCCATAGTTATTTCTAGGGCACTGGAAGAAGCGTCTTCTAGCTCAAGTTTTCAAAGTTGTATGAAGTCAAGTAGCAATGCATTTGTACCTACTAGTGCTTGTAATATTTCAAATCCGCCAAAAAAAAAGGTGAGTATGATCCGGGATTCCTAATCGAAATTTGCAAAAATGCTTTGGTGACCTTTTCGGGAGAAAAAAAAATAGTTAAAGGGATTTTACTCTTAGATTTTGAGACTATGTGAAAATATTGTAGAGAGAAAAGTAGCAGATTTTCTAATCATCTAGAACTTTCTCATCTCATCTCAAAACCATACTTTACCTCTTTAAAACCCTCACCACTCCTCGTCTGCATGCATTCAGTTGTTGATTTTTTTCCCAGCATTAGTTATGTCTTTTTCTACCCTTCCTAAATTGCGATTACCCTGTAACGATATTTTTCCTAATCTGTATTATTTTGAGATGATTAGCCTGTCTTAAAGGGTACATTCAAGCTAGACCATCTTTATATGAATAAGTGAATAATCTAACTCTTTTTCACTGCGAGGATGTGGGGGCCGATAGCCAGGTATAAGAGAGCCACCGCAACAGGACAAAAAGGCAAAAGTTTTTTCCGATTGACGCGCTCA
Organism: Orchestes rusci; assembly: GCA_958502075.1. Lineage (NCBI taxonomy): Eukaryota > Metazoa > Arthropoda > Insecta > Coleoptera > Curculionidae > Orchestes > Orchestes rusci. The sequence goes on from OY293310.1 coordinate 4,952,643, forward strand.
GTCGAGAAGAACTTCCTTCGCTACAGTGAGGCTTTTCATCTGTTTTGCTCACATATTGGACAGGCGCGCTGGACTAGAGAGACTGTGTTTCTGATTGACGTGGGTTCGAACCTCACGGTGAGGAGAAAATATTTGTCTGTTCTGTATTTAATGGCACTCTTAATGGCTAGTGAAACTGAGTAGGCTGTAGTATTATTGATTACTGACAGTCAAAAAGTTAATAATTAGCCTAAATTATGGATCCTGCATGCTCAATACTAAAACAAGGTGATGTTCTCAATCAGTACCTTAATTAGAACTGCGCTTAGTGTGTAAGTTTTAACCTGTTGTCTTTTCCATGATTGTAGTATGTATTGAATAAAGAACTTTAAGGAGAGAGTTCGACCGTTCAGTATGCTTATCCCGCTCTGGTTGAATATTAGGCCACCCGTCAAATAGAGAGCGACCCCAACTGTCAAATCAACAATGGCCGCCAATATCTCCACTGATTCGGGTAACCGCTTCCTTATGGCAAGACCAAGGGAACCAGCTATCTTGAGGGCCATAAGGTTGTACCTCGCCTATCTGCATGACCAACCTACATCGGTATGCTATGAAGGCTTTACGAGCACCAGTGTTAGATTGTTCCTAGCATCTGAGGGCCTACCTATTCAGAACGACTTCTTGCGTAAGGTATATCATGACTTTCACGATGCATATGGGTTCCATCGCTCTGAAGTGGAAGCTGACCTTTGTGCCTACGGATCCCATGTTGTTTAAGAGAGAACGATCCAGCTTCAGAAGTCCAGAGAGGGTCACCAAAAATACTTTTCCGGTGGCTCTTCGAAAAAAAATTTTTGAGCGATATGACGTGTTCTGAGCGACTAGATTCCTCGAATTTTGACGCCAGGCTTAGCATGGTTCTTATTAACATTGCCTCATTGAGAAACAAAACTAATGAGTTGTACTTGTTTTTGGAAGAATTAGGGTTCCTCCAGCTCGTAGCAATCACGGAACACTGGCTAAAATTGAACGACCTCTTTATATTGAAAATTCCTCTACAATAGCCAGATATAATCGGAAAAACTCAGCTCATGGAAGAACACTGATTTTATCCTTGAGTGATGACTTCCTTCCAATAGATAAGTACGACTATCTGCTCGCGGACAACTCCTTCGAGTTTTCCATAGTTTACAGTAATAATTTTGATCTTTACGTTATCTGCATATATAGAGCTCCAAATACTGATGTGGAACTGTTTTTTGATAGCCTGCTAAACCTGCTAGACAGTCTACCGGTGAAGGGTAGGAAAATTTTGTGCGGGGATTCTAATATTGACTACGCTGCCGCTTCTACTGCCCAAAAAGCTTTAATTTCTATTTTTGATTCTTTTGGTCTCTCAATGCATGTAACTTCACCAACCAGGATTTCTAAAAACTCCTCCTCTATTATTGATTATGTAGCGTCTGACTTTCCCTCATCTGATGTCCATTCATCAGTATCTAGCGCTAGTCTATCTGATCATGAAGCAGTAATTTCTAAATTTAATATTTCTCGCAGCCCCCTGAAGAAAACTCGTCACTTAGGTCGAATCTTCTCAGTCTCTAATTTTGCTTCGTTTTACAATCTTTGTTTGAGCACGAACTGGAATTTTGAATCGGACGATGTGGATTTCAACTTTAAAGATTTTCTAAATAAAATTACATGTGCCTTCAATAAAGCATTTCCACTTAGGAGAATGAAGCCCAAACATCATAAACCTTGGACCACGAAAGGATTACGCATTTCTGCAAAGAACATGCGTTCTCTCCTGTATATCCGAAAATTCACCGACTCTACTCATGTTCTTGAATTTATCACGAATTATAGGAGGATCTACCTAAAACTACTTAGGTCAGCAAAGAAACTTTTTTATCAAAACCGTCTATCAAGGGCTAAAAATGTCTACAAAGAAACCTGGTCCATTATTAACGATCTAAGAGGCAAAGTAAACTCCGTGAATCAAAGTATGCCAGAACCCAACGACTTGAACGAATACTTTATCAACGTAAGCAAGAACGTTACTTCCGGAATTTCACCAGGTCTTGACCCCCTTTCGTTTCTTCCACGCTCTAAAAAAGTTTCTGATAGCTTTTTTCTACATCCAGTAACCAACCTTGAACTACTACAAGTAATAAACAGCATAAAAAGTAAATCTTCTTGTAGCACCAATAATCTATCAATTAAAATATACCACAACCTCCCACCTCCCGCATTAGATGCCCTAACAAACTTGATAAATGAATCTTTCATGAAAGGAGTTTTTCCGGAATGCCTCAAAACGGCAATTATTATTCCTCTCCATAAAGGAGGTGAGAAATCAAACTCAAGTGATTATCGTCCAATTGCTTTGCTACCTGTACTGTCAAAAATCATTGAGAGGTTACTAAAAAATCGTCTCATGCCATTTCTCGTCAAACATATTATTCCCGGATCAATTCGGATTTTCACCAAACAAGTGCACCAACGACGCAATGTTCTCGTTGCTTCATGATGTTTACTCCTCTCTGAATAGCAAACGCCTCACCGTTTCAGTCTTCTGTGACTATGCAAAAGCATTTGACTGTGTTTGTCATGATATTTTGTTGATAAAGCTAGAGTTCTATGGGATCCGTGGTGTTTCTTCGATCTGGTTCAAATCTTATCTTGAAAATAGGCAACAAATTGTAAGGGCAAATGGTTCTGATTCTGATTGTAAATTAATCACCAGTGGCGTTCCACAAGGTTCTGTTCTAGGGCCCATTCTTTTTCTGTTATACATTAATGACATCACCTACCTGAAAATCAACGGTAGAGTTTCCCTATTTGCGGACGATACCAGCATTACATGGAGTGATTCTGATGCCTTGTCCCTGCATTATAATATTTCCAAAGATCTTGTCACAATCAAAGCTTGGTCTGAATCCAATTTCTTGTGTTTCAACGGTGATAAAACGGTAGCCTTATCTTACAAAGAAGCTCTACAACCATTACTGCTTCATGACAGAAACATCAAATACGTCGAGTCGGTAAAATTCCTGGGTTTAAATATAAATGCCAATCTTAAGTGGTCTGCTCATATCGACTTTTTGTCAGAAAAGCTCTCTTCGGCTTGCTTCGCAATTCGTCCAGTTTCGAAAGATCTAAATATTTGCTCTGCTAGACTCACATACTTGTCTTTATTTGAATCTAACCTCCGCTACGGCTTTCCTTCTTGGGGCTGCTGTACCATCGAACAATTCCAGAGCATTTTCAAGTTGCAAAAGAGAGCAATACGCTATGTATTCGGTTTAAAGAGCAAGGCTCACTGCAAACATTACTTTAACGCTTCCTGCTCTGTTTATTTTAGAGACAGCCTGTTTGATACGTAAACACCAAATCACCTCTCCTGAAAAGCCACAGCATAAGTATCCCACCAGGAAGTCGTGTCTCGATATCTACCTACCCTTTCCCACCTACGATCTAACAAAAAATTCTATCATTTACAACGCCAAGAAGCTATACAATCATCTACCGCTACACCTCAAATCTATTCCCACATTTACTAGCTTCCGTAAAGAAACGGAAACCTTCCTCCTGGAAAGACCTTTTTATAATGTAAATGAGTTTTTCACGGAATAGTTCCATATCTCTGTTTGGCCACCATAAGCGGCAGTTTGACAATAACTCATTGGTGAAGTGGAAGTTGTTCTAGGGCATTCAGTAAACATTGGAGTATTCATATTTTTTAGTGGTCAACAATCGCCTAGTTTGGTAATTCATACAACACTAAAAACTGGATATCAACACGTTTTGGTTGAAAGTTCCTTGTTTGATGTTTAAGTCAGAAATAATTACATGCTGCAGGCAGTGCGGGAACAAGATGACTAAAGATTTATAAATTAAATTTCGAGTTCACCGATTTCGCTCACCCCACCTGGGTACCGATTCTGGGACCGATAGAACGGTCATACGAGAGAGATAAACGATCACCTCCATATAATTCTCCGTTTACTGTCTCTCTCTTTCTCTCGATATGACCGTTGTATCGGTCCCAGAAAAGGCACCCTGATGTTTATTTTTTGAATGGGAAGCGGAAAAAAACGTGAGAAATCATTGGTTCCTTGTTCGATTCTTAACACCGCATGTATTATTGTTCTACAATAATTGTTGATTTTGCTATGTTATTGTTTTACTGACTTGTCATCATAACATAACTGGAAGTGTGCCGATGTTTATTGTTGTCCATGAGCAATTTCCAAATAAATTTAAATTTGACAAAATATTGGGTAAATATATTTGTACTAGTTTGTTCTATTGTTTACGTAATTGTTCTCGTAATGTATACTATTATCATGTTTTTTATTGTTTTTATACTTTAGCATTTTGCATTTGTATTTGCTTTGTCCGTAAAATTTATTTAAATTTTTCTGTGGCAATAAATCATATTTGATTTGATTTGATTTGATTTGACCGTCTATCGACTACTTCCTGGTAGAGCCCATGCTACACAGTTCACCACGACGCCCTAGTCGTGGAGGCTCTCACCTACCCCTGTCTATACCTTTTCAAATTCAAAATGGGAATGGGGAACTTGCATCAATATTTTTTTATTGCGGGATTCGAAAATCCATGAGAAACTTTTTCTTCTTGGTTCGAAAATTGACGGATATATAACGCCTTGAAATGTGCTAAAATCGCAGAGTTATGACGTCACACCATGATCAGTATATCAAGATATAACGAACTTAAAACTTGAATAACTTCTGGAAAAATCATATTTGAACGAAATAAAGAAATACGTATCGATTTTTTTACGATTTTCTACAGTTCGCAATAAAAAATGTATTGAATTTGTCGTGCAAGTTCCCCATTAAAAATATATTTTAAGAACATATAGTTTCTGCTGAGCCCCGCTTCAATGCTTCATGCTTGATGGAAAACACTGTATGATACAACTGATTTCATTTTGTTGTGGTTTTATCCAGAAAGAAGCTAGTCAGAAAACGATATGTAGGAGATTTTACAAGTGAAGATTTAACATCCCCTAATCAAGCTAAATCAGCTTTCAAAATAGCAAAGATGAAAATAATTGACTACCAAAAAAAAATCACCTGCTTCACAAGAAGAATAGAAGAAAATCAACCAGGGTGAAAGACTTGAAGTCACTTCTCACATCCATGAAACAGAGTAACTTGATATCTGAATCTGCACATGAATCAATTGAGGTGAGTTTCTCTTCTAATACTGCGTAAATTCAATGGCAAAAATTAGTCAAAACTAACATCTCAGACAAACAAATTATAGAACAAAGGTGGTTTTAGTTTTGACTCTCTTGTTTAACTTTTTTGAGTCATCCTATTTCTTATTACTCAATATTCTTTAAATCATCGTTGGCTGCGAATGATGCCAATTCTGCCCTCATAAGCAGAACTGCGGTATGTCCTGACTGGATAGTTTTGAGTTGATGACATGAACATGATCGAATGAGATTTCAGAATTATATGATATGATAACCATTTGTTTCATGTATTGTACATATTATTTGGGTTTGCTAGAGTAAATAAAAATGGTTTTTGAACACAAAATACATATAATTATCAAAATATAAGCATTAAAAGTAGATGCCGCTTTTTTATTTATGACAGGTGAACCTGAACAGAATATAAAAAATAAATAAACACACGGTATCTACATAGGTGAAATGAAAGGATTACATGTTTTTGTTACAAATGTTATGAAATAACAATATTAGCTACCCTTAATTCTTTAAGTTTCATTAAAATAATCAGCATAATCACCAAGATGCACGTTTTGATTTTTTTTTCTTTTCTGCGGCTTCTGCGGTGGGTCACGTAGTGTTTTCCAGAATATTTTGCGGTTTTCCGGTAGTATATTACGTAAGTTGTGTAATATGTTATCCTTTTTTTGTCTTGAGAATCCATCCGGTTGTTGTTTTCGGATAGGAAAGGTCATACCACCTTTTTTCATTGCAGATTTCTTTAAAAAATCTGAATCTTTGAATTCCTCTGTATCTTCATGAGTCTTTTTATATTTTAAGGTGTGGTTCCCTCGAAGGAATTTTAAGCAAACTATATCTGCAAGACGTGGACGACTCGCGTCCTTCAGTTTAACTGCTGATGAATAATCAACCCAGTCATAAAAATCCTTGTAATCCATTACTTTGGTAGTAACATGGCAGTTATTTGATTCCTGAACTGCAGAGCAAAAGTCGTTGAAATCATAAACTTTACCCATTTTTTTTAATGACTTCTCTATCTGGTGGTGAAAACTGTCAGCACTCATAAACGAGTGACCTGGTTCAAAATAATGGATTATAATTTGTTCACAGGATATAACATCGGAATTGATCATGAAGACCAGAAAGCTCAGTAGACACCAGTTCTTATTTTGACTAGCCAGATCCCTAGAATTTCCTTGTCACGTTGATGATTCAAGAAAGCATAGAACGTGCTGATCAGCTGTTCTTTGCAACGCCTGGCGATTCCTTCGTGCCAAACGGTTGCAAAAAGTGGAGTTTTCGATTTCTGCCCCACTGGCACAAAGCATTCATTGTAGACGGTTAATCTTTTGGTGAAGATCACCTCTTTGAAGGTGTCGACCCGAGGTAGCTTGATCACCTTCTCTAGGTCAGCAGAAAAGCGTAGAGCTTCCTCATTTTTCTTAGCGTTGTCGGCATGCTTTTGGTACAATGCGCGGCTTTTCTTGTATCTATCCTGATGAATCTTGAAGATGTTACATGTTTCGCAATTTTCCTGCAAATTATTTTTGTCGTGCTCATGCAGCTTGATAGACTCGCATACAGAGCATTCCTCATGCCCCAATCTGGTGAAAGATATGTTATTTTTTTTTACTCTCTGTCGGTACGTTTCGTAACTCATCTTTACATTGGGATACTTTTTTCCGAAATCTTCGTGCATTAGTTTTGTGGTAATATCCGCTGGCAAATATCTCACATTCGGTGCATGTTCTCGGCGGTAATGAGAAATAGTTGGCTTGAAAGATTCTAAATGCTCCATAAATTCAACATCAGATATTTTGTTTGCAGACGCTTGTTTTCCTCGATTATCAGGCATGGGGTGCAAATTTCCAATTGGTGTTTTGGAAATCACATCGTGAAGTACTCTGTCATTGCTTTTTTTGTACCCTAATGTGGTTAAAAAGAATATTTTGCACACATCTACTTTTGAACCATTAGTATCTTTGAAAAAATATTTAAAAGTGTGGTTTCGCGTCAAACAATCGTCTTTTGTGGTGCGGCGTTTCACCTCCAGCCGTTCACAATTATTTAGAATAAAACTCCTCTCTAAACACTCCAGTTTCCAAAATTGTTCGTTGATGATAACCCTTCTTTCTTCCGAAATCTTTGATATACATTTTTTTTTGCAGACTGCATGACTCCATAATTTTATGTTGGTCTGCTAACTCAATCAGTTTATTTTTCTTTTTGATTTCAAAAGAATTTTTTGTTCTCGACTTTCTTTTTCTGATAGTACCACGTTTTGTTATTTCCCGTGAAACTTCGGAAGTTTTCTCAGTATTAGAGTTATTATTACTATCTACAGTATCTGGATTAGCACAAAGTACTACAAAAAGACTTGCATATCCTCAATAATGATCGGAGTACTTACATTCTGATCCTCACTTATGTCACAGACTTCTGCTTGACGGAGAGACAGATCTTCTGACGGGCTATGCATTATATCTTTTGCAGGAGGAATATCCGGGAATATGTTATTGTCACTGCTAGAAATCTCGGCGTTGAAATTCGCGATTGGAAATGACTCAAGTTCTTCTGCCAGAAATGTTTCCTCCATCTGATTAATCAGAGCACCATCGGAAGTAGAATGCAAGTCCAATGTCTGGTTGATGAATACATCTTCAGGACTGGTGACTTCTGTAAACACAACATAATAAATCATAATTCAATTATAATCAATATTCTGATAGAAATCTCAAAATCAAGTATTTTCTATGAAGATTTTTGAAATAATGAGGGTTCAAGTGAAAACGATAGAACTAGGTTCCCTCGTAGGTATCTACTGAATGGAATATAATTTTACCTGGATCTGGTTCATCTGAACAAATTTTCCAAATAAATGAATGTCAAAGATTTGAAAATATAAAAGATGTGGATTTTCGACCCTAACACAAGTAAGTATGTATTAATAATGAATAATTACCTGGATTTGCTGCAAGTTGAAGATTGAGTATAGATATATCAGACAATATCATGATCTTGGGTTTCTTTCGAACACTAGGATACGCCGCCGCCGTGCTTTGAACACCGTCACTTGATAAATCAAATATCTTCTTTGTTCTACTTGACATTTTACCCTCAAAGTCTCAGTTTTATTAGAATTTATAAAAATTACCGCAACTTTTCTGTTTACAAAACGACACTGACAAATGGGGTTGACAATTGATAATGATGTGACATCTGTCTGAACGCAGTACCTCAGCGCGAAAAAACATGCGCCGTACAACACAAAAAAGCGGCAACTACCTCTACTGAGCAGAAACGCGGCAACTACAAGCAGATGCCGCATTTATATTTTGAATTACACACAAGCCGCGTTCTTACTCAGTATTGTTAGCCTAACTTAAGAAGACGCGGCATATTTTCAGACGAGTTTAATGTGTTACTGTGTAGATACCGCAGTTTTATGTTGTTGAATCGACAGAAAACATCGCCTTGAACGGTATGGTGCAAAAAACATAATTTTCGATTTTTCTGTAGATGCCGCACTTCTGCTTATGAGGGCAAAATTGGCGTCTTTCCATGCCTCAAGTATATGCGTCTGACACCAATTGGTGCACTGTGCCCGTTCTCGTATCATGTTTCAATTATTCAGCCCATAGACTTAAAATAACGTCTATGATTCAGCCAGTGCCGCCGCGACGTAGTCGTAACGTGGTCCGCACATTTTGGTAGTTTTGTCACGTTGATTTGCGCAGTCGTTCCCGATTCGTCGTTTTTTCACAAATCTATTCACATCTTGATATGACTTCGTCGGAAGCTAATCAGGAAGGTGCCTTGGGGGTGAAAAGAGAGTTCATTTTTTTTAAATAAATATTTTTAAGTGTTCAAGAAACGTTTTTTCCACGAAAATATTTTTTTTTCTCCAAATCTTCATACTATCATCATCCGGCTCCATTAGGCGACAAAGAATGAGTTTCTCAGGAAAGGTATTTTCTCAATTATCTCCATGGAAAAAAAGTAAAAATCATACAATTCAATTACAAAATTTTGTAAAAAACTACCATCGAAATTACCCTTCCCGCACTGGAGCGAAGTTCATGATATCGGACCCACAGCGAAAGATTTAATACATCAAGTGAAGACATTTTCCATCTGAAAGTAACACTATCTATTTGTTACAGGCCTCCCTGTCTGGTTCAACAGCTGAAATAGTTAAAAGGATATTGAAAAGCTCAAAAAGAGAGACATACTCTCCTGCTCTGAGAGCATTTGCTCTTACACTGCATTTTTATTCGCCTCGGGCATATAATTATGTAAGGGACCGGTTCAATAAATCCTTGCCTCATCCATCTACAATCAGTAAGTGGTATTAAAAAGTAGATGCTTCACCAGGGTTCACCAAAGAATCATTGATTGCACTTCAAGAAAAAGTGGAACAAAACAAACGAAATGGAAAGGAAACCTTTGGTAACCTTGTCATGGATGAAATGTCTGTCCGAGAGAAAGTGGAGTGGGTTGGAGGCAAATTTGTGGGCTATGTGGATATTGGTGCAGATATTGATAATGATTCTTCCGAAGAAGCAAAAGAGGCAATTGTGTTCCTTGTCACAAGTGTCAAGGCAACTGGAAACTTCCTGTAGGATATTTCTTTATCTTTTTCTATTTCTTTAACTGGCACGGATAGAGCAAATCGGGCAAATCAGTGTCTGAGCTTTTTACACCAGTCTGGGGTAATAATTACATCATTGACATTTGACGGAGCAGCTGCCAACATAAAAATGGCTCAACAGTTGAGTGCAGACTTTTCCAATCCAAAGTCTTTAAAAACTTATTTTGACCACCCTGTTACTCACGACAGAGTGTTTATATTCTTTGATATCTGTCACATGGTGAAATTAATTCGAAACTGTTTGGGGGATCTGAAGTTATTAAAAACTGAAAAGGGGGAAGACATAAGATGGTCTTATCTTGAAAAGCTAGTTGATTTGCAGTGTGATGAAGGTTTGATGGCCGGTGCAAAAATAAAAAGACGTCACATACAATATGCAAAAGAAAAAATGCGTGTGAAAATAGCGACGAAAACGTTCAGCAAAAGTGTGAGTGACGCACTGCTTTTTCTAGAGAGAGACCTGAAACTACCTAACTAGTTACATTTACAAGAAAGCTTTTTCAGAAGAGACAGAAAATGATTTTGTTGTAAAATTCAACCAGATTCGAAATTATGTTTATGACATGAAGTTGGATGATAAAGCCGTCTTATATGGAACTAGAAAAACTGGATTTTTAGGTTTTCTGATCGGAATGACGTGTTTCGAAGAAATTTTCAAGAAATATGTGACATCGGAAGGCAAATTGAAAGGGTACAAATTCAGTCAAGATCATCTCGAAACCCTATTCATTGCAGTGAGAAGTATGCATGGGTACAACAATAACCCTAGTTGTAAGCAATTTCAGTCTGCTTATAAAAAATTGTTAATTTCTCGGGAGGTCAGGGGTGCAGAAACTGGAAATAGTGCTGTCAATTTTGATAACACTTTGATTTTGAATGTTTCAGGTAGAAAAATCACAGTGAACGATGAAATGGAAGACTTGGAGTCTACTGAAGAGTACAGGAAATTATGTGAACGGCTTGACGATCATGACTCCTTTTTAACTTCCGTTTGGAAGCTTTCATCATTTTAAATGATGTTATAGTTTATATTTCTGGATTTGTAGTGAAATCTTTGAGAAAATGTATCACTTGTTCAAAATGTGTATTTTTATTAGAACCAAGCGAAACATATTCATTGCTGCAAAAAAGAAAGACATTTGGAAATTTGGTTAAAACATCACCTTTTGTGAGTGATGTATGCACCTGGGGAGAAAAAATGTTTAGACAGGTTCAGCATATCAACTTCTTAACATCAAAATCAAAGAACATGATGAATATTTTGATACAGAAGGCAATACAGTCTTTGCCGTCTAAAATTTTTGATGCTTTTGGAGATGGAGAACTATTAGATAATCATCAATTATCAATAATCAAATTAATTTTGAAGCGATATTTTACTATTCGTATCCATCACGAAACCCGAAAAAAAAGTGATGCAGTGAAAGATCGTGTGAGGAGTATGTTAACGCACCTCATCTTATTCAAAAATCAATGAAATTGTCTACCTCAATAAATCACTGACAAACGTTTTTTCCAATCACAAAATGTCTTATCGACCCATTTTTTGAATGAGACAAAAGGACACTAGGCAGATTTCTTAGAAAAACAGAGAAAAGTTTTTAGATACCCCATTATTTACATGTATTTATCAAATGCAAATGTTAGATTGTTGATATAATTTTGCACAATTATAATGCTGTATAAGTACTCTGTATGTAGGTATATTGATTTCTGTTTCCATTTCCTTAAGTTTTGTAAAATTAATTGTAAAATAAAATACCTGCGATCAATTTTCACAGCTTCAATTAGTTACGAAAGTAGACCCAAAACTTGAATATTTTATTTTAATTAACCACTCAGCATATAAATTTATTATGCCATTTTAATAATAATATGAGTATGTTTCATTTTTCTTATTGTATATAAGATAAGTACATTATTATTTGATAAATGACAAACCTACTTGTGTGTTTCATTATTATCATTCTTATAAATCGTGTAATACATTAATTCACTTATTATTATCTTTTATTTGAGAACAATCCAGAGATTTTGTATTTCATTTCATCCCAACCCTCAATTCACAAGCGAAATCGAAAGCAGCCCACACGCGATCACGCTAACATACTCTTGAATGAACACGCAGAGAAGACCTACATTCAAAGATTACAACAATAACACAAAACCTATAACATCCGGCAGATATCTGGATTTCGAACAAACCATCCAATAAAAAACAGTGTCATAATGTGACTAACAGACAGTGCAGGAACAAGAGAACCAAAGAACTAAAGAACCAAAGACCAAACAACCAAAGATTCAAAAAAACAAAGAATCAAAGACCAAAGAACCGAGGAACCAAAGACCAAAGAACCAAAAAACCAAACAACCGATGAACCAAAGAACCAAAGAATCAAATAACCAAAGAACCGAGGAACCAAAGAACCACATAACCGAAGGACCAAAGAACCAAAGAACCAAAGACCAAAGAATCAAAGAACCAACAAACAAAAGAACCGAGGAACCAAAGAACTATGAACCAAAGAACCAAAGACCAAAGACCAAAGAACCAAAGAACCAAAGAACCAAAGAACCAAAGAACCAAGGAACCAAAGGCCAAAGAACCAAGGAACCAAAGATCAATGAACCAAAGAACCAAAGAATCAAAGAGCCAAAGAACCAATGAACCAAAGAACCAAAGAACCAAAGAATCAAAGAAGCAAAGAAGCAAAGAACCAAAGAACCAAAGAACTAATGAACCAAAGAACAAAAGACCAAAGAACCAAAAAATCAAAGAACCAAAAAACCGAGGAACCAAAGAGAAGAGAACAGAATAACCAAAGAGCCGAGGAACAAAAGAACCAAAGAACAAAAGTACCAAAGAACAAAGGAACCAAAGAACAAAAAGCCAAAGAACAAAACAAACATACGGATGTTTTTCTTATTGAAGATGGAAGAAAGTGATGTCAGCAAAACATTTTTGGCGATTGTTATGGAATTATGGAATACACATTTTTATATGATGAATCAAAAACCGACTTTAAAGATACCAAAAAAAAAAGGTGGAGCATGGAATGCAGTGGGGAACCACATGGTAATGTCCGGAAAAAAATGTATGTGGGCATTTGATATTTCAGGAGAATGGGCAAAACATTATTTCAAGTCTCTGAGGGCGAAATACATCAAAATAAAAAAAATCTTGGAAGACAACACAAGGAGTGGTGCCGGGGCCATCGAAGAAAAAGATTGGCTCATTCTCGAGCTGCTTCAAAGTTGAACAAAGTGAAAACAAGGCCAGAAAAAAGTCCAATTAAATTGGATATAGAAAACAACATTTCAACGGATGACATGCTGCGATGTGCACTACTTTCACCAACTTCAAGTGTCAAGAGTGTATTTTCTCCGGATGGCGGCGTTCAGACTGAGCCTGAGTGATCCTGATCCAGCATCATTGAAGTCGAGGGAATCTAAAAATAAGGAAGAAAAGTAACAGTTCAAATTTTTTTTCGATATCAGACACATTGAAAACAATCTGCGGCAGTCTAAAGCCCGACAACCCACCATCACCTAATAAGAGTTTCTGCCAATTTCTATCAAGTGAAATGGATAAATTGCCGGTCAAGATAATGGAAGATTCAAGAGACGAAATAATTAGCTTTTGATAGAAAAAAGGAAATTAGCTAAGAATCTTGAATGAAATTATCATGACGAACTAAAAGTGAATACATTTTTTTTTCTGTACACATGTTTTATTGACTCCTTATTTATTCATAGGTTATAGGTGATATGATATACAGGGTGTCCACGAACAACATCGTGAAACTTGGGGAGGAGATTGTATGTAATAGAATGATGGTGGTGAGTCATATAACAAAAATTTGTAATATCAATATTTTTCGACTTACAGCCAATCAAATATCATTTTTTCTTTGTTATGGACGAACAGGGTGCGTCAAGGTGAGCGGTCTATTAGAACATCTCGAAAAATTGCGATTGGGATTCTGAAAATTTGTATTGTGAGATTTTCAATGATGCTCTCTTCAAATTAAATACTTATTTTTATTTTGGTATTTTTTTTATTATTTTTGGACTTGCTCATTTTTTCTTTATCTTATTTATTTATTTTAGTGTGCGTTCATGTCTATAAACACCGTAGAACAAATATCAGCCCTCAAATCGCACTAGTCATTTTACAATGAACAATCAAAGTTGACATCAACTCTGAGAAAATTCAAACGACTCAAAAAGCGCGGGAAATTTCTGAAGTCATAACGCGTATCTTTGGCAACCATTTCAATGTTTGAAGTCTGATGTGACATTGAGTTGATTATTTCATAGTTTTTGAAAAAAATAAAGATTTAACATAAATATTGGATATTGGTAAAATAAAATAACAAGGTCAATTTTTTCAATGTGTTATATGTATACGTACGTATGTGTACGTATACAGGGTGTTTCAGAATAACATGCTAGTAATAAAGAGGGTGATTCTTGGGCTCATTTTAAGGAAAAAAATTCATATGAACGTATGTCCTAAACGCCTTTTGAGATACAGGGTGTCAAAGTTTTAAAAAATAGAAACTTTTTTTACAATAACTTTGTCATTACTGTAGATATCTTTATGAAATTTGAGTCATGTATTTTAGGCATTAATACTCATTCTTTGATGCACCAACAATTTAATTATTCTGACCAGTGCCGTCCATGCGGGTTTTGGTTTGCATATTTTTTGGGAAAAGTTAAGGCGTTTAGGACATACGTTCATATGAATTTTTTTTCTTAAAATGAGCCCAAGAATCACCCCCTTTATTATTAGCATGTTATTCTGAAACACCCTGTATATACGTACCTAAGAATAAAATCTCTGAAATTGTGAAAAAACAATTATTGGTATTTTTGTCTCCAAAAACATAAATAGCGCTGCTTTTCAATGAGATATTCTCCACATTTCTTCTGCATGCTCTTAGTGATTTGCGGCACAATGAAATATCTATAGTACTTTCCTCTTTTTTTCAAAAACCATGGAATAAACTCGCTCAATGTCACTTCAGACTTCAAACATTCAAATGGTTGCCAAAGATCGCGTCATATCGTCAAAACTTTCCCGCGCTTTTTGCTTCGTTCGAATTTGCTCAGTCACGATGTCAACTTTGATTATTTATTGTGAAATAACTAGTGCGATTTAAGGGCTGATATTTGATATACGATGTTTTTAGATATGAACGCAAAAAAAATGGGCAAGTTCCCTATAAGACAAAATGATAAAAATTGTGGGGTTTTCATTTGAAAAAAATTAATTTGGCAGTCTTCTTTACTTATATTTTGACCTATTTTTGGGCCACCCGGTAATAATAGTTTTCAAAATGTTGTGGAACATCTTTGAAAAAAGATTCCTTCCAAGAAGACATGAAATACAACTTGAATAATGATTTTTTTTTTAACGAAATATATGGTGTTCCATCTGAAACAACCGAGTTGACACCTACTTCCGGTATAACCGGGAGCCGTGCAACGTTGCTAGTATTTCACTTGAAGAGAGCATCATTGAGAATCTTACCATACAAATTTTCAAAATCCCAATCGCTCTATTTCCCAAGATAATTATAATAATAAATCTTCTTTATTAAGAATTTTAGAAAAAATAAATGAATAAATGAAGTAAAGGGTGGGCAACTAAGAATGCGAGGTACTGTATCTGGGAAACTATTCATCGTAGAGGCTCTGGGCAAAAAAATCATGACTAAAACGGCCAAGAGAAAACCCTGGAAAATATTTCTGTTTCTGATATGGCCGCTAGTGGGCGTGACAACCAACACGAAGTAGAAAAATAGGATTTTTATAGAATCTTGCCCAATGAAAGTAAATCGATGATATCATTTTTATATTTACTGACTTTTCCTACACTTTTTGTCTAAACCGTTTTTTTTTTCTATTTATCAAAATAAAGAGGTGGGGGAAGTTCAATAATTTTTTCAAACAAACGAAGTTTTCTCCCGTTTCGCTTGACCGATTTTAATAAACTTGGGCTCATATGAAAAAGCATAATCTGCACTACAAAATGCATGTTTGTTGCCTTAACTGAACTGGTAGCAAATTTTTGAGTTTTTGCCAAAAAAATCAAATGTTATGGTATATTCATTTTTATATATTTTAATAAAGGAATTAATTTTTTTATTAAAAAATTGAAAAAAGAAACAACAATATTGAATGTTTTTTTTTTTCATTCTTCTAATAGATAAATGTATCCTCTGTTAAAATATTTTATTCATTTATTTATTTAGTATCATTGACTTTAACTACTATAGACTGGGCATCCCATTCATTAAATGGTATTAGTCTTGACGCCAACATCACAATAAGTGCGAAAGAGACAACACTATGAGTGGAAAGAGATAAAACGAGGAATCCGAACCCATCGGGCAACACCGCATGAGAACATGTGATTCTTATAATACGTACGTCCGAACTCGATTTTCATCTGGAACAGCGGCGGCACATTTCGAGTTTCTACTGTTTTGTATGAAAAATATAAATGAATATTAATTTGGGTAGTTACCTATGTCGTTATTGTTATATAACAGTATATCACATTTTTGACTTTCTGAAGCAATAAAAATTGAAATTTTCATAACATTAAAAATTAAATCTCCTGCTGTTCTTCCGACAATAATGAATTACGGTTCCGAATAAAATGACAACCAAAATACAAAATATTGCCGAAAGTTGGTGCACGTTCAATAATCTTATTATTAGGTGCACTTAAAACGGCTGCAAGTTATACATACATGAATACAAGGTACTTAGATCAAAAAATATAAAAATTGTACAAGACCAAAGTACCACAATTTAGAAAGAATGCAGCAAAATGTCATTGAGAAAAGTTGTTCAGAATTAAAAGTTATGCAATAACAAAAATCTAGCGTCTTAGAAAAAAAATTGTTGTTCTGAATTTCTAATATTAAACTATAAAATAGAAAATGAACCCTTAAAATGAGAGTTTTTCATATACCTACATATTATCATTACCTATACTGTTTTTGCGAAATTTTGAAGTTGTGTTATATATCGTTGAAACAAACATATTATTGAGTTTGTGATTCCGAGTGATTCCCTAAAAAATCAAAAATTAGGTCATAGGATTTCAAAAGGTTACAATTTTTATACTCAGGTTTTTGTTGATGCTGATAGACTCAGATTCTTTTCGTGCGAAATTCATGGAGCTGAAGAAAGTTTTCAAATCAATTCAAATCAAATATGCTATATTTACATGAGAAATAGAAACAATTTTTGGTACAACCTACACGTAAACTCCACTTTTCAATACATGTTACGGACGAAAGATGATTTTGACTCAGCTAATATCTGCCCTCGCTTCGCTCGGGCCCTTATACCCTCGTCAGAATCATCTACTTTCCGCCCTAGATGAAAAAATGTACTATTATCGGTAAAGCAAAATAAAATAAAAATGAATATAAGTACTATGAAAATACTAATGGTCAAAGATAAAAACAAAGAACACAAACAAATGATTGTAATAATCATATATCTTTATTTGGCATGAGTTATAAAAATGACAGTGTATAAAATATATATTATAATACAATAATTTATGAGCATGTATAAAATAATGATTCAAGTACCTATACTCAAGATGCATAAAATAATCAAATAATCTAAAGTAGTATGATATAAAAAGTAGAAATGTTCAAAATAACATATACAGGTGAAAATATAAACACTATAGCAACACCACAGTTTAAAATGTTAACATTCCCTGAGCAGTCTTTTAAATACATTCAAGTTATCACAGTCTTTGATCTTTGGTGGCAAATTGTTAAATTCTTGTTAAGTTATTCAAATCAAAACGACACTAGAAATATACAAACAACGAACTACAAAAAATAAAAACACAGCCAAGCAGGATTATGGTGGCAAACATTCACACGACAATACAGTAAACACAATGATTGTTTTCAAATGAAAAAATTCACTACATAATACACACATGTTTGCATTTTTTTTATCACACAATTAAAAACTTGATAGATATAAGAATGTACTCATTTCTTTTGGAAATGGAAATTTTATTTTTTCGCAAGCACAGCAAAAAAAAATGAATTTTCAAAGTAGTCTTGAGACAAAAAGTAATACCACATGGCTATGTCGATAGTTACACAGAAATAAAAAAGCTCACAACGGTCTAATCTACTCGTTTCTTAATAAAATTGTTTTTGTGTTAATGCTCCTTGTCCGGCCTATAAAAGAGATGTCTCTTTTTTTACTGGTCTCGTGGTGAATCCTCAATGTGAAGTATTTTTTTAAAATCAACTTTGTTAGTTCGACTCCGTGGTTATCCAATATCCCGTGGTCGTAAAGATGGTCACCAAAACAAGTATACACTTTATCAAGGAGTTCCGAGTCAATTGAATCAGTTATTAGAATATCCAAGAGGTTTTTAATGTTCTTGTTAAATATGCCAACGGTTTTGTCAAAACAACGAAAATATATTTCGCCTTTCTCACATATCTCCAAGGCCATTTTACTAGCATTTATCAATTTGCCATATGATTTTTGTTTTTGGAGACGGGAAACTGTATGGTCTGCTTCCAATAAGTTTATACATTTCTGACATGTTAATTTTTTTTCAACAGCGCGTACTACGTAGCCTGCAATATATGCCACAATATCATCGGCATATGAAGTAAGCATGCTCCCAAGTGACTTATCCAAAGTTAAGCAGTCATGAACTTGTTCTTTGATTTCTCTTTCTATATCGTCTGAATCTTCACTCCTCTGTAGGTCTTCTCCACCAGCAATTTCCAGATTATTACCAGACCCACAAGTTAGGATTGAAATTGTATCTAAATCGACAACGTTTGCTGCTTTTGATGCCCTTAGCAGACTTTGCACGAGTAGTCGCTTATAAGTCGCTTCAAACTGCCTGGCGGACGGGTTATTATCAAGTCCACCTTTACTTCTTATAACACTGAATAGCAGCTCCAAGTGGTCTTGCGATAATTTATATGTCAGAAGGTACTTTAAACATTTTTTCTCTTTAACATAAAATTCATATATTTTGCTGACGCTCTTGATGCAAATCAGTATTCCCAAGAATCCAGTTTTCCTTCCAGAGTTTAGGATCGGTTTGCCATTCAAAGTCAAACCTCTGATGTAATAATTCATTTCAGTGAAGCAGTCATAAAAAAGAACTTCAGTTTTAGGAGAAAATGGTCTTTTGTATGAATACTTCGCAAAATAATTCCTAGAATTCAAAATGTCAAAAATATCATTGAATTTCCGAATAAAATCTGCTGTAGCTGATGAATCCCGGAATTTTGGAAGTTGCAAGTCCTTCCGCAAAAATGAAAGAGCGTCGCTGACACTTCTGCTGCTCAATGTCTGCGCAGCTAGCTTCACTTTGATTATCTCCCTTTTATAATTCAACTATGACTCACTCTCACAGCAGCAGGTAGTCCTTCCTTATTTTGCAGCTCCACCAGTTGCTCAATATATCTCCATTCAATTAGCTCATCCTCTCTATTCCTTATCCCATGTTGAGATGCAAAGCAATTCCTCACTAACTTTATCATATGGCATGGGTCCAGAATTAAAAAAACAGGTTCACCTGTTACTGGATGTGGAAAATCAGTTTTGAGGTTTTCTGGATCGGTTAAATTGGCCCCTAAAACTTCTGCTGCTTTGAAGTTCACAGGCGGACCATCAAAGGTTATTGACGTGATGGTAACGCCACTATTTCCTTCATCATGTAGAAACTTCAAGCATTTTTTAATCAAACTTGATTTCTCTATGGCAGATAGACGATTTATTAGAAAGTACCCGACAGGCACTTTCCAGGCACCATTAACACAGGTAACCAAAAAGACGAGAGCTTCTCTTGCTTCTTCTAGTGTATCTGAATTCAGGTTGGTCCCCACATCGACATATCCCGTGAACTTTCTGCCCGTCCACTCTACCAATTTTCTGATGGACATCTCGTCATAGACCAAGCTGGCCAAGAGTGGCCCAGAAGATTGTTGGCTTCTCAGTCTTAGGGCAAGCAATGATTCTTGAGTGAACCCTGGACCACCGTCGATTGTCCTAAACTACTTGGAAATGGTTGACAGATCTGGCAGAGAATTGTTGAATGTGTCCCTGACAAATTCATATGCCTTTGGCGAATAAAATGAAAGGGTCAGAGCAAATGATCGGAGATTCTCATTATACTTCTGCCTAGCGGGTGCTCGAAGAAGTCTCTCGAAGAGATCTTTTGGAACGCCTGATAATGAAGCCTGCCAACAAAAGTAAAAATCAATTCCTGACCCACTTTTTTCAGTTCAAAAGAAAATAGAATTGGATCTTGAGCACTTGAAATTACGTATATTGTGATTTGAAATCGTATATACAGTGTGCGCAAGGAAGGAGTTGACTATTCTAGAAAAATTTCATATTTTTTATTGTTCGGAAAGAAAGCAATTCTTGAAAATCTCTGACATATTCAAAATATACGACTTCTTTGGGCAGAGTGCACTACGAATATAGAAACGTAGATATGCAAATGAAAACTGTTCGAATTCAACTTTTTTGAAGCATGTTACGACCCTCAACTTCATTTTTTCCAATGGAAACCGCCATCTTATATTTCATTTTCGAATTCTATATGGATAATAATACACTAACTTAAATTTTAGTAGCATATTTTTATTGATTGCAGAACCAAAATTCAAAAGTTGGTGCATGTTCGATAAACTTATCAGGTGCAATTAGAATCATTGCAAGCCAAATATCATACACGGTGAGCATAGAAAAAGTATAGAAATTGTGAAGAGTAAAAAACTCTTATTTTTTAAAAAAATGTAAAATTTAATAAAGAAAAGTTGTTCAGAATTAGAAGTGATGCTTAAATATCAAAATTATGGCGTCCTTTTTTTTGAAAATCATTTATCATTGTCCCATTTTTTTTTCAATATTCACCTTGAACATATTCATAAATTGAACAAACATAGTAAACATCAGTAATCGTAATATACAGATCAAAAAACCTTTATTCATAGTGCAATTTTTGTATTTTATACAAATTTGCCTGAGTTAATAATTCAACAAGAAAAAAATATATTTTTTTTTACGGCCCTATGTTTTTGGTATTTAGGCAAAACTTCTGATTCTGGACATCTATTCTTAATAACATTTTGCTGAATTTTGTTAAATAAGGGTACTTTACTCTTGTACAACTTTTTATTTTTTTTGACTCACCGTGTATGATGTTTGACCTGCAATCACTCTAATCGTGCCTAATAGGTTTTTTGAGCGTGATGGTATTTGAATTTTGGTTCTGCAATTAAAAAAAATCCTATATTTTGCACACTTAAATAGCCACACTGTATACGTATAATATCAGCTTTCCATGAATAAGTCACTCTAGAAATAGTTAAATGTTGATAAAGTACAGTGGACAGTAAAACCTCTTTTATCGATGAACCAAAGGGTTAAACTGTGAAGATTTGACCCTGATGACAAATAAATAGTTCTTGTTTAAATGAATTGTTTTATTTGCTAAATCTGGGAAGTGATTGAAATAAGTAATAGTCGTTCAAAAATAGATATTTCAATGATTCATTTAAAAATTGCCTGCAATCAACACTACATCATTTGACCATTATAGTATGTATATCAAGATGTATATCTCCCTAAAGCTGGTTGTTATCGAAAGATTTTACTGTACTTGTTTTCTCTTACGGATCAACTACTACACTTCAAACTTACTGCAATGGCTGGTTCTGCTTGCTCAGTAATCAGTTGTTTGTCCCTCAAACATTGGAGTGAACTTTTCAGATTTGTAACTCTGAATTTCAACCTTTTCACTGACCTCTGCAAGGTTTTTATTTTTTTGCTTTTGGTTTTCAGTTTGGTTTTCATGAGTTTCAGATTTCTGCGCCTTTTCGTGGGTGTCGAAAAATCGCTACTTCCCAAATCTCCAGGGTAAGTCAGTCTCTTCCTATGTTAAAATATAATTGTTTGACCTACTATGATTAGAGCAAGACTAGGAAGAATGAAGAAAATATTATTTATGTAGATCCTCATAATACAATCAACTATTGATACATATTATGATCAATAAAATAAATATAATTTGTATGAAAGATTATAACCGTGAATATAAGCAATCTGCATAGCTCATGATATAGCATATTAGCTAATTGCGAATTTCAATTCAGAAACCAAATTGTAGGTATGATTCTCAAGTTTTTTCGAGGCTTTTTTATAAATGAAACTTTTTGTGATATCTCGAGACATTACAATTTGCTTCAACAATTTTTGAATTACGTACGTAATATAACTGAACAATGATAAATATTAATAAGTATAGGTCAACACCATTGACTTTACCTTATAAAACTCAATGGTCAACACATATTATTCACCATTACAATAGAAAGAAAATAGTTTGAAGATTTAGAGATTTTCGCAGAGCTATCTTATTTTAATCATCTTGTACCTATATCATATAAATGAAATATTTTTTTCTCTATACCTCTTGACAGGATACTTGCGTTCCAGAGGCTCTGAATTTGGACATTCAGTGGTTCCATAATTATCAGAACCTGTATCGGAGCTGTAAAAGGGATAATCAAAAGTTAAGATCATTTTTTTCCGATTATTTGTCTCTACCTTATACCAGGAAGATCTTGTTCCATACTTTCTAAAGGTGGACATTTAGACCCTTCATGGATCAACGAATCAGAACTGAAAACGGTTGAATGAGATTTTTATTACTACTGATTAGATATCTACCTTTTGCCTGGAGAACAATGTTCTGCAGCTTCTAGCGGTTGACACTCAGACGATTCATCTTTCAAAAAATCGGAACTGAAAAGCACATGAAATGTCAACTGGCTGTTCATTATTGAATAATATTATCTACCTTTTGCTAATCGGAGCCTCTAGGGGTGGACATTGGGGGATTTCGGAATGCAAAGAATCAGACCCCGTATCAGAACTGAAAAACGGATGATTCAATGTGATTTAATTAATTATCTAGATTTATGATTTAAATAAGGGTGCAGAAAGTATGCAGTTTCTAAGTGAATTTTATAAAATATCATCAAAAATTAAATATTAAATATTCCAATATTTGCAGTCTCTATTCACTTTTCGCATTCTCCAGAAAATTAAACATTTTTTATATATCCTATACCTACCTTAGAAACAAAATTGCCATTTTTTCTGGCACGTTCTAAAATGTTAAGGTTTATTCGGAAGCCTTGGGAACAGGGTAAATATCTATTTTCAACCATTGAACTTTTATTTAAAACCGAGTTCAAAACTTTTTTCCAAACGTCAAATCAAAAAGTAAATTGCAGGGTCCATTTAGCTATGCCCTGTACAAGGTTTTTCTATATATCAATTGAGACCCCCTTTATCTTTTTTATTTGACGTTTCTGACAAAAATGTCCCTTCATAAAAGTCTATTCATTGGTTTTGAGCAAATTGTTGGAAAAACTATATTTCGCTTTTACAGGAAGAAAGACTGGGCGTCGTCAAAATTTTTAATTCCAATTGAAAGGTACAGGCAAAGAGGGCGATATATCAAAAAGTTAATTTCCAGATAAACGCGAGGTTTTAAGAGCTCTAAAAAGTGATAATAATAATAATAATTGTGAAAGTAAGCATTCTTACTTAAGACTTCAACCTTATTGTAATAAAAAAACGAAAATAAGACAGTTGAGGAAGTATCCAATAAATAATTCATCTTGACTCTGTATGAAATAATGGAATAGGTATTCAAGTGATATGAATATCCTTTCTTGTTTGAGAACAATCGGTTCCTATTGCATAAAACACTACCATTTTTCCAAATCAGTTTCATTTTTTCGTTGTTACCTATTCACGAATAAAAACAAAAATTCAAACTTCCCATAGATTGAAAAATCCTCATTTTAATGAATGGAATATGATGATGCCTACACTCTACACCACTGGATCCCTCGAAACCAGCTGTTTAAAGGCAGCGTTGCCGTGTACTAGGACTAATATTTACTATGTATCGCCTATACCCAATGCACAAAGAATCATTATTTAATGAATGTTAGTAATTAAGCTTTGAGAAGCACAAAAATGTTTCACATTATTTATGATATGAAATAATATCATCATTAGACACTATCACCGTTGTTCAACATTGAGTTGATTCACACGAAATCATGGTTGTAAATGTGTCTCATTATGCGATAATCTAGAATAGTGAACCTTGATGCACCTTCTTGAAAAATGAACAATACTCAATCCTCCTTGATTTTCATTGTATCATGTCTTATCAATCAATTTCGTACACAGAGGAATTTTCATTGATGAAGATTTGCCCAAATCGGCAACCGCGTCCAAAGCAGGTCAGTTTTCGGCGACGCAGATAGATATAACTCGACAAGGATAGCGATACAGTGAATTTCTCAAGACATACGTCCAAAATTGGATGATGGTGCCATTATTTTTAAAGGTTTCCTTCTCTGAAGCCTTATAAAACTCAATGTTCAGTATCTACAGCCAAAGGCCAATTACAGACACCTTAAACTACATATCTAAAATATACAGTGGTGTTCCGACTAATAGATCCATTTTTAGACAAAGGCCATCACCTAATAATGGACAATTATTACAACAGCGTTGGATTGTCTAAGAATCTCCTCCAGAGAAAAACTCATACCACAGGTACATTGAGAACAAATAGAAAAGATAACCCAAAAACCCTTACTTTACAAAAACTCCAAAGAGGCGACCACGTTTGGAAAAGGAAGGGTAAAGTGTATGTCAGTAAGTGGAAGGACAAGCGTGATGTATTATGTATCACTACAAAATTCCACCCAACAATGATAGAAGTTACAAACTCTTATTGAAAAAAATCCAAAAAAACCATAGAAGTTCATGAATACAACTTGCACATGTCTGGAGTTGACAGATGCGACCAACTTACATCCTATTATAGCTGCCCCAGAAAATCAGTCAGATGGTACAAAAAGGTAATTTTTTACATGTTAGATGTTACAGTTGTGAATGGTTTCTTACTGTATCGAGAAATTACTACAAAAACAATCACCTTACTTCAATTCCGGGAGGCAATCGCTAGAGGTTTAGTTGGGATTCCAGATAGTTTGAAAGATGGAAGAAAACTTTTGAGCCGGCGTCCAGTGAATTCACCAGCTACTCCTGTACATGTTACAGCTGACAACACAAATAATGGAACAGTTGTTCAACATGTTCTGGAAAAAATTCCAGTTCCTGCAAACTCAAAGCGTAAGAGTCATTTTCTGCGATGCTGAGAGTGCTCGAAACAAAAGAAGCGTGGGCAGACATCTTCGAGATGTAAAATGTGTAACTCCAATCCCCCATTATGTGCTGGGGAATGTTTTGAGCAGTTTCATTTATCTATTCTATAATTTATTATACTTTTTTTTAGTAAGTAAGCTTTTTTAAAGTAGTTTGTTCAGTTTATGGTATTGTACTTTGAAGTTTTGTTTAGTTCTTTGTATTGTTCTATTACTTAAATAAACCAAAAGAAAAAAAAAAGTTGTCTGCATATGAAGTCATGTTCCTATAGGAGACAAATTTGTCATCTCATGGGACAGGACTGCGAAAGCAGACTCGGTGTTTTTTTGTGAAAAAAATCATAAAAATGAAAATTAAGTTTTTTCCATGTTTCATGACATCAATACAGACCGATTTTGAGAATAAAAAAAGATGACCCAAAAACACCCCCAAATGCCTTACCTTGTCCGCGAATGTGTTAACTGATCATTCTTTTGCTAAAGCTTTTTTCTACCATAAAAATTAGCTAAATACTGGTAAATATCACTCTATAACCTGAATCTCGAAGTTCTTTTAATACCGTAACTAACATTTTTGTAAAATATGCTTAGCTAAAAGCCAGTAAGTACACGGTGATAAGTCAAAACCTGGCAACTGCGTTGAAGTTACGTGGTTTTTGTTTAGCATAGGTTAGTTACCGTGATTCCGCTTCGTAAATGACATGTATATTTTAATGTTTGTACTACAACTGACTGTTAGTTACTAACCTATTATTTCAGTATAATAAATTTATTTATAGTCCTTATTGACTTGTTGATTGTTGCTTAACTAAGTGAAATTAATTGCAGCTGAAGTGTTTGGTTTCATCAATTTATCTTACACCGTGGCTTAGCGATATAATTTAACAGGTAAGTGGAGTATTCTTTGTTTAACTTGAAAAATATAGTAAGCTTGTATGCATCATAGGACAAAAAAAATGCATAAGATACTATCAATCTCATTGATTTCAGTTCTGTTTTTCACATCATAATAATAATATGAGGCATCCAATATTATTATGATATAAATTGTTTGCAGATAGTTTTACTGAGAATAAAATGCGCGGGAAAAAGCTCGTGGCTCTTTGCATGGAGAATAATACAGGGTGTTTCAGAATAACATGCTAATAATAAAGGGGGTGATTCTTGGGCTCATTTTAAGAAAAAAAATTCATATGAACGTATGTCCTAAACGCCTTAACTTTTGAGATACAGGGTGTCAAAGTTTTAAAAAATAGATATTTTTTTTACAATAACTTTGTCATTACTGTAGATATCTTTATGAAATTTGGGTCATGTATTTTAGGCATTAATACTCATTTTTTGATGCACCAACAATTTAGTTATTCTGACCAGTGCCGTCCATGCGGGTTTTGGTTTGCATATTTTTTGGGAAAAAAATAGTACACCACTGGTTTTTCTTGAAATAAAAATTATTTTTGAAATCTTCATTCATTTTTGAACAAATTTGCTTTCAAGGCAGTTTTTCGTCAGATGCATAGTTTTTGCTTGTTCTGTTAATCAATGTTTTAAGATCACCTCACAAGATATGATAACCTATTGAGGTCCGGGTCGGTCGCCATGCTTGTGGCATTTTATAAACATAAATAATTTTGACAGTTGTCGACTTAGTCTAATTGTCACGTATAATTAATTCATTTTATTTGTATTTTTTTAACGAAAAATGTTTCATTATACGAATTCCGAGTTAGCAGACATTCATTACATGTATGGCCTAGCTGACGGTAACGCACTACAAGCGAAGTGGTTGTATGAAGAACGTTTTCCCAATAGAAATGTTCCGGATGCCAGAACATTTTCAAACCAAAAAAGGGAAGTTTTGATCAAGACAATCACCTAAAAGGAGTACAACGTACTGCAAGAACTCCAGAAATTGAGGATGCGGTTTTGAACGCAATTGAGGATGATCCCGGATTAAGCACTAGAAAAATTGCGAATAATTTGAATATTACTCATGTTCTTGTGTGGCGAATTTTGCACGACTTTCTTTTGTATCCCTACCATATCCAACGGGTTCAAGCTCTACTTCCCCATGACTTTCCATTACGGATGAACTTTTGTCAATGGTTTCTTCAGAAGGTGCATGAAAATCCCTTGTTTGACAACGAAATTTTATTCACCGATGAAGCCAATTTTTCCAGAAATGCCATTCAAAACTTCCACAACAATCATTTTTGGGCGGAAGAAAATCCACATGCTATATCAGAGTCTCGCCACCAGGTACAGTTTTCCGTTAATGTGTGGGCTGGAATATGCGGTGACTATTTGATTGGCCCGTATTTTCTTCATGAGCGGTTGAATGGGCAAAATTACAGACAGTTCCTTGAAGAAGAATTATCAGCTTTGATGGAGGATGTTCCTATTCTAGTAAGAAATCGTCTATGGTTTATGCACGACGGGGCGCCAGCGCATTTTAGTGCACTGGCGCGCGAATATTTGAACCAAAACTATAACAATCGGTGGATAGGTCGCGGAGGACCACAAGCATGGCCACCCAGGTCCCCGGACCTTAATAGTTTAGATTATTTCTTGTGGGGTCATCTAAAAGCATTGGTCTACAGCACACCTATTCACACTGTAGATGAGCTGAGGAATCGAATAATAGTTTGTTGCCAAAGAATTCGAAATACACCCGGCATTTTCCAAAGAGTTCGTGAGTCCATGAGAAAGAGAGCAGATGCGTGCATTTTTGCTGGAGGTGGACATTTCCAACATCTCATTTAATTTACGTTCATGAGTGCTGACCATTATCATCATCAAATTGAACTCTCCCTCAAGCACTCAGGAAAAATCTATGATGTCAATGATTTTGTAGATGCAATTAAAAAAGCGAATAATGAAAAATCTGAAGTGAAGCAAATGGATAGCCACGACTTTCTCCAGTGGCCAGACTGTTCTTCATTATATAAAATAAACAAGCTTAAACCTAGACCGCTGTTGCATGACATGGTTCACATAAGGGCCGAAAATGGCAGTCAAGTATTAGACTGTGTATATCAGTATTCAGTTGAGTGATAAATCAACCGCAATCATGCGCGCTAGCGCAGCAAACATCGACTCTGTCGAATATCCGCGAGGTTATTGTTACCTGCTATTAATAGACGACGTAAGTCGTCACTTGAACAGCACTTTACGTGCCAATCTACGCTATTAAGCGATTAAAGAACTAGGCGCATTACCGCCTGTATATAGAGTGCTCGGATTGTGTTTCACGATCTGTAGAGACATCAACACAGGAGTTCATACTCCCCATATCACCACCAATGGTGGTCTAATTCACGTAAGCGCGGACTCGCGCATCACAACCCTCCTACAGCTTTAAATCACCTTCGCCGGACTCAGCTTACCTATCGGCGCCACCTCCGACAACACATTGCGCGGCTTCGCTGGTCTGCAGAATATGGGCGTCGACCCTGCGGGAGTCTACCAAGAATTGGCCGTGGAACAACTCAAGGACAACAAGACGAAGGTCAGACAATTACTGGATGCCAACTATTATGATCAGATCGTTGTCAATAGGGCCGCCCATAGGAAACCGGGCCGCACTATAATCATAGATGTCTATCTTACAGACATAGAAAAGCTATAGCTTATGGTTTCCTACTCGGAATTTGACTTGAAATACACCAATAACCGCAAGCAGCACCCGCACGCTATGCTGAGGCAATGCGCAGGTGCGAGCTTAACCTTCTGCTGCTCTATACAGCTTATAGGTTCGACGACCACCCGTCCGGATACGGCTGCGCTTTCAGCGATGTGGGCGGCAGTTTCCTGGCGCATTTCTCAGCCGGCAGGACTAACATCCACGTCTGCAATCCCGTCTTGTCACCCAGGGACGATTGCAGATACAGCGAGCAAATCACTAACGTCGCGCAGAGGGTGAACCTGGCCACCAACCAAGTACGCATGCTTGCCATGCTTACCGATCCTGCCCAACGACCAAACCTAATGTGTAGGTACCCGGGTCAAGAATGCAAAGTCACCTCGAAAACCACCATATTTTTGCATTCTACATACGACATGTCCTTGGACGATATCTTGGACACGCTTGATAACAAAAACTCTTTCGTCGCGCATATTGCCTACATATTCGTCCCCGACATTATGCTGCACGATTCAGGTGTCATAACAGAAACGTCCATATCATGGCTCAAGAGGAAGGTGGACGGAGTCCTCTACATCTACTTCAGCTTCGAGGGCGATGCTTCTTAGGGCTACAGGCACAATTACGAGGATTATATGACCATTGCCAACACCAACTGGGCCTCGTCACGATCCGGCAATTCTTACTCCTTCGAGTTCGGCAGTAACAGGCTGGGTGTGCAGTACGTTAAAGTGGTCAGGTCTCTCACCAACACCAACCCTGCGGGCCATCTGTATAGAAATATTTCCACGTCACAATATAGGGATAGCTACAGCGTCACATATTATCGATGAGATCACTCAAAGACCAACATACCGTTGTGCTCCATGACAAAAGTGGTTGTGTTCGTGGGCAGGCGTCTTCTGGACGACACTTTGACATATGCCATTGGGTGCAATGACAATAAATTCAACCCTGGCGACGTCCTCAACATGTTAATTTCCCTACACAAGAGAGAAATAACCAACGGGGTCTCTATCAAACCCCGGAAGACCGATCAACACCTAACTTCCGAGGATCTTTTGTTTCTTGCTAACGCGATCTACGTACACGCGTACAAGTTGAAGTACGATGTCGGCAAGGCCTCAAAAGAGATTATTAAAGAGGTGAACGCGCTTAGGCAATACCAAAATACAATGCCGTTAAAACAATTTTTAACCTACCTAAAACTTTTCTTCGGTAATCTCATGGACCGATTGTGTGGCGATATAGCGGATTCATGCTTCTTCTGGATGTCTTTTCCAGAGTGTTTCCCTGTAAACATTGACAAATCACTAACTTATGTGCCCGCGGAGACGTACATACAGGAGCGTTTACCCGTGAGATCGCTACGCCTCACCAAGCAACCCATGGCCGAGGAAATCAACGTCGACCTAGATCTCGACGCGGACATAGTTAGCGCCATAGGTGTTGAAGACGTTACCGCCGCCGTGGATAAGTTATCCGTTGGTGGGGGGTGGGGGGTGGGGGTCTTGAATGTGGGTCTTTAGTGGGGGTGGGGGTCTTGAGTGGGGGTCTTCGGTGGGGAGTGGGGAATGACATTACATTTTATGAACAAAAAAGTTCATGATTCAAGCCTTGAAGAAATTGAATATTGTGGGTAAGTGTTATCATCGTTGTGGTTTTCACGTCACACTCCTCTTATCAACAGTTCTAAATTTAGCTCGAATGCGCGGTGTTCTTATCAATAACTGAGTAAAACACACACTCTTGTTCAACTGTATTTATTTCAAAATAGGAACAAATTTTTCAACATCTTCTAAATAGCCCTCGAAATCTAGACGCCTCATGGTCTGCAGGAAACTATGCAGGTCTGATGTATCCAGGAACAGATCGCAGGCGTCAGCAGCTTCTTCGTATTTTTCAGCAATCCTCCTACATTCCTCCTCGCTATGGAATCTCTCAAAACCATAGATAGCCTCGTGTTCAGCATCAAATTGCAAATTTCGGAATCGTTGTGACAAGCTTTCTACAGCGGAAACCAGATTATGTAATCGTCTAGTCCTGATACCGGTGTAAGCTAACCACATCTTTGAGTGCTAAATGCGGAATGTCGAACCTTCTTTATAGTGGATCTAACCGAAGTCGGTGAACTGATAAGAAAACCGCAGACAGATGCCAATAATTGAATGTGGTGAGCCGACCGACGTCGCGTTGATTGTATGAATAGTCTTGCGGTTTCTAGGTGCCCCATCATTTACGATTGAGTTGTTGTTGGTTGTATTACAACTGCTTGACTATTTTTGTCAAAGGATTATAGCTTAATAATTTATCATGTAAAAATCAGATAATATACTGATGAATCCTTCTTGTATTATTATTTGTTTCGAATTCAACTCTCAAAACAAAACAGTATATCCTGCTTGAAGTGTTTCTTTGTGATGAGATCAATCACTGTGATTGGACACTTATTTTTGAGGGTTGAAAATTTGTGAATACGTACCTGTAAATATTTATAAAAAGGTGTTTGAAATAAAATAAAAAATGTGATCAAAAATGTGATTTATTCAATCAATAAACATGTTTTATACAAATTATAAACATTAGTAAGTGCACACATTGCAGGTGATGATAAATGGTAAAGAAAATGTGGTTTTTTCATAACTAAAATATATCTAGGTATAATATCCTTTTTTATTGTTGAATATGGCTACATTTCATCTAAATCTGTTTGTTGGTTTGTGTAGGTAGCTCATCCACCACATCTTCATTGATAGTACTCATTATTGAACTGTTTTATTTTCAATCACTACGGGGCATTTTATTTGTAATTCACCATAAAATTCTGTTATTTTACTATCCGTTTCACGTCTAAACGCTATCAAATCACCTTTCTTAATAGATCTATTTTCCAGCTTTCCTGCTTTTCCATTAACCAACATGGAAACGTCTTTTTTAGGATATTCACCGAATAAAATGATTCCTTTTTCAAATGGGAAACGGTATGAAGTTCTTCCATCTTGCATCAACACGAAATTTTTTTCTGTTGGTGTATAGCGACCAATAAATGGTAAAACCATTACATAAGATAAATTAACCTCAGAAAAATTAAATAACTTGATATTGTTTTCTGTTTCATCTCTCTTGAATAAATGAGAACCGAACTTGTTGAGTGACATTTTCGGATTGATTCGTTGTACGTATTTGAGGATGTATTTATGCAATTACTTTAGCTTCACGTAACTCTTCGATTATTGATAGTATTTCATTATTATGACCAGTATGACCAGCTCTTATGGAAGCTGTTATTAGTCTCAATCTATCAACAAGTTCGTTGATATTATCCCAATAAACATAATCTATATCGTTTTTATTGATATTCCACAACCCCTTTCCCGTTCGCATTCTAGTTATTGGAGGTTTTAGTTTCTTTAAAAAACGAGAATATAATGGTTTGATGTGTCGTGTTTTTGTTATGCCATGTTTTTGTAGGTATGGTCCTATTATAGTTATATATTTTGATGATCCATTTCCCTGCACACGTTCATTTGGATCATTATTTCTTCGATATGCATTGGTTTTAGCTAAAATATCCATATAATTATCCAAATCCTCATCTTCATAGTCTTTAGGATATTTTTTAAATAGTAATTCATACAATCCTTTTGTACCATCATAAATTTTTCCATCTACATTTTTTCCAATAATTTCTACAAATTTAAGTGTGTTCCCCAAATAGAATTTATCAGTATCTATGTCATGTACTATTCCATAATGATGATCAAAATTATGTTCAGTATCCTTCACACTAGCATCAATATAATCTCTTGGTAGTGGATCAAAACTTTTTAACCATATTTCATATGGTTGCGTGTCGATTAAATTTTGAACCGATTGCCTTGACTGTTCCAATATATCTGAAAGATTTTGATTTTCCGAGCTTTCGAAGGGGTTGGTTTGAGCTATAACACTAGTTTCTAGTATAGTTGGTAACTGACTACGTTCTTGTATAGTATTAGGTAACTGACTAGGTTCTTGTATAGATGGTAACTGGCTAACAGATGCAAGGCTTGTATCAAAAAATGATGGTATTTCCATCGGTAGAATAGGAGTTCTACCAGTTCTTGTAGGTCTTGTAGGTGTTGATGTCTCATAAAATAATCTTGAAAAACTTGGTTTAGGTTTTAATGGTGTTGTGTGAAACATAGAAGTTTCAGGTTCTTGTTCTTCTTCTTTGAATTCTTCCTTTATGTTGAAAGGTTCATTTATTTTGGAAATGAGTTGTTGTAGCGGTTGAGTTATTGGTTTGTAAGCTTGCTCTAGTTGTGATTGTGTAGTGGTCATAGCTAATTTTAGACTATTATATTTATCCTTGACAGCTTTTCTTGACTTCATCAATTCCTCAGCCAACCGCTTATCCATTTTATAGATATATGAATGAATCAAAATTTTTCCTATATCTTCCGCAATTCAGTTCACAATCTTTATCAATAACCAGAAAATTATAAGGTTCTTTCCAACAGTGTGCGCAGAGTTGCTTCAATTGCTCAAATGACATATCCAGCATACAATGATCATTATATATATGATTCAAATTCATAGAATCCTGCTTGAATAAAATTAGCAAATTAGCGTTCTCACGTATAAGTCTTTTCTGAATTGATGAATAACCTTGAAAAATAAAAAAGCAGTCTGTATTTTTATGTCTCGAATGTGTGAAATAGTCCCTTATTATAGTTTGTGTTCCACATGGTATATCATCAAATATGATGACCGATTCTGGTGCTATTTCATGAGGAGGAATGATATTTTCATCGCTCTCATACTCGAAATATCCAATCTCTTCCATGGGTGCCAATAGTTGTCTTAAATATTCATACTTTGGCTGTTGTAATGATTTGGAATAAAGGTACACGTTTGCAAATCTTATTCCATTTGGATGCTCAAGTAAAGCCAACATCACGTTGGTTTTACCTGAACCAGATGGTCCAACAATGAGACATCTTTTCGATTCCCCAACAAATAAATCGCCATGTTTTTGAATTGGTTTCGTAAAATCCTTCACATCATGGTTTGTGATGGATAAGGAAAACGATTGTTTTTCTATCCGCATTCTAGATATCAATAAACAGAATTGTTTTTTGCAAAAGTATTTATACATTAATCAGATGGACATATTGATCAGATAGCATGAAATCGATAGACAATCGTGTTGCAAATTTTTAAACTGAAAATAGTATTTAAATGATACACACAAACCTCTACAGGTATAAAATGATTGTACACGCTTCACGAAAGTACACTTCCTCCAAACACTCCAAGAGGGAAGGTCGAGGTTTAATAAACACTCTGATTAATAGACTACCTGTTGAGCTTCATATTCCTGGCTATCAATTTTGTGGTCCTGGTACAAATTTAGAAGAAAGATTGAATAGGGGAGAGTCTGGTATCAATCCATTGGATGCTGCGTGTCGAGAACACGATATCGCATACTCACAAACAACTGATTTACCTCAACGACATCGAGTGGATAAAGCTCTAGCAGATAAAGCTTGGCAGAGAGTTGGAGCAAAAGATTCCTCGGTAGGAGAAAGAATTGCTGCTCTAACAGTAAGTGGAATTATGAAAGGTAAACGGAAACTTGGAATGGGGATCAAGAGAACCGAAAGAAAAAAGAAAACACGAGTTATCAAACCCCCCAAAAAAATTGGTGGATTTCTTCCATTATTACTTCCAATTTTGGGTGCACTAGGAGCTTTAGGCGGTGGTGCAGCTGGAATAGCTAAGGCCGTTAATGATATTAAAGTATCAAAGGAGCAACTCGAAGAATTACATCGACACAATAAAGAAATGGAAAAACTTTCCAAGCAGGGTGGTGGATTATACATTAAACCCTACAAAGGAGGCACTATCAAGAAAAAAACCATAAAAAAAATCAAATAATATTTTCGCAGAGATCCCTTTCAAATAACGATATACTAAAATATGTGAAAATATTGAATATCTCACATTAAAGAGGTGTATTTATGTGTGACAACCTCCCCAAAAAAAAAAATTTAAAGTGAAGGAATGTGGTATTTTGAATCTAGAAAGTTAACAAAATCATGGAACTCATTGTACTGCATACATAATAAATGAAAATTAAGCGTTTTATTTTGATGGTTATGGAAACTTGAGACCACCTATCAAACTCGTTAATTATTTGAGAACTCATTACAAAGTCCATGAATCCTGGTATTCGTATGAAACAATCATTGCAATAGACATGCAGGGCTTCAATTTGGCACAAGATTTCAAAATCAAGGAGCTGTAAATCACAAATAGCCTTCAATCTAGTCATTTTCTTTTCTGAGAACATGTGTATTACAACTGCTTGACTATTTTTGTCAAAGGATTATAGCTTAATAATTTATCATGTAAAAATCAGACAATATACTGATGAATCCTTCTTGTATTATTATTTGTTTCGAATTCAACTCTCAAAACAAAGCAGTATATCCTGCTTGAAGTGTTTCTTTGTGATGAGAACAATCACTGTGTGTGTGATTGGACACAACAAGAAAACAAGAAAACAAGAACACAAGAAAACATGAAAACAAGAAAACAAGAACACAAGAAAACAAGAACACAAGAACACAAGAAAACAAGAAAACAAGAAAACAAGAACACTAGAACACAAGAAAACAAGAAAACAAGAAAACAAGACAACAAGAAAACAAGAAAACAAGAACACAAGAACACAAGAAAACAAGAAAACAAGACAACAAGAAAACAAGAAAACAAGAAAACAAGAACACAAGAACACAAGAAAACAAGAAAACATGAAAACATGAAAACAAGAACACAAGAACACAAGAAAACAAGAACACAAGAAAACATGAAAACAAGAACACTAGAACACAAGAAAACAAGAAAACAAGAACACTAGAACACAAGAAAACAAGAAAACAAGAAAACAAGAAAACAAGAAAACAAGAACACAAGAAAACCTGAAAACATGAAAACAAGAAAACAAGAACACAAGAAAACAAGAAAACAAGAACACAAGAAAACATGAAAACAAGAACACAAGAAAACAAGAAAACAAGAACACTAGAACACAAGAAAACAAGAAAACAAGAACACAAGAAAACATGAAAACAAGAAAACAAGAACACAAGAAAACATGAAAACAAGAAAACAAGAACACAAGAAAACAAGAAAACAAGAACACAAGAACACAAGAAAACAAGGAAACAAGAACACAAGAAAACATGAAAACAAGAACACTAGAACACAAGAAAACAAGAAAACAAGAACACTAGAACACAAGAAAACAAGAAAACAAGAAAACAAGAAAACAAGAAAACAAGAACACAAGAAAACAAGAAAACAAGACAACAAGAAAACAAGAAAACAAGAACACAAGAACACAAGAACACAAGAAAACAAGAAAACAAGACAACAAGAAAACAAGAAAACAAGAAAACAAGAAAACAAGAACACAAGAACACAAGAAAACAAGAAAACATGAAAACATGAAAACAAGAACACAAGAACACAAGAAAACAAGAAAACAAGAACACAAGAAAACATGAAAACAAGAACACTAGAACACAAGAAAACAAGAAAACAAGAACACTAGAACACAAGAAAACAAGAAAACAAGAAAACAAGAAAACAAGAAAACAAGAACACAAGAAAACCTGAAAACATGAAAACAAGAAAACAAGAACACAAGAAAACAAGAAAACAAGAACACAAGAAAACATGAAAACAAGAACACAAGAAAACAAGAAAACAAGAACACTAGAACACAAGAAAACAAGAAAACAAGAACACAAGAAAACATGAAAACAAGAAAACAAGAACACAAGAAAACATGAAAACAAGAAAACAAGAACACAAGAAAACAAGAAAACAAGAACACAAGAACACAAGAAAACAAGGAAACAAGAACACAAGAAAACATGAAAACAAGAACACTAGAACACAAGAAAACAAGAAAACAAGAACACTAGAACACAAGAAAACAAGACAACAAGAAAACAAGAACACTAGTACACATAAATATTGCCACGATATATCCCTTAGTATAAAAATTAGCAATGACAACAGGACTTCCAGCAAAAGTATTGTTTCTGAGCGCCTTTTTAACAATACCTTGTATATACAAGTGGATTCAAATATACAAGAAACGTTTATTTGCATATCAACCAATCATAATGACTCTTGACCATCAAACTGAGAAAAATTAATTGTTAATAATGGATTGATTGGCTAAAAATTGATGAGTCAATTAAAAATTTGTCATATTTAGCTTTTAAGTTAAGACTTTATTTTGTAGATGAAAATTTTAAACCAACAAACTGGAATGTACTTATTGATTCGTTTGAATGTAAAAATCATATAGAATTCGCTATTATATCAATCTTTGCATTCATTTTTTGTATCATGCTACCCATTCTAGGAGTATATTTGTATAGAAATAAAAGAATTATCTACTAGCAAGTGTTTTTTATTGAATTACAAGATATTACAATACATTATTTTTCATAACCCATGAATTATGTGAATTATTCATGCCCAACCATTTAACATAAACTTTATTTCCCTTCCGTCTTAGAATCTTTTCTACCAAATACACGTCAGGATGTTTAACTTTTTGCAACTCCTCCTTATAAAATGCACCCTGTATCTCTTCACCTCTATGATCCTCCAATATGTAGGTTGTTGGATTTGTGATTTTTATTTTTTTAATCACAAAGATTTCATTTGACCAGTTAGGTGTATACCCTTTTGAAAACATCTCACGAAACTTACTTATTCGCACATAGTCTCCCTTTTCATATTTAGAAGGATTCACTGTTTTTATGCGACCATAAACTTTTGATAGTAGGTGCTTCTCATGTTCCTTAGATACTTGTATAGGTTTCATTCCAATAACAGAATGTTTGGTATTATTGTATTCTGATACTATCTCAGGTAATATTTTTAACCATTTATAGTTTCCCTGCAAACTGAATTTTTTCCACATTCTGTTTTTCAATGTTCTGTTCACCCTCTCTACGATGCTAGCTTTCATATTGGAAAATGTTGAGTAGTGATTGATGTTGAATTTTTTCATCAAATCTTGGAACTCTGTATTATAGAATTCCTTTCCCTGATCAGTCTGCAGATTTTTAGGGGGTGTTTTTACACTGTTTAAAATTAATTTCATGGCTGTGGTTACATCTTTAGCAGTCTTTGTTTTGACAGGAATTGCCCAAACAAATTTTGAAAACACATTAATTATAACCAGAATATATCTATATCCTTTGTTAATTTTTGAATATGGTTGCATTTCAACTAAATCTGCTTGAAAAAGATCATTGATCCCCTTCACAATTACTGCTCTTCTTCTTCTGGCTGGTTTGTGTAGCTCACTCACCACATCTTCTTTGATAGTATTCATTATTGAACTGTTTTATTTTCAATCAATACAGAACCTTTTATTTGTAAGTCACCATAAAATTCTCATACTAAATGGTTAGATAAGCGAAGCTTCAATTCTGGAGACATACTGAACATCATTTAGAGAAATAGATGGTTTATATAATTATTTGAGAACATGCGAATTACAACTGCTTGACTATTTTTGTCAAAGGATTATAGCTTAATAATTTATCATGTAAAAATCACAATATACAATATACAATATACTGATGAATCCTTCTTGTATTATTATTTGTTTCGAATTCAACTCTCAAAACAAAACAGTATATCCTGCTTGAAGTGTTTTTTTGTGATGAGAACAATCACTGTGTGTGATTCGACACTTATTTTTGAGGGTTGAAAATTTGTGAATACCTACCTGTAAATATTTATAAAAAGGTGTTTGAAATAAAATAAAAAATGTAATCAAAAATGTGATTTATTCAATCATTAAACATGTTTTATACAAATTAAAAACATTAGTAAGTGCACACATTGCGGGTGATGATAAATGGTATAGACAATGTGGTTTTTCCAACGATAAAGGTGGTTTGTCATCAAGTTCGATAACGGGCGTCGATGAATATTTCCCAATGTATTGCGCCTTTTCTTTTCCTTTCACGTACACATGATCCACGTTTCTTGTTATGTTTTTCACAATGTCGGAGAACTTATGTGATTGCGTAAATCCTTCATTCCATGAAATACAATGATGATTTTTCATCAACCAGTTTGCTTGTTTACGCAGTTCTGGAGGCAAGTGTTCCATAGAAAAGGGACATCTAAATATATAATGACATATTTTTTCTCCATCATAGGCAGCCAGTTCTTTAGGAATAAATTTTTTGTTTTCAATTATAAATCCTTGTACATCCGAAACGAGTAGTTTCATATTTTCAATTGTGAGAATTTCACCATCATCTGCTATTCACCACTATAATCTTGAATTTGTTTTTCAATTCTTTCGATCTCTTTAAATGGTAAGATAAGCAGAGCTTCAATTCTCGAGACATACTGAACATCATTTAGAGAAATAAAATGGTTTATATAATTATTTGAGAACATGCGTATTACAATTGCTTGACTATTTTTGTTAAAGGATTGTAGCTAAATAATTTATCATGTAAAATCAGACAATATACTGATGTATCCTTTTTTGTATTATTATTTGTCTCGAATTCAACTCTCAAAACAACAGTACCTGTTTGAAGTGTTTCTTTCTGGTGGGAAGAATCAATATGTGCGATTGGACACTTATTTTTAAAGTTTTGAGGGTTGAAAATTGGTTCGTTTGGTATATCATAGTAGGAATTTTTAAAGTTTGCAAACATTTCATAGAGAGCTGAAAACTTGTCATCATTGAAATTCAAATACAAATCATGATATGGATATCTTTCAGAATTCAAAAATACTCTAATATTTGAGAGATTTATATTATCGAATTGACTAGCATCTTTCATGATGTGTCCTTTTCTATTTTCTTGAAAACCAATTATTATATGACGAGGTGCTTCAAGTTTACTACTTGTTTTAACAGGCCAAGTATGACGGGTCGCTTCAGGTAGCGAGGAATATTCAACAATTTCCCAACTACGAAATCCAAGTAACAGATCTTTATTTGTTTCAAGAATTTGTGTTAAAGCTAGTTGTTGTGGTATATCAACTTGAATATGAGGTACTTTCCAATAGATCTTGTCAAATGTAACTTTTGGATTTTCCGCTTCGGGTGACGGATTTTGCATATCTTCAACATATAAAACTGCATCAACATCATCGCTGGCTCGGATCAAAACCAGTTCTTGTTTCATATTCAAGATTATTTTTTTATAGTCTTCAAAAAATCCCATCAACATTTTCAAAGGTATAGATACATTAAATTTTCCTTTATCATCAACTAAAATATTTTCCTTTTCATCTCTATTTGGAAACCATCCAGCATTTTGCAGCTTTAGACTTTCATTTGTATTATATGAAAGATAACCCTTCAAGGTTGAAGCTAAACCAACATTTCTTACGGAATCTATAGTAACTCCATTAAGTTCATAGCGAATTTCTCGAAACAAATAAGCTATACCATTGTTGACAAATTGTAATTTTTTAGAATAGGCACCCTTATTGTTGGTCAAGGTACCTTCAATGTAAAGATGACTCCCTGAAGGTAGTGTGTATATATCAAGTTCTTGAACAGGTATGCGAATTTCATCATTGTATTCAAATTTTGAAGAGACAAACGGTTGATATGAATGAAGCTCAGAGCTTATTATTGAATTATCTACATATAATTTTTCATCAACGTTTAATATATCCATTATTTCAATACTTTTAACCCCAGAGATATAAGAAATTGGTGATTTTGTGATGTTAACTTGTTGGAGTCTCGTCTTGGGCTGGTTTCTTGTGATGTTAACTGGTTGGAGTTTCGTCTTGGACTGGTTTCTATAGACAGCTTCTCCCTTTTATATGGCGATTGTTTGAAATAGCGATAGTTGTATTTAATAACCATAATATTTTCTAATGTTTAAGATGTAATCGAACTGTTATGGTCTCGTTTCGGAAATTAATCAAATCACCGTCTTGATCTACTATTTTAACAGTGATGTTGTTGATTGTCTTGACGCTGATGGGGAAATAAAGTATTGGTAATGGTGATTCCACTATTTTATACCCTGGAGGAACAGAAGGAAAAAACTGATGAATTATTTGAACGGGTAGACCATTACTATATGATCCAATGCAAATGTCGCAATCAACACAAATTGCATTAACTTTAAATATATTAACAACTTCATCCGATTCAGAAAATTCATTTGATGCAATTTTTCGTTTCTTAAAACCCAATATTTTCGCTATGGAGTCACTTGGTGTGAAATCTATTTCCTTTGTGCAATAAAGCTGACATTTTAATGTATTGGGGTTTGCTTTCATCTTGAACCCAACTTTTTCTCCAAAAATGTCATCAATTACAGAATTAATATATGTTTTAATATCTTTTAAATCGTAAGTTCCTTCTGGAATTGTGATAACTTTATCCCCTACATATATTTTATTGCTACCCGGTTGTATGTTAGGTATACTCATAAACGATTCAAAATCAGCCAACCCCAAAAAATATTCTTTATTTTCATCCAAAAATATAGGTGGATTGAATTCTGCTTTCAACACAGAAGTATTTCCCGTTATTGTTATAGTTCTAGTCATGATGACACTCTCAACGTTACTGATGGTTCTCGATCATGTCATATTATTATATAGAAATTCGATTGACAATTGTCCACAATTATTTGCATTGAATTTTCGTACTGATGGATTGGTTCTGAAAAAATGAATAAAATTGAAATGAGATAATTTTACATGGATAAATATCAAACTATAGTTTCTGAGACTTGCTATTTATAAGAGTGTGTGACGTGAAAACCACATCCTGTCTATTGGTGATAAGAAAACCGCAGGCTGAGACTTGTTATTGATAAGAAAACCACATTCGAGCTAAATTTAGAACTGCTGATAAGAGTGTGACGTGAAAACCACATCCTGTTTACTGTTGATAAGAAAACCGCAGGCTGGGACTTGTTGTTACTGATAAGAAAACCGCATTCGAGCTAAATTTAGAACTGTTGTGGTTGGTTGGAAAACCACATCCTGTCTAATGGTGATAAGAAAACCGCGGGCTGAGACTCGTTGTTACTGATAAGAAAACCGCGCATTCGAGCTAAATTTAGAACTGAACGATGATAACACTCACCCGCAATATTCAATTTCTTCAATGCTTGAATCATGAACTTGTTTTGTTCATAGAATGTAATGTCATTCCTTAGCTGTTCCAATCGTCTACAGAATTCTGCAATTTTTTCTGCATCTGTTTTGTCCATCGTCTCGAACACAACTGATCCGCCTGCCCCCCACCACCGCAACCTACTGAGGACCCCCACTCCCCACCGAAGACCCCCACTCAAGACCCCCACCCCCACTAAAGACCCCCACTCAAGACATAAACCGAAGACCCCCACTCAAGACACAAACCGAAGACCCCCACCCCAACCCCCACTCAACCCACAGCCGAAGGATGACGTCACCACATCTCGTGGCACCACCTAGCGGCCCCCCACTCAAGACCCCCACCAACACTAAAGACCCACACTCAAGGCCCATCTGAGCGGCCTAAGTAAAAGGATGGCGCATGCTACCCCTCCATAACTCTATCTTCTATCTATCTATCTAGGTACTCCAGAAATATAATGATCTATGGGAGAATGGTCTCATAACAGCTGCGCCTCCCGAAAGCCAAGTGGAACAACCACCTGCAAGAAGAACTTGGCTTCTGAGGATGAGGAAAATTTGATTCGATTAGTGTCTGAAAGACGGCCCCTATTTGATCATAGAATTCCACTTGAGGAAAGAAGCAGGGAATGTGTAAAAAGCCTATGGGA
The DNA here is from genome assembly GCA_958502075.1 of Orchestes rusci. NCBI lineage: Eukaryota > Metazoa > Arthropoda > Insecta > Coleoptera > Curculionidae > Orchestes > Orchestes rusci. The sequence continues at coordinate 4,995,313 of OY293310.1, forward strand.
GAGAGTGAAATTGGAACTAGATGGTAAAATGCAATTTGTTTATAGAATTTACCACATCATCCCATTTTTTTTCTAGTTGATACATCAGTTGAAATAATAATGAAAAAATGGAAAAATATACGAGTTAGTTATTAGAACGAGAGGCAAATAAAGATTGCTTCTGGATCATCAGCAGAGGATAAAAAAGCTGCGATTAAACTGCAGAGAAAACATAAAAATTATGAATTGTTGTTGTTTTTGGAGGACACACTTGACCGTAAGTGAAGATGAAAATCACAACTATTTTTTTTTGTGAACGTACCCTTGCTATTGAATTAAAGATTAAAAAAAAAAATATATATATTTCAGAATGTATGAAGCTATTAGCTATTTGCAAAATTTAAAAACCAAATTGAGATTGTTGGCGAAAAAGAAGCGATCAATCAGAATATATCGTCGTTGCCGCAGTAAAACCTCCTGTGTGTCAATTTAGCTGAAAATTTAATTTAAGCACCTACTGATTCGTTTTTCCAGCGCGCGTATGCTCATGAGACATCCTATCAGTTCCCGGTTTTTATAAACGTCTAATTCGGGGTTTTGTATACCCCCTCTATGTCTTGGTTTATATTGTGATTTGTTTTGTTTTTCCCGTCTCCTGTGAAGTCTAGTTTATAGCACATAGGAGCTATTATCGCGGCAACGACGATATATTTTTTTAATTGCTGCAGTTATGTCTCACTGACAAAATTAAACTTTAATTCACAGAACCTCATCAAACTTGGAAGACGTAAAAATGACTGATGAGACACTGGAGCCCAAAACACCATCGACCACTCCTGGACCTTCAAGAAGGTCCAGTCCAAGCCATTAAAAGTTTGCCACAAGCAAATGTTGCTCCTCCACCACCACAACCAACAGCAACTCAAAGTTTCTGTGCAACGCTGGCTGATGGGCTAGAGAAACTGCCTCCACGCATAAGAAACCAGCTGCAACTAGAGTTCTTGCAAAAACTGGTTGTGGCAGAAAATAAATATCTGTACGCTGATGATTAAAGAAACATTGAAATACTTGATTATCATTTCTTATACCAAGAAACCTAGTATTCAGGAACATCCCAACAAATATTTTTGTCCTTATCAACATATTTTAAAAAAAGTTTAGGGATCTGAAAAACTCATTGGCCTGTATTACTGAAATTTTCACAGTTCAAGTTCAAAACAAGTTATATCCAAAATCCAACCATATGAAACATGCAATTGCAGAAGGCGATGATAGTTTGGTTTAGCTTCTCTTATTTTTATTTGTTTGAGTTAAGATTAAGTATTTTTTCTTCACTTGAATAGACCTATATCAAGTGTAACGTTATTACTAAGTTTAAAAAATAACGCTGTGATCAAATTTTAATAGTCGCGAAGGTACATCTATTTGATTTTATTTTTGATAGGTATGCAAAAAACTAAATAAGAGCGACCTGCCTTGTGATCATGAACGCTGGGATTAATGGATCAACTGTATTTAATCTGAAACATGGCAAACTAAGCAAGAAATTTAATCAAAATCGGAGAAATAATTTTTAGACATAAATTTAAAGAGATAAAATATCAACCCTGTCCGGTATGTCTATAACAAAGCGTTTTCAGACAATGTCAATAAAGCAAGAGCTGTCTGTTCTCTTCAGTTTGTGGGTATGTTTACAATACGCCCTGTATAAAAAAATATAAATAAAGCAATAAAAATTTCCTGTACATTATACAGTGTCCCGCCGGGCATAAGATCAAAAAAAGTTATATAGATCGATCTTGTTCCCGGTGGGACAACCTGGATATTAGTATGTATAATGAAAATTGTAGTAACTCTACAAACATAATTAAAACTGGAGCATGCTATGAATGATCCCATTGCCAGTTGATAGCACCTTCTTCATTAAAAAACTCTTTGAATCACTCTCGAACATCTCTTGTAGATCTTGTATATGTGTTTGTGCCCATTTGTCTAACATTCCTTACATTTCCTGCTCCGTCTCTCCACGAACCGCGATGAATAATTCCTTCATCTTCCTGGTCAACAAGAGTGGGGGTTATATAAGAATTATTGTCAAAATCAATCAAAAAGTCATAAAGGCAAACAGTGGCTTTGATGATATTATCAATATTTTACAACTTTCCAATGATGGAGTGTGATAGTATTCTCCATCTGGCCACAAGAATACCAAATGCATTTTCCACTATTCTCCTCGCTCGACAATGCCTGTAGTTATAGACTCTTTTGTCGATATCCATTTCACCTCTTCCTGGATAGGGTCGCATCAGATTATCCAGTAAAGGTAATGCTTCATCCCCTAATATGACGTATAGAAGGTCAGGTCTACCCTCGGAAAAACTTCTGGGTGGAGGAATATTCAATGATTTATACAGGCGTTTTCGACTCATTGCTGAGTTTTTGAATATCCCTCCATGACTCTGCCGGCCTTGACACCATCCACCAGTAGAAATTAGTATTTGTGGCCAACTACAGCCAATAAAACAATGGAATGGGTTCCCTTATAATTATAATAACAGCTCCCTGCTTTCGGTGGAGCCTGAAAAAAGAATAACCATATCTGTGCTGAGGTATATTGATCATGCTTTCTACACAATCATGATTTGGAACAAAATGATAGAATATCTTTAATTCTTCCCTGTATTTCAACATGTTTTCCATCAATTGCTCCTCCACAATTTGGAAAATTTCATTAATTTTCAAAGCCATCAGCCCCTTCTCTCCAATCATTTTCTGTGGGCACTTTCAAGAAAAAAGGTTGTAGTACTGTCCAAATGGCATCTGAAGTTTCAGCTATGATGTTAGAGACAGTAGATTTCCCCACTCTGAACAAGTAAGATAAGCTTGTCATGCTGTCTCCAGATGCAAGATATCTGCAAAAATGAACAATACCTATAACATTAAGCCTACTCTATTTGAGATAGTTATGAATCAACCAGGGAATCAACTTACCTCGGAGTAATTGATGGTCGAATTGACATAACTATTCAATGATGCTATCTTGTGATTCTTACAATGAAAGAAGTTATTATGTATGATTATACCTGTATGAGTTGGCTTTCTATATATATCGAAAATATGTTTGTTGTCGATGTTCTTTATGGTCAAGTCTAAGAAATTTATGGATTTATTGTTTTCTATTTCCAGAGTAAACTTAATTTTTGTGTGTATTGAATTGATGATGTTCAAAAAATCAGACAATTGGTCAATGTCTCCCTGCCAGAGAGCCAAAATATTATCCACATAGCTGTGATAATAGACTAAACTAGAAGAGTGTGGGTTATTGCGTAAAATGTAGTTTGTCTGTAACCAATCCATGAAAAGGTCTGCTGGGAGTGGTGAGAGTGGTGATCCCATGGCTAGTCCATCAGCTTGGCAATAAGTTTGATTGTTGAAGAAGAAGAAATTCTGCTTCAGGCAAATGTTGAGGAGTCTAATGAGTTCTTCTGTTTGGATGTCTGACACTGCACTATCCACCAGCTTGGTAGTCACAATTTGAACCACTTCTATCAATGGAATGTTTGTAAAGAGGTTTGTGACATCTAGAGGGATAAGGATAGCGTTTATCGACCAATTGTTTGTTGTTGGCAACTGTATATGTGAAATTGCAATCTATAGTCTCAATGAATTTCCTGTTCAGCCAGCTTGCAAGCTTATATGTTGGAGAATTTGAAAAAGAAACCACTGGTCGTACACGCATCTCATCTGGATTGTCAGACTTGTGGACTTTCAATAGTCCATACAGTCTTGGTATAGTAGTGTTGTTCGCAGATAATTGGTAAGCCATGTTGCCAGGTATTGACTGTGTACAGTATTCGATAGTGTCATTAACTGTTTTTATAAAGGTGGAAAACCGAGGATTCACATTGCTGAAGTTATTGTCTACGATAAATTTCATGACTTTCTTGTTATATTTTTCCCTAGTCAGTAAAACCATACTCTTGCCCTTGTCTGATTTTGTCATAACCAACTCGTTATCTTTGATCTTCTTTTTGATAGAACATAGAGTTCTCAAGTTGAAATGCCCATCTATATGTCGGTTGTTTTTTATAATGTTGAGTTCATTTCTAATCACATGCTCACAGTCACTAATTTACTGGTTCGAATTTCCCGAAGCTTGTATAATTGTCTCCGTTTCCACAGCCATTCTTTCCAAATTCCTTATTCTGTCTGTCTTGTTGTTCATATTCGGTCGAAATTTGTAGCCGAGTTTCAAGCTGTTCAACTCCTCAATGTCGAATTGTACATCGGTAAAATTCATAATAGGTTCATAAAATGTGTGTATGACAGCAGGGTTATCAACTAGTTTTACCATATCTCTTTTGAGGTTGGAAATTTTCTTCTTCAGTGTTCTCATCTTCTTGTTTTTGATATATAAGCATTTCTCATGTACTTTGCCAAGAAAATGGTTGAGTGTCAGGTATGAAAAATTGTCCTTGAGTTTGTCATATATAAACTTGAGTTGAGTATCCACCGCGGTAATAACCATGTAGCTCTTACGAATCCCTTCATGGAGGATGTTGTTTCTAATTTTCTTCATCAAATGGTGACTTTTCAACGATAAATTAGATCTGTTGATCTTGATTTTTATGTAAGTTGGGGTGAGATCTTCAGTCAAACATCGTGTGTTAAAGTGTATTCTAGTAGTCATAAAAGTCCTCTTCGTTTTTAGCTTCTCATATAGTTGGACACAAGTTGCCAGACTCGCAGTTCTCAATGATTGTGAATTGTCCATGTTTGGGCACGTGATGAATTGGTGAAGGTGAAAGGAAAATTCCCTTTTGTCTAATTATTCCCAAAATTATATTTCACAATACGACCGGTTTCGTTCCTAAGGGAACATCTTCAGGTATTATACTAAATGAGAAAAAGAGGAAATTACTAAATTACAAATCACCCGATGGTAAAAATGTACTTACATTTTTTTGTATAAACGAGAATTTTCAAACAAGTAAACAAATTAAACATCCATGACCACTAACATTTACACACAGCATTCAACAAAACGAAGGGTAGAATGTAGATAATTAAAATTATATAGGCCTACATGACAATGCACATTACTAATATAAACAAATAAACTGACAAGCCAAAGTGTGCTTATATGGCTACACATTGACGATCATTGACAAGTATTGATTCCCGATGACATCTATGAGCAACATATTTATACTCAACAATAAACTATAGGTGGTGAAGATAGCTGTAATTAAACAAGGAACAATCACCTGTATTGGATCTAGCCATCAATTAGATTAAATTTATAAAATGAATAAATTGAAATAAAATAAATGAGGATAAAAATAAATAAAAATAAAAATAGGAGAACCTTCTCATACACAAGGAGCAGAGGGGCGGTGTTATTCAAAAAATAATCTTTAAATCCTATTACCAAATTGCAGTTGTGGGTTAATTACCTCATCAGGACTATCATTCTGTAATCTACAAATTTCCAATGTTTCCAAGTTGTTTAATATGTACGAGTTATTTTCTATGTGGAGTATTTTGTAGTTTTTCGAAAAATCAGAATAATGACCAGTGTCAATGATATGCTTTGCGAACAGCGATTCATCTCTACCAAATCTTACACATCTATGATGTTCTGAAAAACGAGTCTTAAGATTACGTTTAGTTCTGCCTACATATTTGCTACCGCATTGACACTCAAGTTGATAAACACCTGGTTTGAGCATTACATCCACTTTATCTTTATTGTTTAATAGAAAATTTCCTAAGGTGTCCTTCGATCTAAAAACCAACTGTACATCATGTGATTTAAAAATACGCTCATATCTTGTATGATGCGCTTCCATTAAAATACATAGACAAATATCTTGGTCTAGAATCATAGTTATTAGTGACTAATGTAGCATTATCCACATTGAATGGCAAATACACATTATATGTAGTATTTCTCAATAACTTCCTTTGTGCAAGCCTATCAATGATTCCTGGGTCAAAACCGTTAATCCTAGCTATTTGTTTAATTATGGATATTTCCCTGCTTCGGGAGTCGGTGGATAAGGGGATATCATATGCTCTATTTACATAACTATTCAATGCTGCTATCTTGTAATTCTTACAATGAAAGGAGTTATTTTGTATGATTATACCTGTATGAGTTGGCTTTCTATATATATCGAAAATATGTTTGTTGTCGATGTTCTTTATGGTCAAGTCTAAGAAATTTATGGATTTATTGTTTTCTATTTCCAAAGTAAACTTAATTTTTGTGTGTATTGAATTGATGATGTTCAAAAAATCAGACAATTGGTCAATGTCTCCCTGCCAGAGAGCCAAAATATCATCCACATACCTGTGATAATAGACTAAACTAGAAGAGTGTGGATTATTGCGTAAAATGTAGTTTGTCTCTAACCAATCCATGAGAAGGTCTGCTAGGAGTGGTGATCTCATAGCTAGATCGAAGGACACCTTAGGAAATTTTCTATAAACAATAAAGATAAAGTGGATGTGATGCTCAAACCAGGTGTTTATCAACTTGAGTGTCAATGCGGTAGCAAATATGTAGGCAGAACTAAACGTAATTTTTAGACTCGTTTTTCAGAATATCATAGATGTGTAAGATTTGGTAGAGATGAATCGCTGTTCACTAAGCATATCATTGACACTGGTCATTATTCTGATTTTTCCAAAAACTACAAAATACTCCACATAGAAAATAACTCGTACATATTTAACAACTTGGAAACATTGGAAATTTGTAGATTACAGAATGAAAGTCCTGATGAAGTAATTAACTCACAACTGCAATTTGGTAATAGGATTTTAAAATTATTTTTTGAATAACACCGCCCCTCTGCTCCTTGTGTATAAGAAGGTTCTCCTATTTTTATTTTTATTTATTTTTATCCTCATTTATTTTATTTCAATTTATTCATTTTATAAATTTAATCTAATTGATGGCTAGATCCAATACAGGTGATTTTTCCTTGTTTAATTACAGCTATCTTCACCACATATAGTTTATTGTTGAGTATAAATATGTTGCTCATAGATGTCATCGGGAATCAATACTTGTCAATGATCGTCAATGTGTAGCCACATAACCACACTTTGGCTTGTCAGTTTATTTGTTTATATTAGTAATGTGCATTGTCATGTAGGCCTATATAATTTTAATTATATACATTCTACACTTCGTTTTTTTGAATGCTGTGTGTAAATGTAAGTGGTCATGGATGTTTAATTTGTTTACTTGTTTGACAATTCTCGTTTATACAAAAAAATGTAAGTACATTTTTACCATCGGTTGATTTGTAATTTGGTAATTTCCTCTTTTTCTCATTTAGTATAATACCTGAAGATGTTCCCTTAGGAACGAAACCGGTCGTATTGTGAAATATAATTTTGGGAATAATTAGACAAAAGGGAATTTTCCTTCCACCCTCACCAATTCATCACCTGCCCAAACATGGACAATTTACAATCTTTGAGGGTTTCTTTTTATGCGGAATTCGAATTTTATCCTAGTTTGACTCTGACTTGTGGAGGGCGCCACCTACACTCATTTGTCCTGACATGTACAGCCATAACTTTTTTGGACGTAACCGTATGACATATTTGAGTGAAAAAACATATTTCTCGTTTATTTTTATGCAAAAAAGCATACTTTTATGGCTAGACTATCCCTTGTTCAATTATTGTGACATTTGTGAATACATTGTTGCATTGGAAAATATATTCACAAGTAAATTTGAAGATTTGGCTGGTCAAGACAATATTGGCAAGAAATTGAAGCAGTCGTTATCAAATATCATTTTTGATCAATCTTGCAAGGAATTTCCCTTAGATTTTCTTATTTCACTGTTTTCAAGAGTTCGGATTTATTTTAAAATTTGATAATAAACAAATCAAAACCAGCAGAGCAGAAAAAAAGTGATACGAAAATTGCTGTTTCACAATATTATATAATGTACATATAATAAAATAATATATTATTTTAATCAAATTTGCCTGACATATTTTTGTTGCAAATCAAGTACCCACTACACTCACAAAATCTAGAATAATTTGAGATGCTCCCGGTATTCAAACAAAGCACCGCCTGATTTCAATTGTATGTTTGGACCCTCGTGAAGCGAGATATTTTTTGCCGATGCCGGGGAATTTCAACTATTTCGAGCCGCGTTTGATTCCTGAAAATGAAAGGTTCCGCGTGGAGTGATCTAACTTATAAGTAAAGATTGATACAGGCATCAATAGAATGAATAATAACATAAGAAAGTACTATTTTTAGGCTAGTTTACATGCTGATGTTAGCAATTTTGTAAAGCGTTGTGATTATTGTCAAAGATTTAAACATTCTAGGCCTAATACTGAACCTATGACAATAACTACAACTGCTTCGTCAGCTTTCCAAAAAATATTTTTAGACCTTGTAGGACCTTTGCTTGAAGATGATGATGGTAATAAATATATACTAACATTACAATGCGAGTTATCAAAATTTGTGGAAGGTTACCCTATCAAAAATAAAGAAGCAGAACCAGTTGCAAGATCTTTTGTCAACAACTTTATTTTGAGATATGAGTTATATCATCATCCCTCATGTATTTTGCTTGTTTCAGCGTAATCATCATAGCCTTGCGATTCAGCATTTCAATTGTACAAAACTACTTGCTGGACGCAGTTCGAGCTCAGTTCGAGCTAATTCGTAATAACTATTAATCATATAATCACAACAAATATTGTAACCATAATTTTAAGAAAATGAATGTTTTTTTAAAAACATAGTTTCCATTAGAGAAACTATAACTGGCGCAGTCGGTACCGGATAAAATCAATAAGTATCGAACTTATTGATCAGCTCCAACCCCTCGTTTTCGCTCAAAAATCGGCGGAAAAACTTCGAAACGGATTGAACACATCACGTGAACAGTACAAGGATAGTTTGGACATTCTACCAAATCGAGAACTACTCTCTATTCTTTAGACATAGTGACTATTAGTGTTAAGTGAAAAATAAGTGGAAATGAAGAAAGAAATCACTTTCATGTAAGTAAAGTGCAAGTTGCTCATATTATGTCCGATGACTTTGATAATTTGTCTGAATTATTTGACAAAGTAAAGATTGATACTGGCTCGAACTCCGATTCTACTGGTGAATCGTCTAATACTGGATTCAATATCTCAATCGATGAGAAAACTCTTGCAGAAAATCTTCAAACAATAAAAAATATTCAAGAATTGATTTTCAAAAATTCTTCACAAATAGAAGAAATATCTAATTCTAATCAAGAAAGAATTATGGCGGCACAATTCAAACCTGAGTATCTAAATTGCGTTCCTCAGTTTGATGGAAATCCATCAGAATTGAACAGATTCTTGTCAACATGCAAACTATTGATTGACACTTTTTATGATGCTGAAAATGTAAATAATTTTCAAAATGTGTATCTAATCAATTGTCTGATAGGAAAATTATCAGGAAACGCGAAATTAGTCATAAACGTTCAAAATGTAACAACTTGGGAAGAATTAAAATTAGCTCTTTCAAGAAACTTTGCGGATAGACGTGACGAAGCTTGTTTAAACAGAGATCTGGTGATGATGAGACAAAACTCTAATGAATCCCTCCAGAATTTCTATGATAGAATTTTGGAAATTTTAAATCTCCTTTGTAGTTACGTAGATAATCATGAAGTTGGAGCATCAGCTCTTCTTAAAAGAACAATGTACCAAAAACTGGCATTAAATACCTATCTAGCTGGCTTAAAAGAACCATTAGGTAATACAATTCGTTGTATGAGACCGGTTGATTTAGCTGAAGCTATTCAACTTGTTCTACAGGAAAATAACGTAAGATATTTTCAAAATAATATGAATCTTTCTGTAAATAAACCACATAATAATAATAATCACCATAATAACAACAAGGTATCGCATAATTTTAATCAACAATCTAGATATAATAATAATAATAATAATCCTAAATTTAATCCTTATTTTAATGGTTTTAATAATAATCATAGCTTTAATCCTAGTTTCCCTTCACAACCTATTCAATACAGACCTAATCCTAATTACAGGCAACCGAGATTCTTCACGAATGCACAAGTATTTGGAAATCCATCTAATAATCCACAACATAGACCTAATACAAACGTATTCAGGCCCAATCAAAATAAAAATTTGCCTAAACCAACACCAATGTCTGTATGTACTAGCAATAACTCAAGATTTAGTAATAATCTTAATAATAATCAACCTAGATTTAACAACAATTTCCGACCCAGAAATGGTCCCATTATAGAAGAAGTCTATAATACTGAGTTAGACCCAACTTCCGAGACATTTTCCTCCTCCTCTTTAAATGAACCACAATTGTTTCAAAACTCTGAATTGTTTTTACAACAAGATTCTAATAGGGAATATGACCCTATTACTAATCAATATGAAAATTATGAACCTTACTTTATCCAAGATCAATATCTTGAATCCCCTCATACTTCAAATTTTCAACAGGACAACACCCAAGACGACAATACGTAATAAGTCCTGAACCTCCAATAATTTCTTTAAATACGACTAACACAAGCGAGTTATCATACATTACTTTCCCCGAAAATAAATTGAAATTTTTAATTGACTCTGGATCCACCAAGTCATTTATTAATCCCAACTAGCACAAAAATATTACCCAAAGTGCATCTTCCATGACCCATTTGTTGTTAGCACAGTCTTCCAGAAGAGTGCTCATAAATTCAGTTCATTAATCCCTGCTTCAAAGATATTTAACCTTTCATCTGATCAGAACTTAAAGTTCTACCTGTTCAAATTCCACAATGTCTTTGATGGCCTCATAGGCCTTGACAATTTGAAAATTCTTCAAGCCCACCTCAATTTCGATAAAGGCTATCTTATCACCCCTTATTCAAAAATAAAACTTCAATTTCATAAAACTCAAACCGAGCTGAATTGCATCACAATTAAACCTCGAATGGAACAGATCATAAAAATCAAAACTTCCATTAGAGATGGTGAAATTATAATTCCACACCAAAAACTCCATAATTGTGAGATTCCTGAATGCTTAACCATAGCAAAAGATGGAGAAGCGATAACAACTATTCGTAATAATACTTGTCAAAAAATCACTCTTGATTTCTCTGAACCAATTAATGTTGAAGAATTTGATCAACAATCAATCGAACAAATTGACTTTAATCATATAGAAGATCAATCTGAACAACTCCTCGACCTTTCAAAATTACGAGTCGATCATCTTAATCAAGAAGAACGAACAGAAATACTCAAATTATGTCGAGAATATTCATCAATATTCTATAATGAACATTCACCATTGACATTTACAAACAAAATAAAACACCACATCAGAACAACAGATGAAATTCCCATATATACAAAGACGTATCGATATCCTCAAATACACAAAAAAGAAGTTGATAATCAAATTTCAAAAATGCTTGATCAGAAAATAATTAGGCCCTCGAACTCCCCATGGTCATCCCCGATATGGGTAGTCCCTAAAAAGTTAGATGCATCCAACAAACAAAAATGGCGAGTAGTCGTTGACTACCGGAAATTAAATGAAAAATCAATTGATGACAAATACCCTTTGCCAAATATTTCCGATCTGCTAGATAAATTAGGCAAGTGCCAATATTTTACCACTTTAGATTTGGCGTCGGGATTCCATCAAATTGAAATGAATGAAGCGGATATTCCTAAAACAGCCTTCAACACAGAAAACGGTCATTATGAGTACCTTCGTATGCCGTTTGGGCTAAAGAACGCCCCCGCTACATTTCAACGCGTAATGGACTCAATCCTCCGTGGTATAAAAAATGAAAAATGCTTAGTTTACCTTGATGATATAATCATCTTTTCTACATCACTACAGGAACATTTAGAAAGTATAAGATCTGTATTTAATCGATTGAAAAATTCTAACTTCAAGATCCAACTGGATAAGAGCGAATTCTTACGTCATGAAGTTGCGTATTTAGGACATGTCGTAACACCCTCTGGTATTAGACCAAACCCTGATAAAATTATTGCAATTAAGAATTTTCCCATACCAAAGACAACGAAACAGTTAAAAGGATTTCTTGGACTTCTCGGTTATTACCGTAGATTTATTCACAATTTTGCCAACCTTACGAAACCATTAACAAAATGCTTGAAAAAAGGAGCAAAAATAGATCATAATTCCGAATTTGTAAATTGTTTTGAAACGTGTAAAAGTCTTCTGATCAACGAACCCATCCTTCAATACCCTGACTTTTCGAAACCTTTTAATTTAACAACAGATGCAAGTAATGTGGCCCTAGGAGCCGTATTATCACAAGGTCCTATAGGTCAAGATCTCCCTGTCGCATATGCATCCCGTACACTAAATGATAGTGAATGTAACTATTCTACTATTGAAAAAGAATGTTTAGGCCTTGTCTGGGCGACAAAGTACTTCCGACCGTACTTGTATGGTAGAAAGTTTAACATCATAACAGATCACAAGCCCCTTCAATGGCTTTTCTCATTGAAAGACCCTTCTTCCAAGCTACTTCGTTGGCGTATAAAACTGGAAGAATATGATTATAAAATCATATATAAAAAGGGCAAGCTTAATACAAATGCTGATGCATTATCGCGTATTGAGCTTCACATAAAAGAAACCCAAGAAAAATCTGAACTCGACAAATATATTGAAGACTTCAATCAATCCTTAACGACCAATAAAACACCGACTATTGATAAAGATGCTATGGATCAATTATCCATGATAGCTCAACCAGATGAAGATCCTCCTAACTTACTAGATGATCAATTAAATGATCCAGTACCACCCGATGAACCTAATGACATTGATCAACCAGATGATGTAACAGCTCATTCTAATGCAACCCAAGATCCTATAGTTGGAATACCAATTATAGAAACAGCTGTTAATTTTGGTGCAAATCAAATAATATTACAACAAGTTTTCAATTCCCCGGCAAAACCGAAAATCAAAATTCTTTTTGAAAGAAAAAGAAGAATTACGGTCCAAATTTCCGAAAGTAATTTCATTAATGATATCCTATCTTTCATCAAAGAACTCGTGATACCCCGAAAACAATATTATCTGTATTTTGAAAACCCCGATATGTACGAACCCTTTTGTGAAGTTATAAGAACTCATTTCAAATGGCCATCCCTCGAATTTAAACGTTGCCTTAAAAAATTAATTGACGTAACGGATAAAAATGACATCAAAGACCTAATCCAAAATTACCATGAAAGTAAGACAAATCATCGCGGAATTGATGAAACTTATCAGCGCTTAAAAAATAAATATTATTGGCCTGAACTAAAAAATTCAATTCAAACATACATTAATGATTGTGAAATCTGTATACGTAGCAAGTATGAAAGGAACCCAGTAAAAATTCCAATGAACTTAACACCAACTGCCGTAAGACCATTTGAAATTGTACACCTTGACACGTATACCCTAGAACAAACCAAGTTCTTAACAATCATAGACAGCTTCTCGAAATATGCGCAAGCATATCCGCTAAAATCACTGATTTCAACAGAAATAGTAGATAACTTGTTATCATATTTTTCACACCATGGTATACCCAAACAAATTGTGTTAGATAACGGTACAGAATTTAAAAACTCAGTAGTTACTGAACTGCTAACCTTGCACAAAATCAAAATTCATTTTTGTTCTCCCCATCATCCAGAATCAAATGGTGTAGTCGAAAGATTACATTCAACACTTTCTGAACACATCCGTCTTCTAAATAATCAAGAATTTAGAAATACCCCGATTAGTAAGAAAATGATTTATGCAATACTGGCATATAATCACTCAATACATAGTGCTACTAAAATGAAACCTATCGATATAGTACGCGGACATATTACTGAAAATGACCCCTACAATTTAAATTTAGACCAAATTCTTTTGACTGACTATATAACAGCTCATAAAGAAAAGTCAAAATTAATGTATGAACAGATTAATAAAAGCCTAATTAATACAAAAGAAAAAGTTGTAGACAAAACTAATAAGAACAAAGACGACATTGAAATTTTTCAACCCGAACAATCGGTATTTCCAAAAAAACATCATAGACAGAAAAATGCTGATAAATTTGGTAAAGAAACTAAACTTATTAGTATTGACCCAGAACGAAAAACCGGAAAAACTCAAATTCATGAAAAAATCCATCTTTCTAACTTAAAAAGACCTCTCAAGAAGACATATGATTTTGAATAAGAATTTTCCTTTCCAGATTAATTATAATCTGCATTGGAAAATGCGAAGAGGACCAAATCAACTTAGAAAAACTGATAGACAACCCCGGACTATTACCATTAACATTAGGCTCAGCAAAACTCGAAGAATTTCGATTCACCTTACTCCACTATTATGACCTTAATCCCATTATTACTGAATTCAATAAATTGCATACTAGGATATTTAATATCAGCCAGATGCTACATAACAGTGACGATTATAACGTAGAGGTCAAGCCCTATATTAAAATAGTAATGTTGACTCAGGAAAGAGTAGAGACAAAAATAAAAGAAATCGTTCCTCATCCTAATAGAATTAAAAGAGGTTCAATAAACGGTGTCGGTTCAATTTTTAAATCAATCACCGGAAATCTCGATGCTGCCGATGGCGAACGATTCGAAAAACTAATCAACGACCTACAAAGTAATCAAAGAAAATTAGCCTCTAATATTTTGAAAGAAAATTCAGTTTCCTTGAAACTAATTGAAAAATTTAATTCGACCATCAGTAAAATTAGCCACAACGAAAAAATTCTTGAGAATAAAATTAATCAAATAGGTCTCATAATTAGAAACCAAACTCAGAGAGAATATGTAAATCTAATCAAAGATACTCTGAATCAAATAATCAATCTTTATGAGATCATTGATTCAATACTACAAGATGTTGAAAATGCCATAACATTCAGTAAGTTGAGAATACTTCACCCAAGCATCATAAAGACTGAAGATCTGTATTTTGAGCTGACAAGAATTCAAAAATCTGTAGGTAGCAAGAAAATGCCCATAATTGTTTCAGTGAAGAATACACTTCTCTATGAAAAGATTATAAAAGTTGATAGTTTTATTTTAAATAATAAAATAACTTTCCTTTTACGAGTCCCAATAACACATCAAAATGACTTTCGGTATCTTCACCTCTATTCAGTACCAGTTTTTAAAGCAAGCCAATATCAATTTAAATCAATCCTTCCAAAAAATAAATATTTGATTAAAAATGACTTGCATTTTGCATTCCGTTCACATGAATGTACTAAAATTGAAAATAGCCACTTTTTGTGTGATCAAACTGAACTTCAGGAAATCAATTCCAATAGCCCATGTTCAGTCCAGCTGTTAGAAAGAATTAAAGAAACATCAAATTGCCAACAAATCAAGATCAGCGTCACCAAACCAATTATCAATCGGCTAGATTCTACGAATCAATGGATCCTGGTACTTCCAGAAGAAAAAGTTGTTTCCCTGAACTGTAAACACCAAGAAGCTCACATGAAACTATCCGGTACTTATTTAACCAAAGTACCAATAGACTGCAGAATCGTAATTGATGAGGATAATGTGATTATCAACCCCAATATTATGGCCAGTGAAAATCAACCTATATTATTCCCTGATGTGACCAACCCTGAATTGACGTTACCAATATTAAACTTGAGTACCCAAATTGAAGAAATCAAGTTGGATGACTTACATAAATTAAGGAACCAACTTAGAAGCGATCAACCATCATTGATCTTCGACCCAATCAATCATCTACCAAACATCTGGGACATCCTAATTTATGGATTACTCATTACAACCCTTATCTTCTATATCCATAAAAGAAGAAGGACAATTCTAGACTTGATGAAGAAACGAAAAGCTCCAGCCAATGAAGAAACAGCCCCAATCCAGATGAGCACCATTCAACTACCCCATTCTGTGTAGTTGAGTCTGCGAAGGGAGGAGTTATATCATCATCCCTCATGTATTTTGCTTGTTTCAGCGTAATCATCATAGCCTTGCGATTCAGCATTTCAATTGTACAAAACTACTTGCTGGACGCAGTTCGAGCTCAGTTCGAGCTAATTCGTAATAACTATTAATCATATAATCACAACAAATATTGTAACCATAATTTTAAGAAAATAAATGTTTTTTTAAAAACATAGTTTCCATTAGAGAAACTATAACTTATGGGATACCCAAAACAATCGTGTCGGATCAAGGAACGGAATTGATAGCCTTAACTTTGAAGGAAGTTTGCAACATTCTACAAATAAAACAACTATCATCCACAGCCTATCACCACCAAACTTTGGGTTTTTTGGAAAATACGCATAAAAACCTAGGATCATATTTAAGAATACAGACAGCAGAACACCCTAATGGTGTTTTGCATTCAATAATACAGTTCACACCAACACAAAATATACTCCATATGAGCTTGTTTTTGGTAAGCAGTGCAAACTACCTTCAAATATCAATTTTGGTACGGAGCCATTGCGATGATGCGAAAAATAACCTGATTGAGTCTAAACTTCGACGTAAAAATATTAACGATGCGAAAGTTAATTCAAAAAACTATGGGAAGGGTGACCAAGTTCTGATAAAAAATGAGACCGGTAATAAACTTGAAAACATTTTCAACGGTCCGTATGTAGTAATAGAGGATAGGTCACCAAATGTATTGATTTCAATAGGAAATAAATCGAAATCAGTCCATAAGAATCGAGTAAAATTGTATACTGATAATAGTTAAACTTTGAAAATAGACATGTTGGATTTACCTTTTTTTTTTCTTTTTTTTAATATCCGTAAGAGGTATAGTGTAAGATTGAAAATATAAACATTTCAAATATTATTTGTAGGTAGGAATTTATAATGTTCAAGTTTAACCACTCTGTATACTATCATAAAATCATAGACGTAAGCATATTAATACGTTAATGACAATTATTTGTTATACACTTTAGCAATGTGAATATTTTGTATTATAAACAATTTTGTAATTTGTTTCATTCAAATATGCTTTATTGCCACAGAAAAATTTAAATAAATTTTGTGGTGTGTCGTAATGAGAAGAATAGAATTATTCAGAATTGATTTTGATACGAATCAAGTTGTTTCATTTTCAATTCGATAAAAGTTCACCTTTTAAGAATATACTGCAGTAAAATCAAATGCAACAGAAATAGTGATACAGCGAACTGCTTCCAAGAGAAATCACAAATAATGGGATTCCCGTAATGTGGAAGAGGTTGACGTTGTCATTACTGTCTAAATCCGGGGACAACGGCGTCAACGGACTCCCATCTCATTTGAAATTCTACGCATAACCTGGAAAACAACATAACTTCGTCGGATGGCGCAACCGGAAGTTTGTGATTAATAATCGCGCTTCGCACTTCTTTTTGATTGCAGTATTTATTTTTTATTTTATTAAACTGTGGGCCGGGCCCCATGTCTTCACGGGTCCCGGGAATTTGTCCTGTCTGTCCCTCATCTTGTCGGGCCTGAGCACATCCCTAAAAGTTCCTCAAGAGGGCTAAAAAAGATGCAGACAAACCTAAGTTACGCTCATCAAATGTACCAAATTTTGTTTTCAAAACTCACTGCTTTTTGTGTGCTGAACAAATGTTCCCGGATCATGCAGAGAAGCGGAGAAGAACCGACTCAACAAGCGCGATCATGTACATCTTGTGACGAAGATAGACGTGAAAGATAAAGTTTTAGGACTGTTGAAAAACCGCGATGATGTTTCAGCACAACGATTATTGGCTGTTGATGACTTGATCGCTGCCAACGCCCAATATCATCTGTCATGTCTAAGAGAATAGCGATGAAGAGTGCCAGTTTTCAATAGACGATTTAATCGTTAAAATCGAATGTGATCTCAAACCCCATCCCAAGACTGTAAGAGCACATCTCCTTGCCAAGTATGGGAATGATGTTATCGTTTCGGTGAATGCCCCTTTTCATGTGTGCTTTGAGAATACAGGGTACAGGATAATTACTGACTCATGGTATGAGAGAGAAAAAAAACTTTGTATTGATCGAAGAGCAGCTGCCATTATTGTTGAGGATAATCGGGGAAAAATATACAACAACTCTCAATGCTCCCCACCAGATAGATTTCTAGAAGGCGTACTGTCGCAATAGATAAAAAACGTGGGATACGGAAAAATGGAAAAAGAAAACGATGGCTATTGCACATAGCTTGATTAGCGTGGTGAGGACATCGTCCTTTGTATTACTACTCATATTCATTCGTATACAGGGTGTTTACGGTCTTGTGATTTTTTTTTTAATGTTCTCTTCTACACATTAAAAGAATATGATTTACGCTAAAACGCCTTAGCAAAAGTCGAATAATAATAATAATAATAATAATAATTAATAATAATTATAATAATAATAATAATAATTCATGGATACGTCGAGCGAGACTTTGCGTTCAACAACAGGGCGATAACTTTGAACAACTGCTGTAATAAAGCAGTAATTTTGCAATTTAGTGTCATCATTTTTGAAAATAAAGACGTACAAAAAATTCATTATCTCTCTTATTATTCAACTTTTGCTAAGGCGTTTTAGCGTTAATCATATTCTTTTAACGTGTAGAAAAAAACATTGAAGAAAAAATCACAAGACCGTAAACACCCTGTATAAAAATATGTCTCGCGCAGGTAAGTTGATATGCTGTCATTCTCTTCGTCGTACTCCGAAGCAACACGTCTTGAGATATCGTCAATAATTCGTCCCTCAATTGAACTTAACAACAATGCCCTCTTTCAGATGGTATACGACAACGACCATCTGAATGTGCAGACGCTTGATGGACGCAACACGTTTCACACAATAGGGGACATTGTAGTGGAATTTGAGTCATGTTTTAATATTAAACAATTGGTTAATCATGTCACCTACATTATGGAGGTTGCAAATCAGCAAAGTACCAAATTCCAAGACGGCGCTTGTTATTATTAGACCCACGATATGTTGTAGTTTAACCCTGTAATAATTAAGTATGTCATGATTAATAACAATAAGCTAGTCTAGATCGAGGCTGTACAGATTTCGATAGAGTAGTTAATAATAAACCCCTTAACTGAACGGTCGTGTTTGATTCCTTTGGCACGTAGGCGAACTCCTTACCACCTGGAACATTACAACATATTATGTGTAACACCAAAATCTGCACGTCTGCAACAACGACTGACAGCTGATCAGGTAGCAAGTGTTGGAGCTGTTGGACTGAGACCATTTGAATGGACCAACAATGTTAGATTGACAGGAATCAAGATCAAGGATATATTATATATTCCACAAAGTACAATTGTTGTACCATCATTGTCTCATGTGGTGTGGCTATATTGAGAGCATATGGAACTTCAAGGCGTTGGTGGATAGAACGGATTTATGGAAGAAGTGACGAGATAAATGCCTTATGAAAGCACACGCATAACCAGTCAACCATTCATCAACGCTCCTCCAAGCAATTATGACACGATCTAAGTCTTTGGGTTAGACTACTACTTTCAGGAACTGTCAGAAGTCAGAAAACTTCAAAGTGCACAACACCAGAAGTGCTCACAGTGTTTCCTTGCCTATACCATCTAGAGGGTATATAAGAAGATCAGTCTTTCACGAGGGAAGAAAGATATTCAACAACATTCCTATTCATTTAAGGCGGTCCAAATCAACGAAAATTTTCAGAAAGCGGCTAAAGGACATGCTGTTGGAAGGAGCATATTACACACTGGCAGAGTGTATGGTCCCTAGCGTGTTTGGATCTTGTTTACGTCACATTTTTCAATGTTTGTACCTACCTGCGTGTTGTTTTAACGCGCTGTGTGGTTTTAGATATTAGATTTTTTTTTAAATAATTATGATGCTTTGTCGTATGCGACAATGAAGTATTTTCCGATTGATTGATTTGATTTGATCACATTCGAACAGCCACTGTATCTGAAAGCTCGAGAGATAATTGCATCTCGTGTGGGAGACTCTGAATTGTCCAACATAATAAACTACTCAACAAAAAAAAACGGTACACCCGAAATTTTCGCCTATGTTTGGACACTCATAATTTTTTAACGAATCAATAAAAAAAATATGCGGTTTGTTTTTCTTTTATACAGGGTGGTAAAAAAAGTACTGTGAATTTTCTTTTTCTTCACTTTACCCCCATTTCCACAAAGATTTTGTGGAGCTTTTTTTCGATATGCCCAAGTGCTTGTCATGTCTATATCTCGGGATATTTTTCGATTTTTGTTGATATCTTCTTTAATTTTTGAAATATCGACTTTTTTTCAAAATTATGACACATAGGGCTAGGAATGGCTGTTCTGCTAATTCTAAGTTCACAACTGACAATGTTATGGCATAGATCTATTGTTTAGCTGTCTTTCTGATGACTTATTGGATACTCAGCAATATTTTGGATATACATGGTGTGTCAAAGAATTTTGATTATAAGTGAAGCACTTTTTAGTTATTTTGTCAGGTTTTCTTGAAAAGTATTATGTCGAAGATGCTGAATTAATGAACTAATTAATAAAAGGGGACAAAGCATGGGCAAGGAAGGAAGTGTGGGAATCTGCGGAATCATCAAGACGATAGTTCGCAAATCAATAATTTATTCAATTCTAATACGAGGAAACAATCCGGTACTATCACGGACATAGACACAGTCTGTCTGCCGTTGAATACTGACTTCACACCCCACTACCTTCCCATCATAAAACCTTTTCTTGTTACTGCAAACAAAGATCAGGTAGATGGTCGCGTTTTACATATGGCAGCGGATTGCTTATCTAAACTAAGAAGTGAAATTTGTTCGAATAATATCGGAGGGTAGAGAAGGCTTTTTGGTCCCCACGCAAGTGATTAACGTTATGACAAAAAAAAACTACGAAAAACCTCCCTGTAGATGAACCGGGAAGCGGACACATCTACCAAATCTTGTCGTACGTTTCAGTTGCTGGCTCATTGATGGCTGCTGAGTTCCTGGAGGTTCATCAGCACTGACATACGCTGGTTTAAAACTATCGATGGAGACGGTGACGTCTCGGCCATTGATGTCTACCACCATTGTTTTATCGGTTCGGCCAACCACTTGATACGGCCAATCGTACGGTTGTTGGAGAGGTTGGCGATGGCTATCACGCCGAACGAATACCTGCTCGGTGGCAGCCAGATCTTTTAAAACAAATGAACGCCTCCCTCCGTGCTGGGTGTCTGGTCTGGGCTGGAGGTCTCTTATCTGCTGGCGGAGATCTTTGATAAAATCGTTGCTGATGTCCAAATCAGCGCTTTTTGAGCCCAGGAATTCTCCTGGAAGTCGAAGAGGCTGACCATAGAGCATTTCTGCTGCCGTTGATTTCAGGTCTTTCTTCGACGCTGATCGAATGCCCAACAGGACTGTGGCAATATCTGTGTCCAGCGCTCATCACGCTGACACATGATGGCAGCCTTTAGCTGACGGTGAAGACGCTCCACCATACCATTACCTGAAGGGTGATAGACTGTGGTCCTCAGGTGAGTCATACCTAGTAAGCGATTCAAATGCCTGAAAAGGTTTGACTCAAACTTCCTGCCTTGGTTAGTTGTGATTCTCAGCGGCGTGCCGAATCTCGAAATCCATGCCTCGTACAAAGTTCGTGCTGTTAATGTTGCTTCCTGGTCGGTCATTGGGATAGCTTCTGGCCATTGGGTGAAGCGATCCACCATTGTGAGGCAATACCTATACCCCTCTGATGATAGCATGATGATGATGTCAATGTGGACATGCTCGAAACGCGCTGAAGGCAATGTGAATTTGCCAACTGGCGCTGAGACGTGTCGCGTTACCTTGGATCGTTGACACTGAACTCAACTGTTGGCCCATTGTCGACAGTCTGCTTTGATTGACGGCCAGACGTAACGCTGGGTTACGAGTTTGACCATCGATTTCGCACTAGGATGCGAATGGCGATGGATAGCATTGAAGGCTGCTTTGCGGAATCCTTTGGTGACAAAAGGGCGCGCTGTCCGGGTGGAGTAGTCACAAAATATTGGCAATTCCGTATCAGGAAAACGCACTAGCTTGAGCTGGAATCAACTTCGTCGACCCTGGAAATGGCATCAGCTGCGACATTTTCGTCACCTGCAACATGACGTATATCTGTAGTACATTGGCTTATAAAATCAAAATGGCGAAATTGACGAGATGAGCCTTGGCGGTCTCCTCTCTTGAAAGCGAACGTGATGGGCTTATGGTCAGTGTGGATGATGAATGCGCCCTCAACCATGTGCCGGAATTGTTTTACCGCCAGATAGATTGCCAGGAGTTCTCGGTCGTAGGCACCATACTTGGATTCGGGTGGGCTGAGTTTTTATGAGAAAAATTCCAGGCTGCCAGGCACCATGAACCCACTGTTGAAGCACAGCAACCACTGCCAGGTCGGATGCGTCAGTAAATATTGCCAGAAGCACATTATGGTGTGGATGCGCCAGTAATGTCGCATGTGCCAGACACTCCTTTGTGGCTTCGAACGTCTTGATGGCCTCTGGTGTCCAGCTGACAGGTGTCAAGCCTTTGACTTTCCCACAGAGGAGTTCGTTAAGTGGTGCCTGAACTTATGCAGCGCTGGATAAAAATCTTTTATAGAAGTTAATCATACCCAGGCACTGTCGTAGCTTTTTCACAACGTCAGGTCGTGGATAGGCACGAATTGCTTCGACTTTCTCCGGAAGGGGCCTCGTTCCCCCACCAGACACTAGGTAGCCGAGGAATCTAACCTCATTCTGTCCGAAGACACACTTGGCTGCGTTGATGACTACCCCGTACTTGTGGAGTCGCTGGAACAGGATCTCCAGGTGTTGCGGATGCTCTTCTTCTGATGTCGATGCAATAAAGATATCATCGATGTAAGCGTAGCAAAAATCCAGGCCCTGCACTACCTCATCGATGAAACGTTGGCACGTCTGATCGGCGTTTCTCATACTCAACGTCATGTACGGAAACTCAAATAAGCCAAATGGTCTGATGATGGCAGTCTTCGGAATATCATCAATGTGGACCGGGATCTGATTGAATGCTCGCATCATGTCAACATCACTCGTCACCTTTCTTTGGCACCATGTGTAGGGGCGATGACCAGGGACTCCTTGATGGACGGGCAGTCCCCAGCTGGAGCATGACTTCAAACTGTTTTTAGCTGCTTTCAGCTTGTCTGGTGCGAGGCGTCTTGCTTTCTGAGCAACGGGTTGTCCAGGTGTGGTGACGATGTGGTGCTCGGTTGAATGTTTGGCAGGGGACACTGGGCCCCAGGTCGTGTCAACTCTGGGTAACGTTGTAGCATGTTGTGAAAAATGTTTGCTCCATTAACTGTTCGTATGCTTAGGATTTCACACTCAGTCACATCTCCCGTAGAGGTGAGATGAGTGGTGGTATCCAGTAGTTGCAGATTTTTCATATCCACCAGTAGTCCATAGTGGGCCAAAAAAACTGCTCCAATGGTCGGCTTGGAGACGTCGGCGACGACAAACCTCCAGGGAAATTGACGTCGCAGTTTTAGATCGAGGGTGAGGGTTACGATTCCGTATGTTTGGATAACTGTAACATTCGCCGCGGAAAGTTCGTAGTCGGACTTTGTACGCGGACCAGGCAATCGCAAACGCGGAAATACACACAAATCAGCACCTTTATCGTTCAGGAATTGAGTTGTCCTCGACGAATAAACGACGCGACGTTGACGGGCATGGATCGTCGGTCGCCATTAACGACCGCCCTTGGCGTTTCCCGAAGCACCGTTAAACTGAGTCCGCTGTCCACTTCCCGTCGAATGATTAAACTGACACGGTTGTTTGCATCTCACTGCCCGGTCGCCAAAACGCACACTGTGAGCACGAGACCGCTGACGCGAACGCGAAAGCGAATTGTCTCGACGAGATGATGTTCGCTAAGACACTTGATGGATTTTCAAAGCAGCAAATTTTGGAATTATGGTTCCATTGCATGCTGCAGGTATTCAATTTTTTCTGCTAGAGCCGGATTGGTTGCGACTTCTGTGATGGACACGTGCGCGCCGTAGATCTCGGCAATCGTGTCCGCGATTTTTGCTCGTTACTCCAATGAAAGGTCCTTGTGTGCAGCAAGGAGATCTTGCATGATCTTGGGCAACCGACCGAGCCACAGGGTTTGTAGCACTTCCTCAGAGAACTGACTTCCTGCGAGGCCGCGCAAATGACGCAAGAATTGTGTTGGTTTCCTGTCGCCCAGAGGCTCATTCTCCAACAGGCGACGGTGTTTTGCTCTTGAGACGACCCCATGCGTTTTATCAGCTCACTCTTGAGCAACGCATATGTGCGCTCCTTCGCCGGCTTCACAATAATATCGCGCACTTCAATCGCGTATTTTTGATCGAGCCCTGTGAGGGCATAACCGAACTTTGTTCAATCCTGGGTGATTCCAGAAGCATCAAAGCTACTCTCCAGCATGGGGAACCATAGCTCTAGGTCAGACGCAATGAATGGCGGCACATTCATGGTTACGCGATCAATCTGTTGATTGCGATTGATGGGATTGAGTTGCACGTCTTCTCCTTTCATGTGAGCAAATCAATAATTTATTCAATCCTAATACAAGGAAGCAATCCGGTACCATCACGGACATAGACCAATCTGTCTGCCGTTGAATACTGACTACACACCCCGCTACCCACCCATCTTGTTAGTTTGCAGTAACAGTAAAGATCAGGTAGATGGTCGCGTTTTACAAATTGCAGCGGATTGCTTATCTAAACTGAGAACTAAAATTTGTTTGAATAATATCGGAGGGTGAAGAGGGCTTTTTGGTCCCCACAGGAGAAAAAAACATCAACCAAGTCGTTAATAATCACGAAAAAGAATGTTTAACTGTCCTTGTCACTGGAAATGCTGCCGGTGATATGCCCTCACCCATGATTTTATTCAAATATGAACGTATTCTCAAGGGTGTTGCCTGCAGTGTTCCAGAAACATGGGGCATAGGAAAATCAAACTCAGGATGGATGACGGGAGAGACCTTCTATGAGTTTATAACGAATATTTTTCATCAATGGCTAATGGAATAACAAATAGAATTGCCAGTTATATTATTCATAGGTAGTCATGCATCCCGCTTTACCCTTCATACCAGCCAGCCGTTTTTGTGACCAAAATGGTATTATCTTAGTGGCTCAATACCCAAATGCAACTCACTCAATTCAACCTATGGACGTAGCTGTGTTCCGAATTCTGAAAGGGGGTTGGAGAGAAACCACAAGAAGATTTGGATCGGAGAAAAATCAAAATCCATATTCAAAAAAAACTGTCTTTGCAAAACTTTTTAAGAAGACAATAGATAAAAGAAACCATACTGATATACTAAAAAATGGTTTCCGGAAATGTGGTCTATGCCCATGGAATCCTCAAGAAGTTCAATCGAAAAACAGTTCCATCGCAAGTGATAGTGAGGAAAAACTAGATTTTGGGGAACTGAAAAAATTGGAAGAAAGAGGTTCTTGGAAGCCCAAATAGATAAAGACAAAATTCAAGAATTTAGGACAGTGGAAAATTGGGAGGGTGCTGTGGCAGACACATTCCTTTCTCGAATGTATAAGAAGATTGAAGAGAAATTGACTGAGTTGAGAAAGCAAGCATGGGGAGAAAGTTTGAATAGTAGGGTACACGACAACTACGACGAAGATGACCAAGACAATCACGACGACGACACGGAAAGATTGTGATTATGAAGGACAGATTATTGGAATTTGAATCACGATTTGATAACCAAGCATCTGCGATCATTCCTGAACAACCATGACAACCAACCACCTTTTAAAAAAAAAAACACCAATAAAGATAATCAGCAATATTTTGATTCAAAAAGTCATCAAAGATAATTTGCCTACTGAAGATTCTAGAGAAAAACAATTTGTCAAGAAAAAGAAATTTTTGAAACAAACAGCAATGAGCAGTTTCAAAATACCAAAGACATAACTATACCATCTCCTTTCAAGAGAGCACTTACATGGCCAGAGCCAAAGCCGACCAAGATAAAGAGAGCAACAAAGGAAAAAAAAACATCAGTAGTTACGTCCAAAGCATGGCAGGAATATCACGGATCAAACTAAAGTCAGAAAAAGCAGGAAGAAGGATAGAAACTGAAAAGAGCTGAGAAGCGAAAAAGCAACAAAGAGCTGAAAATTGAATTGAAAATAAAAAAAAAATCAGCAAAGAGGATAAAAAAGATGAGTACAAATCAATAAACAAAGAGAAGGTACAAAAATGATTTTACATCTGAACCTGAGTGTCTCAACAGAACAAGGGAGATTTCCGAGACCGAAACTTCGGTAGCATGGTCGAATGTAACGCAACGCATCCCGAGGAAGCGACTTGTTGGGCAGATGAGTCAGCGCTTATCAATGCTGACAAAAACTAAATTATAGGGAGTTAGTCAGCAATCTTGGTTCTAACGGGAAAGCTAGCGGTATATTTTGGCGTGGTCGAATATTGTCGTTTTGGTTAATAATATAAAATACAGTTTCTTGCAATCATGTTCGGCAACAGTGTGCCATTTTTCCTATTAATAGCCGCGTCTCCGTAGAAACGTTCTTTCTAGTGCAGTAGTTTTTTTTATTTTTATCTTGATGTAAACAAGTTCTGGGCTGATTTGAGCAAGAGGAAATCCTAACAAGAGAAGATTAAAGGATTTTCTCTCACATTTTGATACCTGCAATAAGATTCGCGTGAGTGCCTAAAATTTGACTACTTTTTTTCTTGGTCAAGAAGACTTAAAGGACGGGTGTTTTCATCCCAACCCAGGATACCCAGGTACCCTAGGTGAAAATATTTTTTTTTTGATTTCCAACATGTAAACAATTACCAGGCATGTATATACACATGGGTATTGAGCTCAATAACTCTGTTTTGTTCTTCGATAAATTATTATTCAAGTGGAATGTAAACTTGATTTTGAATGTATAGAAACCGAATAGTATCTTGACTTTTTATTGTCAACTGACTTATAGGTAGCATGGTGGTCACAAATATACCTAAGCTGTGATCGGATACAAAATGGAATAAGATTGGCCTTGACATTGAAAGGTTCATTAACTTTAAAAGTAACAAAACATGTATATTCGGTCAATGTCCACTGGCTGTATGCAAACTGGTGATCGCTTTTTTTATTTCACCAGAAAGTACTTTAATTGTCAGTCCTCTAACGATAACACTGTGATGTTCAGTTACTCGTCCCATTTGCCAACGCATTGAGGAAGCTTATCGTCCTTGTTTAGCACAGGTCAGCCTACTTTGATCAGATTTTGTTAGTTTCTTCGCAATTTTGTTCTGGTCTGCAATTCTACGAGATATTCCTGCTGCCATTTTTTCTAGTAGTGCTGCACCATTACCTGGATCTGTTGCCACGGGAATAATCGATTTTCAGGAATATCAGTCCAATCGTACTCTGGTATAGAGGTCATATTACGACTAATAAGAAAATGAGCAGGAGTTGAAGCTGAACAGTCATCTGGATCTTTGATTAATGGACTAAGGAAAAGATTGACCAACGTGCCTTCATACTTAGACCAAACAGAGATTTGCTATGTCAGGTTTGGTAAGTTTTCTAATCCAAACAACTTCTCAAAATATGATTTATTTAGCAGTCAGTAATTCCTCATTCCGAACTCCAACGAGA
This sequence comes from Orchestes rusci, assembly GCA_958502075.1. NCBI lineage: Eukaryota > Metazoa > Arthropoda > Insecta > Coleoptera > Curculionidae > Orchestes > Orchestes rusci. The sequence continues at coordinate 5,023,070 of OY293310.1, forward strand.
GCAAGAGAGACTGTAACCCTCTCTAGGTACTGACTCAAATCAGTCGAAAAACATAAAAAATTCGTTCTCACTATTTGGTTCACAAAAAAAATCAAGTACGATGCAGAAATGATGACGATAAACAGTTAGTGGATAAGTGCGACAAACTTCAGGAAGTAACCCTGCATGAAAAAATAATGACTGTTTGCTATATGAACATATCTCTTAAAACCAATTAAATTTAATTTAGATTTCTCCACCAGTTTCAGAATAATCAATGAATCTTCAGTTTAAAAAAAAATCTTTAAACCGTATCTCAGAAAACGAAGCATTTGCGGACATATGTATATATATTATAGCAAACTGTAATTATTTTTTCATGCAGAATTACCTCCTGAAGTTTGTCGCACTTATTTACTAACACCCTGTAGATCAAGAGGGACGATTGCATAAGTGATATGGTTGCTTTATACCAAGATGAATCAATTATCCACAAACAGTTGAATGTTGATCTATTGGAAGAAGATGGAGCAGATGCTGGAGAGAGAGCTGCATAGAGTTAGAGTTAGAAAAAAAAGCGATTCCGATATTACAATGGGTGAAATATTTTCTTAAATGCTGTTACTGACTGGAACACTTAACAGTTCCCATCAAAATTTCCCGAACTATATACTTTGTAATCGCGTATAAGTCCAAGTTCAGATGTATTGGTTGTAGATTTTTTATTATTTGTTTCATCAGTAGAAAGAATGATAATCAAGAAAGCTTCATCAGATTATGGAAATTTGACTCGAAACCCTTTGGAATATTTTTATTTGCTATACATTTTTTGAAAATCCAAGTGGCACTAATTTCAGAGATCAAATAGCTTCTATTGCTAACGTGATTTGAGGATCCAAAATTCTACATTTTCTGAATATCTTCATTAGATAAAGATGATTTCTTGAATATGTTATTTTTGTAACTGGAACATGCATACTCTATGAATTCTGACACAAACATATCTACGGCGGCGGCGTGGGAGATCTTGTTCTTATACTTAGAGCAACTGCGGCCAATGATGGCAAAAGTAAAAAGCTGGTACCTAAGTTTAATTGTCCCTGCGTGGTCTAGGAAGTGCTTGAACATGATAGATATGTCGTAGAAGACTTGCCAGGCTCACGGCTTGCACGTAAAGAGTACCAGGGTATTTGGTCAGCTGACAAGATGAAAGCTTTTCACGGTTGCATACGAAAGCAGTAGTAACGCAGAGTCGGAAGATGTGAATGTCGACGCAGACAACTGATCCTGTGATTCTAGAAATATTTTGTTTGTTTATTTATTATTATTATTATTTTATCAGTTGAATTTGTAGTGACGAATCTTGAATGCTTGGCCAAAACTGAAGTGAAGTGTTGGATTGATGTATTAACTATTTATGTTGTTATTTACAGGATCACTCAGTTTGCATAAGTGATATGGTTGCTTTATACCAAGATGAATGAATTATCCACAAACAGTTGAATGTTAATCTATTGGGAGAGGATGGAGCAGATGCTGGAGGACTAACTAGTAAAGAAAGCGATTCCTATATTACCATGGGTAGAATATTTTCTCATATGCTGACTGACTGGAACATTACCCATCAAATTTTCCCGAACTCTATACTTTGTATTCGCAAGTATAAGTCCAAGTTCAGTATTGATTGTAAATTTTTTATTATTTGTTTCATCAGTAGAAAGGATGATAATCAAGAAAGCTTTATCAGATTATGGAAATTTGGCTCTGTGTGAAAAAGAGACCCTTTTCAATATTTTTATTTGCTATCAATTTTTTGAAAATCCAAGTGACACTGATTTCAGGGATCGGCTTCTATTGCCTACGAGATTTGAGAATCAAAAATTCTACATTATTTGAATATTCATATTGCATATGTATATCCAAGACGCATATTGTGAGCATGCGCCCCGTTCCGTGTTCTTTTGTTTTTTTCAAATTCATTTTATCAATGATTTAATCTCTTCTCTTTCACTTGAGGTGTGGGCAATGACATAATATCTCTCGTGACGGCAACACGCTCTTTATGATTAATGGATGATCCGCGGTGTGCTCTAATACATTGAGTGTCAGTATATTTCGTGTTTTTGGCACAGGTAGGTACCAAATTCTACTGCCATCTTTTTTGCATCAAGTAAAATTCAATTTTGCTTCTGGAAAATGGTCGGGTTTCGGATACAAGGGTTTTTCTATACCTAAATTGTGTAAATCTTTTCATTTTGCTATCGATATTTTTGATAATTGGCTCAAAACTAAATGTTAAACTTGAAAATCGTGTCCCTTTTATTCAAAATCCCGAATAAGTATAGGTTGATTTTTGATTTGCGAAAACATTGATTTGTAAACCGGAGCTCAACACATTATGACTGCCACAATATCAGAGAAATGGCAGTGACCCCAGTCAGTAAGACGGACGGCTTATTCTGCTTAGGATTCCGTTAAATAATTTGAGTATCCGTTCAAGTATACAGGGTGGGTCTGAATAAGGGCACATTTTGACATATTGAATAGAGTATACCTAGTAGTAGCGATCACTTTTTGTGAAGGAACATGTGTCAACAAACATCTTGTTAAAAAAAAACAGAGTGATGAAAGTTTAAGAAAATTTCTTGGGTGTTTTGAATTTGTTTAATTATATTTCCGACAAGCTAAGTTAATTTTAGTGTATAATTAATGCTTGAACCATTTTCAGATTATCCTGTTTGCATAATTATCGGTTTTATAGACTTTCTTGAAACTATCCTAAGGAAAATGTCTTTGAAGCATGTTTTCAAGCTAGGTATCTAGTATCAATGCTTTATTTGAGAATAACAAATGCCTTGGAAAATTTGTTGAGGTTATTCTACAGATTGCTATGTTTTTGTTCTGAAAATTTGAAAATCATGATATCCGAGATAGTTTTATTGTCGTTTTCAAAGAAAGCATTGATTCTAGGAAGTTTGAGAATATGCTCCAAAGCTGTTTTCTTAAGTAAGTAGAGCCTGAGAAAAAGCCTACCAAAGAGTAGACAATATAACCTCAAAATGTTTTGAAATAGGTATTAATAATGATTAACCAACAAATATCACTGCTAGAAAGTCTTATTTGCTTCTAACAAATTCAAAAACTATCAAGAAATATTCTATTATTAGATTTTAACATAGGATACGACTGATACGAGTTTGGTTGAATCAATATAATAACTTTGTGACGCCAGACTTAGCCTATCTATTCGATCAAGTTCAATTTTTCCAGAACCGGACCTGGAGCGAAAAATGGTACGCTATCAAGTTTTCACAAAGTAAAAAAAAATATTTTATGATTTTCGGTTTAATTTTGAGCAAAAATGGTAACTTGAGATTTTCTTTTTCGATTCGTCGTCTTCGAGATAAAAAAAATCAATGTTATGTCCGATAAATTCACATTCAACCTCCAAGAAAAATGAAATATCAATTGACTAGTAGGTTCATATTTATTTTGTTTTAGGATGTTTCCAATGAAAGGAGTTTCGAATTTAGCTAGCCGGAACCTCTGGCAGAACATGACACCTATGAAATTATCACATTGGGTATTGATACCCATACTATAGTTGATTCGAAACCAAGCTGACGACCACGGTACATGTCGTTGTATAGAATATCAGAAAAAAATAAAAGAAAATCAAACATCCATCATGGCGGACAACCAACAGATTTTGAAAGAATCGTGCTCACAAAGAGCTATGCTTGATTTTATAATAAGAAGAGATGAAAATGGAGTAGGAATCATCAGGAATCATCAGGATGTAACAGGCGGGACTGAGAGTGCACCTCTCTTATTTGACATTCCTATGAATTCCGTCGACCAACTTGATGAACTAGAACTTAAACTTCCAAATGAAGAGCTTGTGAATAAAATGGTGAGAAGTGTTTGTGGAAATGACAAGATCTATTATTTGACGGATTGCCCAAAAGGTATTTATTTCTATACTAGAACCTAATATTCATTCATTATTAATTTATTCCCATGTGGTTGCCTCACACATTTCTTCTTAAAAAAGAAAGAAAATTGATAATTTTTGCCTTAGGCATTTTATAAAAGAATGTAAGATTGGGTTGGTAAAATAGAAAATGGAAAATATGAACTTCATTTTATATATTATTGGACACCCGTTAAAATATGCCTATCTTTACGTACTTAGTTTATTTATTGATTTTTTAGGTCGAAAAAATATGGAACAGCTGGGAAGATGAATGGAAAATCTTGCTGCTATACGCGTATAGACTATTTTTTCAAAAGAGAGCTCTCATTAAACTATTCATGGAACGGAGGTAGAAGTAGAGAAGTGCATCCGAAAAGCCGTGTCAGAAAAATCATTTAATGTACCACAACCGCTATATTCATAGCCAGATTGGTACATATACAGACAAAATGGCAAAAGAGACACTTTTGTCAATCCCATCACGACCTACCACGGTAGTACAAAACTTCGGAGGATATCACGCTCCAACCATAAACTCTGATACGCACAACTCATTCGAGGAAATACCTTCAATGGGAAAAGCGGGCGACATGGTTATGGCGTTGGCATCAGATGAAGTAGAACCTACGCTAAACTTTAGAATTGGCACTCCGCTCAACTCAGTCGTCACAAACCACTTTCTCGGAAAGACAAAATCAATCGGTAAGAGAAGACCAGAGATAAAACAGCGATTAGCTGGTTTCGGAATAACTGTCGATAGCTTCGACGAATATGTTCCAGGGACTTGGTTTAACCTGAAATATTCAAGGTCAATCTCGGATATCATCGGAAAATCCGAAACTTTCAGGATCGAGAAAGTAGTGATGGAGAACCTGGGAAAGCAGGTGGGGAAACTCAAGTAATTACATCTGAGCCAGTCAAAATTAACGAGATGATATGATGGCGCGCACGTTCAGTGCAAAATACGTCATCATCCACAAGCTCAACAGCGACAATTGGAGCAGCAAATTGCTTGTGGTTCCCACTCTACAAAGAGAACGGAGCAGGAACAACCGTGCCGAACAAGCAGCAAATTGGAGTTTCACACAAGTCATCGGGAATAATCCATGGGTCATGCCAGACGCATGGTTTAACAACAGAAACGGAAGGCGAGATTTGCCCGACGTCTTAGGAATGGCCAGATTCAGGTCGATCTCCGTAAGGAGAGACTACATTCTGTCTAATGCCGTAAGACGCATGATAAAGACAGTGAGATGAGTCACAACATAGCAAAAGAGTTGGTCGAAAGACGGACGCCCACTTAATTGTGGTTAAAACTGCGGACTCAAAGCTGATATTTTGCATGATAATTTGATAAGTTTTTCTTGATATTTATGACCATATTATCGGGTTACTCGGCAAAGCTGGGGGTAAGGAGGATTAAGGGGGCCTCTGAGGTTCGAAGTGAAGTGTTTTCTGAGGATTTATGGATCGAAAAAGATAATCCCATACAATTAATCTTTTTCCTCAAACGTTTCATGTTTGAACATAATACCTTCAATCTGCACAGGTACCAACTACAATGTTTGCTTTATTTCAGGAAATGTCCAAATACAGGGAGCCTTTGACCGATGAGGAACCCCTTTATTATCTAGAAAATGATGACGAGTCAGACGTTCCGTTGTTGTCGGACGAAGAGGATCTGGTTGGGGATTCTATTATGTCTGTTCGTAAGGATGAGGTTTTGAAAGATTTTGATGAAGGAGATGATCAACAAGATATGGAACTGAACAAATCGTACTTAGAAGAACCAGCTGAAGGTGGGATGAAGTTAGAATAGGAAAAACAAGATTTAAAAAAGGAAGTAGATGATTTTCAAGCTACATATCGTTTTAGTCGGAAGTCTGGAATAAAGTGGATGAAAAATGTAACGTATGAGACTAGAAACTTCAAGTAGCATAAACCTCTCACAGAACCCGGTATAGAAATGCCATCACTTGGAAAACAAACTTAGAAAATCCAGCTAAAGGTGGCATGGAGTTCTTAGAACAGGAAAAACAAGATTTGAAAAAGGAAGTAGAAGATTTCGAAACTACATATGGTCTCAGTCGGAAGTCTGGAAGGAAATGAAGCCAGTCCACAAACATTTTCGAAGTTTATCAGGAATTGTGTTGCAGTTGAGCGAACGAATAAGCAATAAGAATCATGGTCTCTACTTTGACAACTACTTCAGCAGCTAACATCTTTTCCAATTTTTTTAGGCAAAATAGATCTTCGCCGAGGGCACTATAAGAGTTATCCGCTTCTCAGACGCTACCAAGTAATAACGAATTGAAAGCTAAAAGACGTGGGGCTTCTTCAGTTGTCAGTAAAGAAGGAATCATAATTACCAAATGGTATAATAACAAACCAGTTGTAGTAGCATCCAATTTTATTGGAGTTGGCAGAGAGGATGATTGTAAAAGATGGGACAAGAAACAAAAATGTTATCTATAAGTTCCAAGACCGAAGGCAATCAAATTATACAGTATGTCCAAGATGAGGATGTCTATCATGGGGATCTTGGAAACCGTAAGAGATACGAAGATAGTCAAATCAGAGAAAAGTTGCGCATTTTGAAGCCTAACAATATGCCGTTCAGAGTTTTTAAAGTTTTTAAATTCCGAATAGTTTCGGAGATATGCCTAAAAAAACGAAATTTACCGATCTCGTTTTTATTTTTTTCTGACGTTATTTAGAGAGTTATCGAAAAACAAAAGACACTTTCTCATGGCCACTTTTCAAGCTCTACAAAACAGCGTTAAGAGATTTTCCGTTCGACGTTTCGTTTCGAAGAAACCATCATCAACTTTATTTTTTTATATTACGCGTTAAAAAAAGTATACCCTGTTTTGAATAGCATATTTGACCACGAATACAACGATGTACAGGGTTATTCATTATATTTTGACACCCATCTACAGCTCTTATTGCGAGTGATAGAAAAAAACTTTAAATACAAAAGTTTTGGTTTTTTTCACGTAGTATCTTCTGGTGATAGCGGAATCAACAAATCGAAATCATAACATAAAAAAAATTCATTAAGTCATATTTTTTTAAATGGAACACCCTGTATATTATTGACTAAAATGAAAGATCTCTTTAATCTGATTTCAAATATATATGGTTTGTAGGCATTTGGTTCAGTCACTTTGAAACTATTTGAATTTAAAAAATATATTTTTTTTAAACTACAACAAATATTCACAACACTAACTTAATCATATAAACTATCAACATTCCATTAAAAACGAAGCTACATGTTTTCTACATAACCCCCATAACCAAAACTTTTGTATTTAAAGTTTTTTTCTATCACTCGCAATAAGAGCTGTAGATGGGTGTCAAAATATAATGAATAACCCTGTATAACACAATATGATTCTGCAATATTTAAATTGGAAAAAATGAGTTTTTATTAAATTCCGAATGTTTTGGTGTAGTAGACGGTGAAATGATGGCTTTGAGTATGGTGTAGTAGGCTATCATTACTCATGTTTCGAAATATTAAATCAAAATCACGTTATCGACGATTTAAAAACTGTATTCAAATACGTAGGTAGGTCAATTAATATGTTAATAAATTGAACAAATCAGTTAGAACTACTTACTAGACACCCAAAAAAATAATTTATATAAAAGAGAATGTTCGAACAAATTACCGTTATTCTCCAAACACAGATACGCGCCTTGTAAAAAAATAAGTTGATAATGGTTTCTCCGAGCTTGTAGAGCTTCAAAAGTGGACATGAGAAAGTGTCATTTGTTTTTCCATATCTCTCTAAATAACGTCAGAAAAAAATAAAAACGAAATCGGCAAATTTCGTTTTTTAGGCATATTTCCGAAACTAATCGGAATCTTAAAACTTTCTAAACGGCTTGAAAATGCGCAACTTTTCTCTGATTTAACCATCTTCGTATCTCTCACGATTACCTAGATCCCCATGATAGACATCCTTATCTTGGACACACTGTATAATGAAAATATGGGAGGAGTAGATAAGGTTGATTTTTTATAGAGCGTCTATCGATCGTTTGTAAGATCTAGATAATGGACCATGAGGATGATATTTCATGACATCGATCTAGCTCTGATGAATTCATGACTGGAATATAAACATCAAGCTGAAGTATTGGGAATTGAGCAGAAAAAGATGATGGATCTTTTGGCATTTCGAGAAAGTGTCGCGGAGCACATGATCTTTTTCGAAATCCCCCAAAAAGAGGGAGACCAAGTGAGGAGGAATTCTCACACTTACAAGCGAAAAAAACATGTGTAAAAATGTATGATTGTTCATACATTTTTGAAGAGCAAAAACACTTTTCACTTTTATTTACCTGATTGAATGAATCCAAATGGATCAAACTAGGTAACTAGACTAACTAATTGGCCACGTCCCATAGTCGAAGGGTGAGCTGTCATCGCATTGTCAATAAGAAGAAAATAGGCAATGCAAATTGATTTTACTTTACTAATTTCACATTCTTCACTTTACGTACTTTTGATGTGTGCTTGTTTAAACTAGGATTATGTATAATTATTAGAAGATGATGGCGTTGTTGTTTTTTAAATGAAAAAATTGTAAACAATTCAAAACTGTTCAGGATTATTTTGTGATAAGATGAAAGTGTGAAATGCTGTGGTGGTGGTCGTCATGCATCTATCATCGTGATTTATATAAAGAAATAGCATTTTCATGGGCAGGCAAAAAAACTATGATGTACCGGCCAAGACAAACAATGTGGAGAAATGTTATATGGCGGAGCAAGGTCCATATTATATGGGCCAGATAAACCAATTGGTGAAAAAAAGGCAGGAGATCGCGTTTTCGGAAATGCATTACAAAAACCTGGAGAAAATTACTGTGATAATGCCGTTCATTGTATGCAGAAGGTCAGCACACTTAGATCACTCGGCAAATGACTTTCCAAAAAATTATGACGCGACATCCCGATTGTCCTTTGGAAAAAAAAAACAATTTGATAAAAGCCCCAACGAAGCTGTTGCAGCTAAGTCCAGAAAGAGGAAGAGGCAAAATAAAAAGGACACCAAACGTAAGTGTAAAGATTGTCACAGTAGTATTGTCTAAATAATATTTTGTGGCAACACTGCCTTCCTCACCAGGAGCAGACATGGTTTGCGAGTCCTGGATTCAGGACGGATTCTGATGGATTTTGAAACATAACCATATAAATGATTGTTGATTGTATCCATAGCAAACTCATTCATAATAGTATATTATTCAACGAGCGGGAAATGGTCATATTACGCACGAGGATGAAGTTTGCGCTATGAGCCGTAGGCGAGTAGCGTAATCATCTGAGTGAGTAATATCCATTTCCCGCGAGTAGAATACTTACTTTTTTTATGATTATCCAATAATTGAAGTGAACTTTGAAATATTCAATCACATTTGACGGCACTTTTTGAGAACTGGTTTACTTAAAGTGAGGTTAGGTTGATAACACAATGTGACAATGACTATAAAACAAGTATGGACGGTCAAATGGGCTGTTTCAAAATGATGTATTTGAAGGTCGACATTTTGTCGAATGTTTTGATTGGCTCTAAAACAGTGGAGTAATGAGAATTAGATCATTTCATTGGTTGAAAACAATTGAGTAATAAAAAAGTCACTGGTATGAGTAAAGACTTACTTTGACCAATAGAAAGTGGATGTATAATACATCTCTTATCAAATAGTCATAGGAAAAATAATTTTCATTCATGATATACGTTTACGGAATAAACAGCCATCCACCAACTACTCAGTGGCTAACACTTGCATGCTAGAAGGCATAACACTTCTGATCCTGAAAAATGTTAAAATCATAAACGATAGGGGGAACACTTTTGCGTACTTCATAATAATAATTATCTATGACGCGTCTCGTCTGCACAAAGAATTTTCGTACGACCGTTATCGTAACGCATGTGCCAATCGCATAACATAATGATTACCAGGTACCTTCAACACTCGGTGAATCGATTGCTTGATCCCACTTCTGAATGTGAAACTAGGTTTTAATTAAAGAGTTCATCTTACTCTTGGGCGCCGTGGATCTTGACAATGCATATTCACCCAAGTGCTGTCAGCAAGCATAGACAGGAGAAGGTTCCCATTAGCATGAAAACAAAATGAAACGTACTGATCTGAATAGATCAATGAACAGTATAACACTCATCCGGGGGCACTCCGTTCCTAGCTCAGGCTGAATCACATCTGCCTCCCATCATGGTCATAATTCGTCAATATTATAATCATCATCAATATCAATATTATCATCTTAATCCATTTTGCGACGACAGCTAGTGTCACCTGAAATAAGTAGAGGCTTCCCCAGACGCCCAACTGCCGTGCCAAACAGTTAGCATCTCAACGAATCAAGCGAGGAGAGTCTGCATATCACTCTTGAGGCTTATTCGTGTCAATCGAGCACTTCGAGCAGTATGTAAGATCCTGAACTTACACTCCACAATCAATCGAGGGCAGCAGGATTTTCCAGCCCTTCGGCTAATCAGGCCAGACAGACCGCTTTAGGTCACACAGACCACTTCTATCGCCCAATAACACGTGGGTCCCCCTCACAACCACACAACTTCTTATTATCAACCTTTCTCAAAAACCCCAAAAATCACACTTGTCACACTGAAACTCATTCAGCCAGAAAACTATCAACAATCTATGGCAACACCACAATGTTGCCAAGAGCTTAATATTTGACAAAACCTCATATTTGTTCTCATACCCTGGGACCTGTCCGATGCTATACCGAGTGCTTTGATGATTGTAAGGAAAACAAAGAAATATATTCACAATACAAGGGTTTAATTCAAAGAAATATGGATATAATGGACATTCAAATCAACCTGCTTTTACACATGTGAAGCAAGAACTGTCAAGGATATGAGATATGACGGCTATGATCACTTTCCTGATCTGGATGAGAAAAAACCAAATTCCAGGTGCAGGATGCAAAAATGTTGTGTTCAAAATATAAAGTTCATTTCTGTCTAATCAAAGGGAGAAATTGTTTTTCAAAATTTTATCGCAAATGATGTTTATGTCATCATTTTTTATATGCAATAAAAAAAATTGAAGAAAAACGTGTTGTGCTTTTTTATTCCCCCAAGGCACAGTGTCCCTACCAAAGGACATAAACAAATTTAAAAAAAAATAGAAAAACATATTTTTGATGATGGTACTTTGTAAGTTACAACTGATTAGGTGAGCCAATTGGAAAAAATATTTTTTTATCAAATATATGACAGATGTGTACTTCGTGGGTACCAACTCCAATGTTTCTCTGGAAAGACAAATGGACGGTGTTATGCAACAATCGTTCAAGCCGCACATTTTTAGAAATGCATGTTTTTGTGGAAAAACGTTCAATATTAGCTGAAGAACGGTAAGCAAAAATGATTTAACCAACATTCAGAGATTTACGCCGTCTATGAACATATATACTAAGCCACAAACTCGGTATTCTCATATCCAAATCTGTAGCTCAGTAATTCATTTTCTACCAAAAAACATAAATAAATAACTTACTTTTCGAAACCCGAATTTTTTTCATGTGTTCCATCTTTTGTGATCTATATCCCGAAAAGTTATAATTGTGGGTTAACCACTTGTTGCATAATACCGTCCAAATATACTGAAAGGGTTAAGGGAAAAACCAAAGTTTTGATTTTCATGTTCTATACCCGCTACTGACCATCCGCACTTTTTAGTATCAGATTCTGAATGTCCATGAACAATGCTGCAAATTGAATTTGCTCATTTAACGGTTTTGTGAAACCAGAATTGATTGAGTAAAATATAAACATTGACCCGGTACAGACAGTGCAAACTAGTTCGATGTAAATTATGTGATAAGCAGATTTCAGGAAGAGGGAAAGATAGTAGGTACAGTGGAAAGCATATGAATTCGCACAAACAGTTATTTTTAGACTACCCTCGTAATATGCATAGGTGAAATAAACCAACACACATGTGATCTATAAGATCGTTACACTGTCTCTGATCACGTGTCGTTTGTTTACTTTGATGATTTTTGGTTTTAAACCATGAATAACGAAAACTTTCAAGCCACTGCGGTGAGTATTGTGTGGTATCTGTGCTGGGATTTGTTTGAGGTGATATATATTTAGTAATCTGATGTAAAAGAGATGCAATTGATGTATTTTTTATAACCTTCTCATATTTTGTTTTCTACATAAATATCTAACATACTAGCCAATAATTCAATTGCCCTTCGCTCTTCGCATCACTGGATAATATCATTTTATAATAAGACTATATCAAGATATTTCCCAAGCTAAGAATTCTCCCGTCCTCAAACATCTCCAAATCGATGTTTCCACCTACAATCGAGGACGGTAACTAGATTCGCCCGAAAAATATTCGATATTCACCATAATCACAAACTTAGATAGATAGATAGCAGAGGGCTCTGGTCAAAGTAGAACTTTCAAGTACCAACAGATGGTGATTTTGGTTTTTGAACTGCTCTGAAGATGTTAATAGGGAAGTTTCATGAGTTCGAAATTTAACAAAAACATATAAGGATGTTTTTTAGAATTGCCCAAATAGTAGTGTGTGAAAGTTTCAAGTGATTTGGTTAATTTGTTAATTTACTAGAGCTGTTTGAAATTTTGACACAAATTTGAATCCAATTTTAATGGCGTGCTCTGACGTACTACCCCTAGATTTTTCATCCTTCTCGATTAAACAAAGACAACCTTGTCCAATTTCGCGTGCGTTTTGCGCGTTTGCCACAGTTCACGTTCCACTCCGGAAAATAGATTAGTGGGGTTATCTAGAAACAAATCGAAATTGTTCTATTGAATATTTCGAGTAATCAAATTGATTATCCATTCATTTATTCAACTTTGAGCCAAAATTATTCATTTATTCGAGACAATCATACAATATTTGGTTAATGATAATGAGTTTAATCTCATATTGTGATTCCTGTGTCAATATGTGGCAACACAGCGCCTTCTACTTTTAACTTTTAACTCTAACCTGAAATTTTATTCTGTTTGTTGATATTGTGGTTTTGAATTTTGAGAAGGAAATCTTGTGTTTATATCAAAAATGAAGAAAAAGTGCTTTGTGCCACGTTGTCCAAACACCAGCGACGAAAATTCCAAAAAAATATTTTTATCTGTGCCTGACAATATGAATAGGCGTCTTAAGTGGTTTGAGGCAATCGGCTGCAAGAAAGAACTAGAAAACGTCCCCAAATTCAAAGGCTTATACTGCTGTGAAGATCATTTTGACGTAAGTAAAAACATCCAGGTTTTATGCTCTCATATACCAGTGAAATAGTTTATACATATATTTTGTGACAATAAAAGGTAAACTCATTGTTCATAAGATTCAATGTAAACATACTCTAATGCAAAGCATCGTACTCTTTTGAAAAACCAGTCACCTCAAATGACGAAATGTTCGGAAAGAATAAGGCTATAATATTTAAACATAAGTAAAAGTCCATTCGCACCTGTACCCTGTATAATCATTCTCCACAGAGTGATTTCCAAAATATTGCACGCAATGCTTTTCAAATGGCTTTTTCGTGTCTAAAATTTTGAAGAACTCTGTAGAGTACTCATACGGGTGATAATGGACATTCCATGTGTGTGTGTATTGTTGTATGTTTACATATTGAATCTTATGGAAAATAAAACATAAAAGTTTACCTTTCATTGACACGCAGTAGTACCTACAGTGACTCGATAAACTAACCTACATCATATTACGATACATATGAGATATAATATACATAGTGTCCCGGAACAACGTCAGGAAACTTGGGGAGGTATGTGATAAAATAATGGTGGTACCTATGTCATATAACAAAAATTCGAAATCTCAATATTTTTCGAGTTCAAAGATCATTTTTTTTCTAGTTATTGATATATTTCGGACATTTCTTATCGAATCAAAATGAAACTTGGTACAAAGTTTCAGCTTGTTTATTTGTAATTTCCTGTGGAAAAAATATTTCATTTTCATGTACCTATTGTATTTTTTTAAATAATAATATTTAAGATATATTTATTCTGAACGTAATCATATTTTCGAGCCTATTTCATTTCCAGTTTTAACACATACAAATACAAAATCAAATGACATTTCATCATTTCAAAAAATAAAACCAACGAATAAACCATCGGCAAGACTAAATAATTATATTTTGATGACAATTTAATTTTACTTTTCAAAAATGGAAGCAGAGAAAGAAAAATATTTTTTTTTGAAGATGTCATTTAAATCAACGTTTTTTTTTAAATCATCTGATTAAAATCGCGATTCAAATCATTGATTTGAATCAACGCAACCCTGGTAAGAAATGTCCGGAATATATCAATGAATAGAGAAAAAAAAATTATACATACTTGATTACCGGTAACACGAAAATTATTGAGATTTCGAACTTTCGTTATATGACTTACCAACATTACTTTGTCACGTACAATCACCACCCTAAGTTTTCTGGCGTTGTTCTGGGACACCGGGTATAAAGTTTTTGTATTTGTAGCTAGAAGAAGATTCAGACAATTTCCAATATTTCAAAACCATGGGGACGAAAATTCGGTTGAAGCCTGATCGGGTGCCTCACAAATTTATCACCACTCCACCGTCACAAGAACTGAAATCTGTTATTACAGATTCGGCTAGGAAAAGAAAGGTCGAAAATATAGTGGCATTCAGGTTAGTAATGAGAAATCCTCGGAGAAATAAAAAAAAAATCATAAAAATGAAAAAATATTTACAAATCGAAGGTTTGGTTTTTAGTTTATAAAAGTATTTTTTTGCAGGTCATCAACATCCACGAAAAATGATTTCCAGTCTACGCCAGTGAAACGTCGTCTGAACTTTGAGAATACCTCGCAGGATACTGAGCAACTTTCACCTTCTGGACCTTTTAAAATTGAGCACATTACAAAGAAAATCAAGGTTTCTTATAAAAATAGCGCAGTGCAAGTGAAACCATTGATGAAAAATGTAGGTGTCATGGTTAACACCAATGTTTTTTGCAAAAGTGTTGGACTATCTCCCATAATGTTCAAATCTGGCGGAAAAAAAGTTTTCACTGCACCTTCCGCCTTTAAAAAAAATTTCAAACCCAATTCATCTGCTACTTCGTACATGTCTGCTGCTTCCACCTCTTCATTTTCTCCAGAGAGTTCCCCAACAACAGAAACTTCTAATGAGACATCTTTATACAGAAATTCGAATTTCAAAGAAATGGTGCGCAAGAATTCTATAAAGTTGATAGAAATGAAGCCTAAATTTTACATAGGTATACCTTTTACAATTTTTTCAAATCTAGTGCCCCTGATATCTGAAAAGGAAGACATATCCACCCTCCATATTTTAATATCCTTGAGAAAAATCAAATTGAATGACACATATGAAAGGCTTTCAGATGATTTTGGTTTAAGTGTATCAACCATCCAGAAGATTTTTGTAACATCTGTACCAAAAATAGCTACCAGTTTGCAAAACTTAATATTTTGGCCAGATTCTCAAAAAATAAAATGTCTTCTACCTATCTCATTTCGAACCCGTTATTCCAATGTTCAATCAATAATAGACTGCTTTCAAACGGAAATTCAAAAACCTTCAGACCCAACTGTACAAGCTAGCACCTGGTCTTCTTACAAAAACTGCAATACAATAAAATGTCTTCTTTCCTGTACGCCTCATGGATTCATAAATTATGTATCAAAAGCATACCCAGGTCGAATATCGGATAAAGAAATCGTCTTGAAATCTGAGTTTTTTACTGTATTACCCAGTTCTTGTGACGTAATGGCAGATCGTGGCTTCAAACATCTTAGCGCAAATTTCATAGCAAAAGGATGCAATTTGATTAGACCCCCTAGTGTGGCCACCGGCTCAAAATCAACGAAAGAGGAAATTTCAGAAGCAAAAAAAATAGCTGCACTTCGAACACACATTGAAAGAGTGATAAGGAGAATAAGAGAATTTAAGATTCTTGAACCACATTCGGTTATAAACCATGATTTGTTAATTTTAGTTGATAGCGTTATAATTATTGTTTGTGCTTTATGCAATGTACAGGATGCTTTGATCCAATAAGTTCAATGTACCTACAGCTGTTATTATGAGTGGTAGAAAAAAACTTTAAATACAAAAGTTTTTGGTGTTTTCACTTGATATCTTCTGGTGATAGAAGAAATAAAACATCGACTTTACAACATTAAAAAAATTGATGAATGTGCACGTATATTTTTTTGAATGGAACACCCTGTATATTGTTGGCTAAAATGATAGATCTTTTTCTTCTGATTCCAAATAATATAATACATGTTGTTATTTGGTTCAGCCAATTTTGAGCTATTCTGGACTTGAATCCACCCAGAAATTTTAGACTCAAAAATTAAATTATTAAATTAAAAGAACAGATTCATTCAAATACAGCGACTGGGAAAATAAGTCAAAAAAAAATTCACTACCTCCTGGACTAATACGGTAGAATCCAGATCAACGTAATGTAATTTTCATGAGACTTTGAACTTGAATAGCGCAAAAACGACTAAACCAAATACCAAAATATATTATGTATTTGGAATCATAAAAAAAAGATCTATAATTTTGGACATTAATATACAGGCTGTTTCATTTAAAAAAATATAACTTCATCAACTTTTTCAATGTTGTGAAGTTGATTTTTTATTTCCGCTATTATCAAAAGATACTGCATGAAAAAAATTAAAACATTTGTATTTAAAGTTTCTTTCTACCACACATAATAAGAGCTGTAGGTGGGGGTCAAAATATAATGAATAATCCTGTACAGGGTTATTCATTATATGTTGACACCCATCTACAGCTCTTATTGCGAGTGATAGAAAAAAACTTTAAATACAAAAGTTTTGGTTTTTTTCACGTAGTATCTTCTGGTGATAGCGGAATCAACAAATCGAAATCATAACATAGAAAAAATTCATTAAGTCATATTTTTTTAAATGGAACACCCTGTATATTATTGACTAAAATGAAAGATCTCTTTAATCTGATTTCAAATATATATGGTTTGTAGGCATTTGGTTCGGTCACTTTGAAACTATTTGAATTAAAAAAATATATTTTTTTAAACTACAACAAATATTCACAACACTAACTTAACCCAGATAAAGCCAAAGATAAAAATCTTCTGCTCTCCTATTCGGCCACTGTCCTTTATAACGCCACCATCAAAAGTCAAAAGAATATGCCTATTTCTTGTCAATAATGAAGGGAGGTCGGTGCATATTCTCAATATATCTATTAATTGTCTACGCTCTGGTCATGAAGTGAGGTTATAATATATACTCTCATTTGAAAATCGTTAGAACAGCTTCTATGTTATTTGTTCTGCCTGAGGATGGATAATAAAAGGTAAGTTTTGACCCTAATTAAATCTTTTTGCTCGATTCTAAGTATTAAAATGCGAAGTAATAATGTGAATCTCTTCTAAAAAAGCCAATCATAAGAAATTTGTTATAACGTTTCTTATTTACATGATTTGGAATATGAGTGTCCTTTTAAAAGGACAATGGCTTTATGGTGGTGTTTTTCTGTTCCAGATATTGGAAGAAGCCGCTTACTCTTAATGAATTGTTGGATGAGGCTGAACGAATAGATAATGATGACATTGCCACTGAAAATATTTATATACTTCCTCCTGATAATGCAAATGCCGATATAACGGATGAAGACAGCGGTGATGAAGAAAACGTTGATATAAATAACTTGCCGGGTAGCCAGTTGATCACAGAGGCTGAAATACATATAACGGCCGAATCAGAGGTTGAAGAGGACTGGGAGAGTGAAGATGATTCGCCTCTTTCTACTTTTATACCCAAAAAACGCAGAAAGACTACCTTGCAATACTCAGAGTGGGTGAAGGAAGACTTAGTTCCAAATTTACCAGATTGGACAAGCGTTAGTGGACCAGTAAACCAAATGACGCCTGTCCAAACATTTTTTTTATTTTTTGATGACGACGTTATAACGATGCTAGTGGAGTACACAAATACGTATGCCAGAACTCATAACAAAGAAGGAGACGTTACTGAAGATGAGATGCGATGTTTCATAGGAATACTTCTTCTCAGCGGCTATGTTTGCCTGCCAAGAAGACATATGTATTGGGAAAACTCTACAGACTGTAAAAATTCTTTAGTATCTGATGCAATGTCAAGGAATCGATTTCGCTATATTATGCAAAACTTTCATTGCAACGATAATGCCAAGCTACTGCAAAACGACAGGTTTTCAAAGATGAGGCCATTGTTTGACATGCTGAACAAACGTTTTATAACCTTTGCCCCAGTTGAAGAACAACACAGCATCGATGAGTCTATGATTCCATATTATGGCAGGCATGGTGCGAAACAATTCATTCGAGGAAAGCCAATTAGATGGGGGTATAAGATGTGGTGTGCAACAACCCGCTGGGGATATATAGAATGGTTCGATCCGTATCAAGGATCATCCTCGACTCTTCCTGAGAAATACGCTCATCTTGGTTTGGGCCCAAGCGTTGTGCTGCAGTTTGTTAATGTTCTAGAAGAAGTTTTCCCAAACATGCCACATGATTTATACTTTGACAATTATTTCACAACATTACCTTTGCTCAAGACTTTAGAACAAAGAGGAATCAAAGGAACTGGCACTATAAGGGAAAACAGACTGGGAAAAGATTGTCCATTGCAGCCCTCTAGACAAATAAAAAGTATTGAGAGAGGATCATTTGAATATGCCTGCTGCGATAAGAAAATTGCGGTATGCAAGTGGCATGACAACAGTGTGGTTTGTGTTGCATCAAATCATAACCAAGTTTTTCCGACTCAAGCTGTTAAAAGATTTTCCCAAAAAGAGAAGAAAAGTATTCAAGTGTCACAGCCATTCATAATAAAAAGGTATAACGAGCATATGGGAGGTGTTGATCGCGCAGATCAGAATATGAGTCTGTATAGGGTATCAATAAGAGGAAAAAAATGGTATTTTCCTTTGATCTCACATTGCGTTGACATGGCGGAGCAGAATGCTTGGCTGATCCACCGGCACCAAGGAGGAAAACTTGATCATCTGGCGTTCAGAAGAAGTTTGGCGCAAGGAATACTGGAGACCTTCAGAAAAACTACAAAATCTGGGACTAGAACATCTTCAAACCTTCATCTGCACTCTAGATACGATGGAAAGGATCACTTGATAATTTACCAAGAGAAGCAAACCCGTTGTGGAATGTGTCATAAAAAGTGCAATTTTCTATGCCAAAAGTGTAGGGTGACCCTTCACCCAAAAGATTGTTTTTTAGCTTATCATACATTATAATTCTTTGCCGTTTTCGTTTGTTAACACTTGTGAGATTTTATTTTTATTTTAAGAAATATTTGTTTTGTTAAACATAGTTTTATGGTTCTATTTTATAATACTTGCATTCAATAAAAATATTACAAACCAACATAGTTCAAAGAGCCATTGTCCTTTTTAAAGAACACCTGAGTTTGACGAAACCCATACATTGGCAAGATAAAAAAAAATACGAGGCGTCTTGTTACCTCTCAAATATTAGAAAAATATATATATTTCAATGAAAAACTGAAAAAAAAAGTCGGCCTTTTGTCTAAATGTCCTTTTAAAAGGACAGGGGCTTTATCTGGGTTAATCATATAAACTATCAACATTCCATTAAAAACGAAGCTACATGTTTTCTACATAACCCCCATAACCAAAACTTTTGTATTTAAAGTTTTTTTCTATCACTCGCAAATAAGAGCTGTAGATGGGTGTCAAAATATAATGAATAACCCTGTACATATTACTATGTATAACACTATTGTATAAGGTATGTTTCTTTCCCTACTTTTTCATTAATCATGATCTCGTTAGGTAATAAAAAATAGAATAGAATGATAAAGCGAATACTTGATGGAAAAATAAATAGATACAACTTATAAATAATAAATAAATACATTTTATTCAAGAGTTTTATTACTAACATAATTTACTTTAATAAAGATGGAAAAACAAAATTTTCCCAGTACTGTTGGGCCTGTTTCATCACATTTAGCAAGTCTTCTTTGTCAAAATTTACTTCAAATATATCCACATGTCCAGTTCTTTCAAAATCTGGATCAGCTACACAAAACAATCCTTTCGTCCTATCAGCAAATAACATTTGCATTTGCACTTGATAGAAAAATTTTTTGGCAGGCGCATTATCTTTTATGTAATTTTTCTTGGTTTTTTGTGAAAAAGGACATTTTATTTCTATGACATAATTTTCGGTTATTCCATCTGGCGAAGCTCCAAAGAGTGGATAGTCCTTGTTTAGGAATAAACCACATCGACTTGACCTGATATTTTTCAGGTTGCAAACTGCTTCGATGACCTTTTCTTCAAGATTAATCCCCCTTTCAACAGCCTCTGACTTCAGTGCACTGTCAGCCCCCATTATTTTCTCAAATGTTGATCCTCCTGCTGTCTTGCATCGAGATACTTCGTACAGTTTTGACGCTGTTATTCTGCAGTATCTCATTTCTTTCCATGTGGAATTTTTTGATTGATCAATGGTCATCAATTCAACCTTCTTGCACATTTCCGGGGTCATTGTATTTCTGGCAAAATCTATAAATTGCCCACCATTGATAATTGGGTTAGATTTCATATACATTTGAAAGAGGTGGTGAATGGACGTTTCAATGAGACCTTTCCTTTTCCCAGCAACCATTTCGAAGACCATCCCGGACGATCCTGCACATCCAGTACACAGTCTTTCCAAATTCTGGATCTTTTGGTCCAAGTAAAACAGGCTTCTTCTTACACTGACTTTCTAAAAGACTGGCCATAGTTTGTTGAACTTTAACAGCTTCAGAAAGTTTCGACTTTTTCCAGTAGCAAGTTGTGGAAGTAACACTTGGCTCCTCACTTCGCCTATGCAGCCAAAATAAAAAGCCGTTGAGTGTTTGCAACCACCAGCCGATGCAGAGCAGTCAACACATTCACAAGAAATTACTTTTGAATCAGTTTCATCAATAACAGCTATGACATTGTATGGAGTCTGATGCAATTTAGTTTCTGGTGTTATTTTGGCTTTAACGGTGCATACATTCCCACCGATTTTGTCTAAACTCTGGTAGATTGTTGTTATTGTTCATAGTAACCGATATTGAAAAGGATTTTTTTCTACAAACATTTTAAAACACCTACTTTTGGTAGGTATATGAGTTTGAAATTTTGCACTATAGCTTTCTAGAAATCTTTGCCTATCTCACGTCACTCTTACGATCCGTATTCCCAATTAGTGACCATTATACTATCGGAATTGGAATGGGGAATTAAAAAAAAGATTAAAAATTTTACAATGATTGAGAATTACCAACAATAATGTTTTTCTTGCAAAATGTTTGCAACAAAATTTCTCAACTAAAATTGACTATTTCTTTCGAGAGCAAGAAAGACTTTCAAAGATACCGGTGGCAAATTTATTCCACCTGAATATAGTTTTTTTCTGAAGCGGCTACTAACCACGTGAACTATGGTTCGATTTATTAACAACAATATCAATCTAAGGATGTGTTAGTTATTTCAATATCATATTATTATTCTGTGTAGCGCGGAATATAAAGGATACGAAAGATTCGTATAATCTTCTCGTTTTCCGAGGACATAATTTCAAATGATATTCAATAATTTGATTATAAGAATGATAAAATGGTTCATTTATATCCCTCCAATGCCCATCAAGAGCGTTGTTGTAGACTTAAAAATGATAATATTTTTTGATTATAATATACAGTGTGTCCACGGATTGGGTTTCGGTAAGGTATGTATAAATGACAACCATTTTCCGAGTTAGATTTTGATATTCTGGGAATTCTGTTCGGTCTCAAACTAAGATGTTGAGAGAATGAACCAAATCAATTTATTGAGAAAAGTTGTTTAGAATTAAAAGCTTAAGCAGTCTCAATTTTCAGACAAATCAGCCTTTGATTTTGCAAGTATCTATGTTATGAAATTGATAATTATCAATTAATTTCTGATTTTTGTCCTGTTCGTAATGATTTTTGTCAGCAATAAACGTTTTATATTGTTATAGTCGATTATTTATTCATTTTTGTGTTAGCAGTATTTCAAAATCTTCGATGACGATAAAATATACTTTAAAAATCATAGTGGGTTGATCTATCTGAAAATTGGGAGTATGCTTGAGCTTTTAATTCTAAACAATTTCTCTCAATAAACTTTTCTGATATCTTTCAAAACAAAAGTACTTTACTCTTGTCAATTTTCACTAAATCAATAATTCCAAACCCCACCTGTATATCAAACAATCAATTGATTCCGCTCATTTTCTCAACATCTTAGTTTTAGAGGCAGGAGCGATTCCCAGAATATCAGAATCTAACTCGGAAAATGTTTGTCATTTTACCTTACCGAAACCCAATCCGTAGACACACTAAATGTACATATTATTGAATATTATCATTTTATGAATAAAATACCTTTGCGTCTACAACTACTTATCCACTGTAAAATAAATGCAAGGCAGTATTGTATGAGGAAATATTTGATCGTGTTGTAATGTGTTACTCAGTGTTTATTATTCTAATCACCAGCCACAACGAACTCATACAGCATTACACTCTTAACTGTGAATATATCAAACAATTAAAATGACTAACTAATTGTAAGACGTACTGACAACAACAACGTAACCGTCACTTTCTAGCCCGTGCGTGTGTCTCGATGGCAGACGTTCGACTGCGTCCAGTGTTGCGCTATGAATGTGAATCACTACATCTTCCATTCTTCCTCAAAGATTGATGTTGTCCTAGTTGATGATGTTGCATGTAGGAGTTGATTTTAAACTTATTCGAAGCTTTGGAAGGGGTGGCTTATTTTGTCCGTCTCCATGTACTGGCATCTTGTTGGTCCTCGAAGTGTCGTTTCCAGGATCGTGTTCGTCGTCTTCTTCTGCAGGATTATTTGTTTCGTTTGGGATGTCGGGAGTACATGGCGCAGGTGGGTTGAAAACCGGAGAATAGAGTTTCAAGTGTGAAACGTTCCGTCGAACTTCTTCTCCTGTTATTTTTGATCTTAGAGTAACATCTCCATGATGTTTAGCTATGACGGAGTACCATTCGTTTCTATAGGGAAGGCTTAGCTTGTTTTCTTTCCTCTCTGTTCTGATTAAGACTGTGTCTCCGACACCTATATCTGAGGGTTTTGCATGACGCCTTTTATCGGCATATTTTTTTGTTTTCGCTTTGGTTATTGAGTCGTTATCTCGAACTTCACTGTCATTCGAGTTGGCAGTTATCTGATCCGTTATGGATGGTATTTTTGTTCTTGGTGTTCTCCCAAACAGAAGTTCTGCGGGGGCAACTCCGGTGGCTGGATGTGGCGTGTTTCTATCCATTAGTAAGTAGCTCTGCCAGTCTTTTTCCCAATTGCTTTCGGGAGTATTTTCACTAATACGAAGCCTTTTTAGAAGTGAATTATTTTGTCTTTCGACTAACCCATCAGCTTGTGGCCAATATGGTGGAGTTGAATATAGTTTTATTCCATTTTCAGAACAAAATGACCTAAATTCATTGCTGACAAATTGTCTGCCATTGTCCGCAGTTATGGAACTAGGTAGGCCCAGGAGAGAGAATAATTTTCGTAGTTGCTCAATAGTTTCTTTTGAGGTTATTCGCTGCATTGGGATAACTTCTTTGAACCGGCTATAGAAATCGATAATCACCAGGAGATACATGCTGTTTGGCAGTGGTCCTAAGAAATCGATTGCAATATCTGCCCAAGGTGTAGTGGGAAATGTTCTCATCTTTAGTGGTCGTGGAGCATTTGTTATGGTGACAAGGGTGCATTCGTGGCACTGCTTCACATACTTGCTCACATCGTGATCTATCTTCGGCCACCAGACTCTGGATCGAAGTAAACGTTTCATGTTTTTTACACCAGGATGACCTTCATGGCCCAGGAACAAATTTTTTTCCCGAAGATCTTTTGGGACCACAATTTTTGTTCCGCGGTTTTATAGAACTGAGCTGCTTTCTCCTGTTCCCATAATTCGTCTTTGTCAAGACACTTCCTGATTGTTTGGGTTAGTTGATTTCATTTATTGTAACGGCAGAATGGTTGAAAGAGCTGGAGATTTCGTTAATAAGTTGTACCACTTCATCCTCGAAAGCTTCCGGTGAATTTTGACTATTGCTGGGAAGTCGTGATAGTGGGTCGGCAATATTTGTTTTACCGGGTTTATAGATCACATTGAAGTCATATGCTTGAATCCGAAGGACCCACCGTTCCACTCTCGCACAAGGGGTGCTTTTCGGATTAAACATAAATTCTAGGGGTTTATGATCTGTTATTAGATCGAATTTCTTCCCGAAAAGGTACCTGTTGAAATGTTCTACGGCCAATACGATTGCCATTGCTTCTTTTTCCGTGATGTGATATTTTTGTTCTTGCTCCGAAAGGCTACGGTGTCCATATGCAATAATTCTCGAGCCGTCTTTTGTTGTCTGGCATAGTACTGCTCCCAAACCTACTGGACTGGCATCGGAGACAACAAACGTCTTGTCGTGAACTGAATAAAACCCCAACACGGATTTGCTGGTCAATGCAGATTTGAGTTTGTTGAATGCTGATTTTTGTTCTTCTCCCCATGTAAAAGAGTTGTTCTTGATGATTTTTCTGAGAGGGTAGGTTTCTGTTGCTACGTTTGGAATAAATCTGGATGTGTAGTTTATCAGCCCAAGAAAACTCCTCACCTCTTCAATAGATTTTGGATCCCTAAAGCGTTGGACCGCATCTATTCTGGATGTTGTTGGTTTAACTCCATCTTTCGAAATTCTGTGTCCTAGGAATTCAATTTCTTCTACCTTGGTTTTACATTTATTTTCGTTTAATACGACGTTATATTCACATAGTTTTGTTGTGACTTTTTCTAATCTTCTGTCGTGTTGTTCGACATCTTTGGCGTGGATAAGGATATCATCGATATAGACGAAGAATCCTTCACAGTCTTTCAAGATGTACTCAATTGTCTTTTGAAAAATTTCCGGTGCACAAGAAATACCGAACATAAGTCGTTTGTACCTATAAAGGCCTCTCCCTGTTATAAATGTGGTAATATCACGTGACATGGGTTTGATTGCTACTTGATGGAACGCTTGTTTGATATCGAGGCTAGAAAAGAACTTACAGTCCTTGAGCTTCGAGAGTAGATCTTCGATGGTTGGCATCGGATATTTTTCACGCAGGACTGCCTTTTTTGCCCTACGCATGTCAACGCAGATGCGGATTTCTTTGTTGGGTTTACTTATTATGACCATCGGGGAGACCCAGCCTGTGTGTTCTGTTACTGGTTCAATTATGTCGTTTTCCAAAAGTTCGTCTAACTTCTTGTTGACAGCTTCTTCCAGCGGAATCGGTGTTCGTCTATGTGGTTGACTAACAGGAGGAATGCTTCTATCTATTGATATTTCAACTTCAATATTTTTTATAGCTGGTAGTTTCTTCAGGTTTGTGCTTACACTAATGTTCCGGATGTTTGATCCAATTTTCAGAATTCCAAGCTTGGTTGCTGTTTCTTTTCCAATAAGGGCGGTTTTTCCATTTTTGATTATATAAAATTCCTCGTCAGATTTAATTTTGAAAAAATTCAAGTTTGCAGTAAAAGATCCAATCACATACAATGGTGTGTCACTTCCATACGATTTAAAAATGATGTCAGATCCGGGTTTGAAATTGTGAGTTTTTGCGTTCATTTTACTCAGAAGATTCCATGTTTTGTCACCAATTATGTTTTTGTTACATCCGGAGTCAATACACATTTTTATTGCTACTGCTCTTAACTGGCATGAAATTGTGTCGGCGTCGCTTAGTCATAACTGTGTGTCGTCAATGGCTCGAATCGTTTCATATTTCTGTGACCCGAAATTCCTCCGTTTTTTAAAACTGGAATTTCCCGAAATGTTCTCAAATTTCCGTTTGGGATTGCGTGTTCGACATTTGCCGGCATAATGTCCAACGAGTTCGCATTTATTGCACTTTTGTTTTCTTGCCGGGCAACTTGGGTCTGTACCTAAATGATTGTTTTTTCCACAACGGAAACATTCTAAAGGGTATTTGTTTGAGTTGATCTTGAAAATATTTTCGGCCGGTTGCGGTTTCAGGAATGCTTGTTTTTGGCAAGAGATTGCTTCTAGAGCTTTTCCGTGGCTCAGTACTTAATTCGTCGTTTTTCAGAATGTATACTTGCAGTTTTTCATTGTTTGTTTTGGAAGTAATTTGGTCACGGATATACTCATCGACATTGGTTTTGAAGTTGCATTTGTTTGCCTGTTTTCTTAGTCGATAAGCAAAATTTTCCAATAGCTCTTCAATTTCCTGAGAAAGACCGAAAAATATGTGTCTTTCATAAGCAGTGCTTCTATTTGGTAGAAAATATTCTTTTAGCTTTTGGATAGCAATTTCGTAGACATTGTTATCCTCAGTTTTGTCGACATTAGCACCAGGTAGAACGTAGAATAGTTCTTGAAGGTCGGTACCTCCGTAATGCAAAAGTTTAGCTCGTTTGATTTCATCGTTGGTTATAGAATTTGCCATGAAATAAATATCGAGGCCATGTTGCCATTTTTCCCAATCGTCATTTAACTGAAAGGTTTTGATTTCCCTGTTGTTCGGCTCAATTTTTTTTTTTTAGTTAGCCTGGAACAAATATTTTTTTTTTGTATTAATTTTCTTGGCTTTTCAAACATACACGTTATGCTTTTGTTATTAAATGTGCATACAATAATATGCATGGTGCATACAATTATGCTTTCAATAAATAGTTTATAAAGCTTATTTCTTTATAGAGGTTCATTACATTCGAGGTGATAGTTGGGTTTAGATTATCGAAGGTCACTTATGTATGGATTGTTTATGCATAACTTATGACTTTAATTCATAATATTGATTACTATAAAAACGTATTGATACACTTCAGCTATGTTAGTAACTATGTGTTCATTTTAACATACCTTTTCCTCGTCGTCAATGTTGTAATGTGTTACTCAGTGTTTATTATTCTGATCACCAGCCACAACGAACTCATACAATATTACACTCTTAACTGTGAATATATCAAACAATTAAATTAACTAATTGTAAGACGTACTGATAACAACAACGTCACCGTCACTTTCTAGCCCGTGCGTGTGTCTCAATGGCAGACGTTCGACTGCGTCCAGTGTTGCGCTATGAATGTGAATCACTACAGATCGCTAATTGAGATAAATAATGGACATTTCCGGGAATAATGGAAATATTTCAGCCTTTTATACGGAGTAAAGAAAGTCGACTTTCTGAGGTAGAGAAGCATCAAACAAATTCGAAGAGGCATCGTCACCGCTATGATCGTTCATCCTTCATTGATTTTGTTTCTTTGAATTTGGTTTATTGCACTCACAGCGAAAGGTAGATCATAATGTCATCGAATGATGAACGTGTCAAAATGACAAAAAATGATTAGTTTTTTCAAAAATGATTTTGAGGTCCCAGAAAGAATGGCATATACGGTAACAGTAGATTCCTCACACAAAAATGTTGTGATCGCCCCGAACTTATCTATCCCGAAAGTTGATATGAACCAATGTGGAGTGGCCGTTTTCAAGATATTTGCACTGTAATCCATGCAGTGTTTTTTCGAATGTAAAATTTAGACATAGGGGGCATCGAAAATGCCCTTGTCAAGTTAATTTTGACAATAAGCGTCTTGATGTTCAATGTTTCTTATAAAAAAAAACTAGAAAAAATGGAGAACATTTTTCAAACAAATTTCTTTTTTTTTCTTAAAAAATAAATATAAGATTAGATTACATTTTTTTTATTCAAAAGAAATTGAGCAATCAAGCTTATGTCAAAATTAACATGATAACACCGTTTTCAAAGCCCCCTATGTTTATTTTCAAAATTTTCAAATAAGAGCAATTCCGTGCTCAGATTTGAATTTTGCATATCAAACAACCCCCCTAATTAACCAAATTTCATCAATATCACTCGATTATTTCGAAAGTTATTCAAATGAATCAAAAATAAAAATTCAACTCTGATACCCTGTATCTCTATTCATATAAATTTTCGGGATAGACAAGTTGGGTGCGATCACAATATTTTTGTGTGAGGAATCTGCTGTTACCGCATTTTTCATTCTTTCTGTGACACCCTGTATAATAATGATTTTTCCACACAAAATAAAGTTTTGCTAAGCATTTGGATGTGAGGTTTAGTTAATTGAATTACATACCTACATTCATTGAAAAAGGCTATAGCATTATTTGTGAAATCTTTTTAGAATTCTTCAATTTGTTTCTAACAATTCAATGGATATATTTTTTAATTCGATATTTTTGTTGTAACGTTTATTTTGAATGCCTCCATGTATTTTCCAAAAACATTAACGAAATGCATATTTACCAAAATTTAACGCTACGGGGTATAATGTTCTAGATTTCTTGAAATAGTAATCAGCCAGAAGTGTGGCGAAAACTAATTATTCAAAATAGTTCTTTGATGGTGATTTACGACCCATTCACCAATAAAAGTAGCGCCATTCGAGTGTTTAGCCACCTTTTTATACATTTTATAATGTTTATTGTAAAATGCTTCAGTTACCTTAAATATTTGTGCAAGAAATATTTAGTTTGCAAAGTGAGGTACAGAGAGTATATTCGTTGATTTGTTGATTTTCCTTTTGTTTTTTAAAATGTTTACAATGAATCAAGCTACAATAATTTGGCAAAACATCATGTTTTTGAATTCTTACTATATTACACAGAATATATAAAAATTTTGGTGTCAAACTATGGTGATTCGATATGCATTAGGTGCAATGTCCTGATCTAACTTTAAAACATTCTGTGGAGTGTTTCCTGATTGCCTACATCAAATTTAAGGACGTACTCCTGAGCAAATTTCACGAAAAAAAAACATATTAACTTAGGTCCGGATAAGTGCATTGTTTTTGAGATATAGGGTGTTGAACTTGAAAAAAAATGTACGCAACTGACATTATTGTGATTTTCATTTTTTTCTTGAATGAATACAACCTTTTTGTCCCATAGTTCTTTTTTATATCTGGCCTCGTTTCATTTGTTGTAGAATACTCTACCCGTGTAGAGAAAGTATAACAATAATTTGCGAAGTTTAAAAGTTTTTTTGTTTTTGACAACCAGGCCAGATACGAAAAAACTCTAAGAGGTAAAAAAGTTGTATTTTCGTATGTTTAATTTAATAAAAATATTCGGTAAGATGGCCGTCGGGCACTGGTCTTTATAATTTCTATCTAGCTAAGGCTACATTAGGCTTTCATTACAATAAATTGATCTGCCAAATAATAAAATCGGTTCAAGGATATTTGTAACATTCGGAAAAGACCCATTTTTTCAAAAGTTTAACTCCATGTCTCTTGAAAACCATGAATTTTCGGACCCACGTTCATATGAGCTTTTTTTCATGAAATTAGCTAAGGAATACGCCCTCAAATTTGAAGTACGCAATTATAAAACACCCTGTTCTTATAGACAAAATCAGAAATTATTATTGAAAAAAGTTGATCAGAACTAAAGACCACGTTCAAATATGCAATTAGGTACACTCATCCAATATTTTTTCTATTATGAATGAATATTTAGCTATTGTGATTTTTTTTATTTTGTCTAACAATTTTGCAATTTAAACACGTGATGAGTGCATATTTGATATTGCCAATGAGAAAATACACACAAATAATGTTTTCAATATAAATGGGTGTAATGACTCTAATGGACAATTGGCTATTTTTACGGAAATATGGAAAATATCAGGATTATTAAGTACTGATGCCATCAATGTTTAAAACAACAATAGAAGTTGGCCACACTCTCTACTAATGTAGTAATCACCGATTAAAGACCCCAAGCCAACCTCCAATTTGCTCCAATAGTCACGCTTATATCCAAGAGTATTCATAAAATACTTATCTATGGTACTATCGCATTATGTTGAAATTAAGTCAGGCGAGAAAAATTCAGGAGATGACACCTATAACTATCATGCGTTAGATAAATACTCTTTGCTGATATCACACGATCTATCAAGTGCAATATTTACCTGGCGTATAGGACTGCAATGAGAAGAAGAGAGTGAGAGAGAGCAGAGAGAGGATTGCTTCAGCACCGCCCCTTTTTTGATCATGTAGGGAAATTCGCGTGGTCTTTTACATTTTTTTAAAATTTTTTTTGGTGACAATCGCCAAATGTTGGGCAGAATACGTATAAAATTATCAAGTCATTTGAAAATTTATACAAATTGTCCATTGCATTGAGTATTTAAACGTGGTTCTTAGTTTCGATCAACTTTTTTTGGAAACAACCTTTCATATTGTGAAAAATAAAGGTTCTTTACTCTTGAGCAAAATACATATTTTCTAATAAGCCTCGTATACGACTAAAAAAAATGTTACCACATGATTGTGTTTCAGACATGAACATGCAGAATGTAGAACTTTTTATGAAGAATAACTTGTTTTCTATAGACTATAATAATAAAAAAGTTTTCCAAGTCTCCGTAACTTGGAACCATATTATGTCATTGGGTCCAGGTTACGGTTACGTACTGTATACCTGAAATTCATTCTTTATTAACAAATAATGATCAAGTACCTTTACACTTCACTTTGAAGCACATTTATTAATTTCCATATATACATTAGAAAGTACTTATACAGGGTCTTTTTTCTAAAGGGCCTTATATCGGAAAGTAATAGTGATACGCATCAACAAATTCACACTCTTTTTTTAAAATAGTGGCAATTTTCTATCACTTCCTTTTATACCGGAAGTAGATACCAACTTCCTTATTTTGAATGGGAACCCTCATTTTTTATTTCACATTTAGATTCCTTTTTGAAAATTAAAGACAGTTTATCCAATAATATCCATGGCCATCTTTGACCATTTTGGAGATATTCGCATTTTAAGCAAAAAAATGAGTTAGGTAAGTGGGGTACTTTGAAGCTTTGTATCTCAAAGACTATTAGATGTAAAACAATAAAATTTTGGAAGTTTCTATAAAAAATGCTGGTCATCCAAATAGCCTTGATCAATTTTTACAATAATCTACAATGTCTTGACAATTTAAGAAAAACAAAAAACTTTTTCAAATGGAATACCATTTTTTAATTCAGATATGGATTCTTGACAAAATTTTCATTCGATTGACACTACATTGTCACATACCTTAAATTGATGGTTTTCAAGTTATTTTCATTTTAAAATTAATCCATTGAAAAAAATGCAAATAACTTGAAAACTATTAATTTTGAATAGAGTATAATATTATTTATATTTCTGTTTAAATATTTAGATCAGTTTATCAAATGACATCTATGGTCATCTCTCAACAATCTGGAAATATTTGAATTTTGAGAAAAAAAAATACAGTTAAGTGGGGTACTTTGACGCTTTGTATCTCGGAGACTATTGGACGTAAAACAATATGAGTTTTGAGGGTATGTTCCTATAAAAAAATGCTGGTTATTTAAATGATCATTATCATTTTTCACAATAATCTACTACATCCACAAATTATAAAAAAAAGTCTTTTTGAAAAAACTTCGGTTTTTCAACCGGAATACTTCTTCTAATTCGGATAATAATTTTAGACAAACTCTTGATTCGATAGACATGACATTCTGCTCTACATAAATGAAACAAAAGATTTGATTATAGATAAAATTTTCTTTCGTTTGATACTACATTGTCCTACAGCTAGAAGCGATATCATGGTATTCAAATTTGTTTCAATAAAGTAATTTGAAAATCTGAATAACTTCTAAACTATCAATTTAAAGTATAAGACAATGTAGTGTCAATCGAACGAAAATTTTGTAAATGATTAACATCTGAAATGAAAAATGGGACATTCCATATAGAAAACCCGAGTTTTTATGAAAAAACTGAAGTTTTTTGTTTTTCATAATTTGCCAAGACCCTGTAGATTATAGTAAAGAATGATCAAGATCATTTGAAATACCAGCATTTTTTATAGGTAACCCCGAAATTTATTTTTTTCACGTCTAATAGTCTCTGAGATACAGAGCCTCAAAGCACCCAGGTTAACTCTCATTTTTTTCTTAAAAGGCAACTATTTTCAAAATGGTCAAAGAAGGCCATATATATTATTCAGTAAACTGACCTTAATTTTCAAAGGAATCTTAAAGTGAAATAAAAAATTTGGGTTCTCATTTAAAGTAAGGAAGTTGGTAGCTACTTCCGGTATAACCGGAAGTTATAGAAAACTGCCAGTATTTTAAAAAAGTAGTTCATGGTCGAAAACCTTTGTGTGAGAATTTTTATGAGCGTATCACTATCACTTTTAAAAGAAAGACCCTGTATAAGCACTGGTTTGATTAATTTTTCAAGTGAACAAAAAGGCAACTATTTTCAAAATGGTCAAAGAAGGCCATATATATTATTCAGTAAACTGACCTTAATTTTCAAAGGAATCTTAATGTGAAATAAAAAATTTGGGTTCTCATTTAAAGTAAGGAAGTTGGTAGCTACTTCCGGTATAACCGGAAGGAAGTTATAGAAAACTGCCAGTATTTTAAAAAAGTAGTTCATGGTCGAGAACCTTTGTGTGAGAATTTTTATGAGCGTATCACTATCACTTTTAAAAGAAAGACCCTGTATAAGCACTGGTTTGATTAATTTTTCAAGTAAACAATCACTACTTGTTGAATAAATGTTATTAGATTTCCAGATAAGTAATTTGGTGTGAAGTTTTTGATGGGATGTGGCGGAATACCCAACAAAATCTGGTAAATAGTGTAAGTAATAATAATTGTATTGAAATAATGTATTTCAATAGTTTCCGATACATACAAAAATATACAAATTATTACAATCAGGTACCTAAATCAAAGAAAAAACGATATGCAAAACTGGCGCTACCTGAAATTATTAAATTTCCATATTGCATTCCAAGAAATATTCCGGAGAATAGCATCATAGCATAAAAAGCATTCTGAAAAATTTGGGCCGACCCCTTACCAGTTTGATGGTTTGAATCCGAGAAAAACGTACCATCATGTTGTTCTGCGACTTTCTTTTTTGACGTTATACCACGCCTCCTTTGAAAAGTGATCTGTAGTATTCTGTAGGAACGAAATGCCGATAATCGTCAGCAGAGGGCTGTTTCATTTTTGTATAAAAGTGCAGCTTTGCGCCACCTAACAGGCTTTTGTTGAGTTGCTAAAGTTTGGAGAATTGCTTCTATAAGAAATATCCTAATATAGTCTTATTATAAAATGATATTATTCAAAATTCAAACCTCAATGAACGGGCCCAGAGGTGGATGGTTTGTGGTTTGAAAATTACTAATTTCTATTTTGAACTATATTATTTTGTAAAGCCAAAAAAAGGCAAGTGAATATTATAAAAAGACATAGGTCCACAAGAGATTAATTTTCAAGATACAGGGTGTTGAAATTAAAAAAAAAATGATTTTTTTATAATTACTTTGATACTTTTCCAGATATCTTTATAAAAAAATCAAGACGCCTATGGAAAATAATAACCAGATGACAAATGGTAAAGCGTCTTAGTTTTTGACGTTCTTCTCACGTAAATAATAAAGTTATAAGAGTGAAAGTTAAAATCTGATAAAATTATGGTGAATTATTCTTCTAACGAAGTTACTTTATTTTTTTTGCTTTTCCGTGTTTCAAACCCTAGAATTAATTAACCATCGAATGTTCAGATCTGTTCTTTTCTAAAATGTTTTGAGTACCGCGCACACCGTCTCTCAAACTCAAAATATTCAAAGCCCGCGCTAGTTAATTTTCTATCCGAATAGAGGATTAATTAGATCTTCAGTCAGGAAATATGAACTGCGCGATTTGACTAAATTTCGGTACTACTGTCGAAGGGAACGGCAGGTTTCGGCGTGATAAATCACGATTCGAGAGGCAGTTAGCGCTCGAGATCTAAACCGTGTAGAAGTGCCATTTTTCGACTCTAACAGACCAACACCGTACCACCGTTTTTTTTGTGAACACGTGCAGTTTTTCAAGGTAGGATTTTTCCTATTATACTTTCCAATGTCCCCAAGTGTTTCTTATCTGCAGTATTTCATTCTAAAATTAACAGGGGTGGGTTTTAACGTCAATTCAAATGGGGTTTTGCTTTTCTTCTTTTTTCTTCATTTTATCGTCAGGGGTAATTAAGGGAGGGTTTTAACCGGTCCACAGACAGTGGAATTAAATGTCTAAATGCTTGGGAAAATCTGGAAATGCTTGCTTTTGGTGCTTTTGGAGTTAACATCGTTATGTACGCCTGGTCGTGGTTTTCAATTTATTGCACGTTTTACTCATTTTCCTATAATCTCAAAACTCGTACGCATCTACCTATTTTCGCTATTTCGTCACACGTCGTCTATTTCCTTCATTTTCAATGCATGTTCTAATTGCCTGTATTTTAAACCTCACATTTTCTTTCCATTTTCGCGGCCGTAGCTATTTTCTGGTATTTCATTCAACGTCACGCTTTTCTTTCATTTTCGGGCTCGTAGTAATTTTCATTCATTTTCTATGTAACCTCTTTTAATGATCATTTTCTACGCATCCTACTTAACTTTCCATTTTCTTTCCCGTCAGACATAAACTGCTCGATCGTAATATTCTGAACATTTCTTTTGGGGTTAATTCGCTTTCCCGTTTAAAACCGTTACACACCCTTTCTTTCATTTTCATTATTTTGATTGTAATATAAATTTTAGTTGATTTATTTTTCTGCATTCAGGGGAGTTTGTCCCAACATTTTTATGGAAAATAGATCTGTTTATTTTGATCCAATCTGCCTTTGCTTATTTTCCTGGTAAGGAAAATCATCCAACAAAGTTTGCGGAAAATACCATCTATTCCAAACTGCCTTTTTAATAGTGATGACATTAAACACCCTTAACATCAGAAGACACCCTCATCGCAGATGAATCCTGGAATTACTTTCTCCACTGTCTAAAGGCTACCCGAAAGGCACTGTGGGCCCTCTACCACATAAATCCAGGGGGTGGCGCTCGAGACTTTGAAGGCTTCACCTTCCAACCCTTATTAAAATTCTATCACCCAATCAAAAAGCGTTACAAAATTGGCGCCCGAGCAGGGACCGTGTTTTTCCCGGAAAATTCAAATTTTCAAATTTGACGTCCGTACGACCGAGGAGTTTCGGATTTTGTTTTCCACCACCTCTGGTACTATCTTCCAGAAATTGCGGCAATTTTCCAAAGTTTCGTCTCCAAGGATAAAAAAATGCCATTTTTCGCATTTTTTTTTACGAGTTTTCAGTTTTTCACTGATTTTGAGTCATTCATCCGACCGGGCCTACTAGCGTTTGGATAATTTTTCCGAAGGCGAAGGGATCGCTGGAAAATTACTCCGTTTTTTTTTAGCTAGGTGCCAAAATTTTTTTTTCTTGTTTGACTCAAAAATTCAGTCTAGCCAGAAACATTTCCAAAACATCGAAAACCCGCTGAAATAACTGATTAGGGTGCCAAAATATTTTTCAGTTTTAAAACATATTTTTCATCATTTAAAATCATATTTCTGTTCACATTTTAAAGTATTCAAGAACCATGCGGTTTACTCCGTATTCACTTGACAAAGTTTTTACAAGACCGAGTTTATAAAAACTCGCATTCCATTCCGTCGGACTGGTACATTTCGTATGACCTTCACACTTTTCGCCCGTAGCAACTCACAAAACTCAATATTATTTGAAACATAATTTTGCATTTATCTTCGATTTCTTAGAAGCTAAATTTTTTGTGCATTTTGTTCAAATGCCGGGCGTAGCGAGTTGTACTGAATTCGGAATAATCAAGCGAGTTCTGATAGCAGTTTTGATTTCAAAGTGGATGCGTAGAAATATTGATTATTTTTGAATTCCCGTGATTGCGTCTTGTTTTGCTGTTTGAATTTAATTTCTTCAAAGAGTTTTTTTGTGTGGTCAATGCAACTTTGATTGTGAAATGATGTAATTAAATTTTGGTAGTCAATTGCTCCAATTTAATTTTGGATTTTTCTGAATCAAGCCGTACGTACTGTCGTTTGGTTTTTTTTTCTCTTGATTTAATTGATTGGCCGTTTGCTGTTGGAACTCAAAGTTGATTTTGAGCTGCCGTGATTGATTCAGTTCCGAATCAATTCAAGTTGATTTCCAATAATTGAATCAAGCTGTTGTTGTTTTTTTCGTGCTGCTTTTAAACGGGTTACCGACTTTAATTCTTCGTCAACAAACACGTGTGGGACATAACCTGAAATTTTTTTTTATCGCTGTTTTTTTTAAAAAGTGCTGACAGACTCCAATTTATTTTCAAACGTTTAACCAAAGTTTACTTCACCGTATTTTTTTTTTACCCGTTCTGGATTGCAATGTTCTGCCTGGGAAAAGTGTTACGAATTTTACAAGATTACCCTGTTTCATACCAATTCATTCGACAGACTTTCTACGATTATCTTTTGTGATCCTATTTTACACCAACCACCCGGAGAAAATGGATCCCACGCCAGTGACTCAACCTGAAGCCTCCACAACAACTACTACTTTCACGACTACGAGTGCACTCACTCTGACCACGACGGATGCTTCCCTCAGTGTCGACAGCCGAGTTGGTTGGGTCTACATTCTCAAGAAGGACGAATTGATGATGGAATTGGGCAAGTTTCATTTGGATACTTCCGGCACCGTAGATGTTTTGAGGAAACGCCTGATCCAGTTCATTCGAGAGAGGAGAGTCTCTCCAGCCATAGTAACACAGTCATTTGTTTTTCCTGCTGTCACAACCGTGACCACCGCCAGTGGACCCTTGCAACCAACTCCCACCATCACAGTCAGCACTCCCGGTGTACGAACAGCCCTGCCAACCAACCATCAACACTTGAAGGTCCATAAATGGAATATCTTTTTCAATGGGCGTAACGATCCAGTTACGTTCATCGAGAGACTTCAAGAGGTAGCTGTCTCCCAAGAATTCAACATCGACAGCCTGTTGCCACACATGCCCGAATTGCTACGAGATGAAGCCGCCTTGTGGTACAGGAACAACCGTAGTCGCTGGCAATGTTGTGGTGAGTTCTTCACTGACTTCCGGACATTCTATTATCCCGTCAATTATGCTGAGGATTTGGAGGATTAGCCGTCGGTTACAACGACCGAATGAGCCCACGAGCAGGTATGTGACTGATTTACAGACGCTGATCCGAAGACATGGAAGTATAACCCCGGAACAGGAGTTGCAATGGCTCTATCGCAATCTACTTCCCCAGTACAGACAGCAGATTCGAAGGACAGATTTCACCGATACCTTGTCGCTGTCTAGGGTAGTGCGAGAGACAGAACTGTTGTTTTCGGAATTAAATCGTTTCCCCATGTCTAACCCACCTTTTCAGCACAGTCGACCCCGTATGACCCCTGGAGTGAACGTGGTCAGTCCTGCAACATCCCGTCTCGACAGCAAAAACCACACGCACCCATCACCACCTCGCAGTCCCAGAAACTCAATGCACGTCAACCAGAACGCACCGACCAGCCCGCAGTCCAGACAGTTTCGTTCAACAAGAGGAAGAAATCCCACATTTTATGATGTAATTTGTTACAGATGTGGGCAACATGGACATTACCGTTCTGACTGTCCGAACCCGGCCAAACTATTTTGTTCCAAATGCGGTCGAGAAGGCATCCTCTCCAAGAACTGCAATTGTAATCAGTCGGGAAACTAAGTCGGCGCTGGACTGCCCGGAGGTCTGTTCAGCCACACTACCCCGTAACCTCAATGATTCCGTCTGTGAGTGCTGTGCACTCCACTGACAACCGACCCCATGTCTGTGTGTACTTGGATGGAAAACCTTTTCTGGCACTGGTCGACACTGGAGCGGCCCATTCCTTCATAGGAAACCAGATTGCTGGTTATTGTCGCGGGAAAAGATATCCAGCTGTTCAGCCGTCCATCCATGGGGCCAAAGTGGCAAATGGGACACTCATCCAGATCTCCGCAGCCTTCCAAGTGCCGTTGCAGATGGGAGACAGCATCCTGACTGAGGTAATGTGTCATTTTCCTTCACTTTCTTCAGAAATGGTACTAGACATGGACATACTGAAACGACATCCTTTTCGTCTGGATTTGGACCGCAATGCCATCTACCTCGACCACAAGCTGTAAGCTAGGACTCCGGATCACCGTCACCGTCTAATCCGTCCCACGGGTCAACTTAATATAATTGCAGGAAATCAGGGTTCCCCTAACACCGAAGAACAACGCTTGCAACTTTTCCTGAAAGAAGAACTGGCCTCATTTGAGCGAATCACAGGGACCACTCCACTGGTAGAACACCAAATCCACCTTCTCAACTCTGAGCCGATCAAACAGAGATACCGACCCCAGAATCCCAGGATGCAGGAGATCATCAACACTGATGTCAACCAGATGTTGAAGGATGGGGAAATTGAACCCTCAAACAGCCCATGGAGCTCACCCGTAGTCATTGTCCGCAAGAAGGATGGTAAGCATCGTTTCTGTATCGATTTCCAGAAGGTGAACGCCGTCTCTCGAAAAGACGCTTACCCATTACCCTTCATCAATGCCATCCTGGACAAGCTCCGCCGGGCGAAGTACATTTCGACCATCGACTTGAAATCCGGGTATTGGCAAATACCCCTCTCCGCCTCCAGCAAAACGATCACAGCATTCACCGTCCCTGGGATGGGACTGTTTCAATTTAGAGTGATGCCCTTTGGACTGCACACTGCACCAGCCACCTTTCAGAGGCTGATTCATATCATTGGACCAGAGTTGGATCCATTCGCCTTCGCCTATCTGGACGACATCATCATCCTCGGAGAGACGTTCGAGGATCATTTATCCAACCTCCGTAAGGTCTTCCATCAGCTCCGGGAAGCCAACTTGAAAATCAACCCTGAGAAGTGCAAGTTTGCCCAACAATCACTCAGGTATTTGGGCCATTTAATCACTCCTGAAGGTATTCACATAGATCCAGAGAAGGTGTCAGCCATCCGTGAATTGTTACCACCCACTAATGTAAGAGGTTTACGACGTTTCCTAGGCATAGCATCCTGGTATCGGCGGTTTGTACCAAACTTCTCCCAAACTGCCAGCCCATTGAACCATCTTCTGAAGAAAAATGTCCGGTGGCACTGGAGCGAAGCTGCACAAACGGCATTCGAGAACCTGAAGACCTTCCTCACCGAAGCACCCGTCCTGGCTTGCCCGGACTTTACCAAGCCATTCATCCTTCAGACGGACGCGTCTGATAGTGGTTTGGGGGCCGCTTTAATACAACATTTTTCAGACGGAGATCATGTGGTCGCCTATGCCAGTCGCACGCTAAGCCCAGCCGAAAAGAAGTATTCTGTCACTGAGAAGGAATTTCTGGCTATCGTGTGGGGAGTGGAAAAGATGAGACCTTATCTGGAGGGATACCACTTCACAGTACAGACCGATCACATGAGTCTTAAATGGCTCCATTCACTCAAATCCCCGAGTGGCAGATTGGCCAGGTGGAGTGTGTACTTGCAACAATTTGACTTCGAGATCAAGTACCGAAAGGGAATCCTGAACCGTATAGCTGATGCCCTATCCCGAGATCCCGTAGACAATCACCCCGATGACAGAGAGGAGGAACATCTGGCCAGTATTGAGGAATTTGAGCCCTGTACCTGGTATTCGGCTAAGAAAACTGCTGTGGTAAGAGATCCAGCCATATCCCGATTTTTGTATCAGAGATGGACAACTATATCGGCACTTCTGGGATGTTTCGGACATGTCCGAGGAGGATATGTCTGACCCATGGAAGAGATGTGTTCCCAAGTCAGCCAGAGAGTCAGTACTGAAGGAAAACCATGATCTTGCCACAGCAGGGCACCAAGGCATAGCAAAGACCATTGCACGTATCTCCCAGGAATACTATTGGCCTGGCATGTTCCGTGATATATCCAGGTATGTAAGAAGTTGTTCTTCTTGCCAGAGATACAAGCCGTCACAACAAAAATCACCTGGACATATGAGGCCTTCCCGCAATCGGAACCCATGGGAAACGGTCACTTCAGATCTGATTGGAACATTACCTCGATCGACCAAAGGGAACAATTGGCTACTTCCAGGATCGTTTCACCAAATGGATCCAATGCCGTCCCATGCGAAAAGCAACTTCCAAAGCCGTATCTCAAGCACTCTACGAGGAGGTGATCACCCGTTTTGGTTGCCCCAAAACGGTACTCACCGACAATGGCACGCAATACACAGGTCGTCCATTCAAAGACATTCTAAAGGAATTGGGTATTCAACACCGACTAACCCCAGTCTACACTCCGCAGGACAATCCTACAGAACGTGTCAACAAGACCATCAAGACGACCATTTCCCAGTTCTGCGAAGAAAACCACCGAAAATGGGATGGAAATCTCGCTGATATTGTCTTTGCCATCAACACCTCCCACCATGAGTCAACCGGATTTTCGCCAGCGTTTCTGAACTTTGGAAGAGAATTGGATCCACCGAACCCATTACACCGAACCCACAGCTCTGGAGACGGGATGAATGAAACTACCACTTCCGAACGAGTTGTCCATAGCACCCGACTTCAACGTCTCAAAGAAGTCTTCGAGTTAGTGCGCGTAAACTTAGGCCGGGCCTTTACGACGCAAAGTCATCACTACAACCTTCGCCATCGTGATTGGAGGTGTCACGTCGGCGACAAAGTGATGCGTCGTGAAAATCCACTGTCATCCGCTGTGAAGGGTTTTGCCGCGAAGTTGGCACCTCAGTACTCTGGACCTTACGTTATAACTCGGGTCATTTCACCGGTGGTGTACGATTCAAAGGGTAGCGATAATAAAATCCTTAAGCGTATTCACGTCAAGGATTTGAAGCCGGCGTATGTATAACTCCAACAGCATCCCTTATCAGACCGTCGCTAATAGCATTTGTTCTTTCCTCATTAGATTCCACCACCTGTAGACATGGCTGCCCGTTTCTGCGACGAACTAAGTCCACCCTCGTCTTTGGCGATGTCGGAGTCCGGTTGGGACTCAACGGACACCGAGACCAGCGTGTTTTATGGGGACGGCTCAAGTTCCGGGGTACCGGAAGGTTCCGGTAAGCCCATCACCCTCCCGGGTCTGGACACCCTCCACATCCAGCCGTCGAAGTGGCCGTTGCCCCCACAGTGCGACTTGTTCCTGCCGGTGGAGCGCCCAGACCTTTGCTGGCGGTGTGGTTATCCGGGGCATATGCGACGTGAGTGCGTTGGCCGCCCGGTAAAGTTCTGTTCCAGGTGTGGCTTGGTGGGGACGTTGTCCAAAGACTGTTGGTGTCCTGACCCTGTTACCACTCGTCAGGAGGAGGTCAGTCGACCCATACCTATGTGGGAGAGACCCACAACAACCACCACCATTCCGAGTCGGCCAATACCTATGTGGGAGAGGCCCACAACCACCACCACCGTCCCGAAGCATCAGCCAATACCTATGTGGGAGAGGCCCACAACCACCACCACCGTCCCGAAGCGAGTCCGCTTCGCGGACGAGGTCTCAAGACAACCTCACCCAAGGCCCCACCAAGCCACCACCGTGCCCAAGCCGACAGTGGGATCGTTGTGCGAGACATGTGGATGCCCATATATGGGAGTGGCTAAACATCCATAAAAGACAGATACCGTAAGAGACACCGAACCGTTTTT
The DNA here is from genome assembly GCA_958502075.1 of Orchestes rusci. Taxonomy (NCBI): domain Eukaryota; kingdom Metazoa; phylum Arthropoda; class Insecta; order Coleoptera; family Curculionidae; genus Orchestes; species Orchestes rusci. Next base: position 5,064,861 of record OY293310.1, read on the forward strand.
TTTTAATTCTTTTTTTTTATAAATATCTTGGGACTTTATTATAATTACCGGGTGGGATTTGGTGCGATAAAAGGGGGGACCCCGGGATGTGAAGTGAAGGACATGACATTTTTTTTGTGTAATCATATTTGAACAGTATTGCGTTACCTCTCCTTCCACAGTATGGCGGAACACCATATGGGCAACTTCCGAAGACGTGACGTTTTGAGATGTACCTTCCACTCCGATGGACGATCAAAAGCCGTCATCAGACAGGAATCAGGGAATTAATGCATGGAGCGAATTACAACTTCCCTCTCCCATGATGGTTCAAAGCTCACGTTCCTTTCTTTTCTCAGGAAATCCCCCCTTTTTCGCCTCGACCATGGAAACTGGCCGCACCACGTCTGTCCTCCTACTCTGTGCTGAGGAGGAAGACCTGAGAATGACTTCTCCGGTCCATGCCCATCCACCAAGCAAGGGACCAATCCAGGCCAAGATCTTCACACCACCTCGAGTCATGGTGACCAGCCCGCAACCTCGGTTTCTGGGCAACTACGTGACGTTGGACAAACACACCTGCTGGCGCTGCGGTGGAGAAGGCCATCGACGAAACCAATGTCCTAACCCTCCACGCACATTCTGCTCCAGATGTGGCAGACTTGGCGTGCTGTCTCGAAAGTGCATGTGCGCTTGGACCCCCTCAACAGCCAGAGCGGAAGCTGCCTCACAGCTAAGTCAACTGCCTTGTGACTCAGACCCCCTCAGACTGCCAGTTTCAAAACCCCGACTGGGTGTGAAACGCAAAAGCTCATCCCCAATCTTGGACTCAACCAAACTCAATCAAGTGCCGCAGACAGGGGACCTTTGCGAACACTGTGGATGCACGAGTATGGGGTTTGCCCACGGACCCAGACCGTAACGCCGTTGGTATGATAATTTGTTTGTTTTGATGACTGAATTGTATTACGGGTATTTGAGGGTCATGCATAGCATGAAAAATATTTAATTCTTAAACATTTTTTTTGTAAGAAGGGGGGCTGTGTAACGAAGTTACTTTATTTTTTTTGCTTTTCCGTGTTTCAAACCCTACAATCAATTAACCATCGAATGTTCAGATCTGTTCTTTTCTAAAATGTTTTGAGTACCGCGCACACCGTCTCTCTAACTCAAAATATTCAAAGCCCGCGCTAGTTTATTTTCTATCCGAATAGAGGATTAATTAGATCTTCAGTCAGGAAATATGAACTGCGCGATTTGACTAAATTTCGGTACTACTGTCGAGGGGAACGGCAGGTTTCGGCGTGATAAATCACGATTCGAGAGGCAGTTAGCGCTCGAGATCTAAACCGTGTAGACGTGCCATTTTTCGACTCTAACAGACCAACACCGTACCACCGTTTTTTTTGTGAACACGTGCAGTTTTCCAAGGTAGGATTTTTCCTATTATACTTTCCAATGTTCCCAAGTGTTTCTTATCTGTAGTATTTCATTCTAAAATTAACAGGGGTGGGTTTTAACGTCAATTCAAATGGGGTTTTGCTTTTCTTCTCTTTTCTTCATTTTATCGTCAGGGGTAATTAAGGGAGGGTTTTAACCGGTCCACAGACAGTGGAATTAAATGTCTAAATGCTTGGGAAAATCTGGAAATGCTTGCTTTTGGTGCTTTTGGAGTTAACATCGTTATGTACGCCTGGTCGTGGTTTTCAATTTATTGCACGTTTTACTCATTTTCCTATAATCTCAAAACTCGTACGCATCTACCTATTTTCGCTATTTCGTCACACGTCGTCTATTTCCTTCATTTTCAATGCACGTTCTAATTGCCTGTATTTTAAACCTCACATTTTCTTTCCATTTTACCGGCCGTAGCTATTTTCTGGTATTTCATTCAACGTCACGCTTTTCTTTCATTTTCGCGCCCGTAGTAATTTTCATTCATTTTCTATGTAACCTCTTTTAGTGATCATTTTCTATGCATCCTACTTAACTTTCCATTTTCTTTCCCGTCAGACATAAACTGCTCGATCGTAATATTCTGAACATTTCTTTCGGGGTTAATTCGCTTTCCCGTTTAAAACCGTTACACACCCTTTCTTTCATTTTCATTATTTTGATTGTAATATTAATTTTAGTTGATTTATTTTTCTGCATTCAGGGGAGTTTGTCCCAACATTTTTATGGAAAATAGATCTGTTTATTTTGATCCAATCTGCCTTTGCTTATTTTCCTGGTAAGGAAAATCATCCAACAAACTTTGCGGAAAATACCATCTATTCCAAACTGCCTTTTTAATAGTGATGATATTTAACACCCTTAACATCAGAAGACACCCTCATCGCAGATGAATCCTGGAATTACTTTCTCCACTGTCTAAAGGCTACCCGAAAGGCACTGTGGGCCCTCTACCACATAAATCCAGGGGGTGGCGCTCGAGACTTTGAAGGCTTCACCTTCCAACCCTTATCAAAATTCTATCACCCAATCAAAAAGCGTTACATTCTACAAACAGTGAGTTGACTGACATGCATTTTATTAACGGCCTTTCTGACGGAAATGCGTACGAGGCCAGGCGGATATATCAAGAGTGGTATCCAAATCGCGTAATACCCGACCCGAGGACATTTTCTGGAATTCATAGACGTCTTCACGAGACTGGAACTTTGACAGTAGACCACCATGCTAAAGGAGTACATCAAACAGTAAGGACACCAGAACTTGATGAAGCGGTTTTACGTGAAGTTGAGGAGAACCCTGAAACTAGCACCAGGAAGATTGCGGCAATATTTCATGTGGCGCATGTACTTGTTTGGCAGATTCTTAGACAAAATTTCTTATACCCCTATCATATACAAAGAGTTCAAGCATTACTCCCCAGAGATTTTCCGTTGCGTATCAATTTTTGTGAATGGTTTCGTCAAATGCTGGTGGAAAATCCGTTATTTGACAGGCATATTTTTTTTACCGACGAAGCTAACTTTTCTCGACACTCAATTAGGAATTTCCATCATAATCATTTATGATCAGATGAAAACCCACATGGAAATGTAGAATCAAATCATCAAGAACAGTTCTCATTAAATGTTTGGGCTGGAATCATTGATGATTATTTGAAAGGTCCATTTTTTCTCCCAAGAAGACTTGATGGACAATCGTATTTACAATTTCTTCAAAAAGAACTGCCGCTACTACTTGAAGACCTTCCAATTTTATTAAGAAACCAGATGTGGTTTATGCGCGACCTCCACATTTTAGCGTACGAGTGCGTGAATTTTTAAATAACACCTATCACAATCGTTGGATAGGTCGAGGAGGGACTCAGCCATGGCCGCCTAGGTCACCAGACCTTAATAATTTGGACTACTTTTTCTGGGGCCACTTAAAAAGTTTAGTGTATGCAGTGCCAATCCAGACTGAAGACGAGTTACGAAATCGTATAATAGTATCATGCCAAACCATAAGGAACACTAACCAAAAGCCCAAAGGCTAGGGGTTGCGAAAGACATGCATTTCTCTCCCACAGATTCATCACCATCACCACCAATAGATGGAGATGCTGTCTCCAAACCTTCATAAGGAACACTGCAAGAATCTTTGTAAATGTTTGTCATTCCATGCGAAGAAGGGTTGATGCGTGCATACGTGTAGGTGGAGGACATTTCCAACAATTTTTGTAAATAATCTGTGTGTTTCCTTTGTTTGTCCGTTTTTTATTAAAATTTGAAGTTTATTTGATTTTGTATTTTTACACGTTAACGAAGCTTCAAGAGAAAAAGTCATAGGAAAAGTCTTAATTGTTTATGAAATTTAATAAAATTAGCAATCTTATCCAAAATGTATGACAAAAATCTAAGCTATTGTTATAAAACAAATAAAAATAATTGTGCACATAAATTGAATTTTATTTATCAGAAACTTATCATTGGTTAAAAAAGTCAAGGCATTGATTTTCCTTAAGAAATTATTAAAAGACACAGCAGGGAGTCAATTCAATTGAGTAGATTTTATTTTTTAAAGAGAAAACCATGCGCCAGACGAAAAAAAATCAGGAGAACAAATTGGCTCAGAAATAAATAGGGATCTCAAAAATAATTTTTATTTTGAAAAAAAGCAGTGGCGTACAAGTTTTTTTCCAAAATATTGAGTGCAAAACCAGTACGGACGCCACTGGTGAAAATGATAAAATTGATTGAACAGGGTTATTGATTATAAATGCCCCTCCTCCAACTTTTTAATTTGACGGTTTACAAAAAGGTGTTCCATATAAAAGTTTCATGGTTGAAAATGAAATGTTTAAATAACCTGTTTTCACATATACAGGGTGTTCCAAAAGGTCTGGGCGAAGTCCAACTTTCTTATTTCAAATTGATACCCAATTTTTTTATTTGATATTTTGATTCTCCTTTTAACTCTAAACATTTTCTATGTTGCATATCATATACCTAAGTTAAATGTATGAAAAGATATTTGATATTTATTAATTGAATAATACTAATTTATTGTTATAAAAATGTGAAATATACCTATGATTTCGAATTATTGAGGCTCGTATTGACGAAAATGTCACGTAATTATATACTTTTAGAGTGTAAAAGTATCAAAGTATAAATAATTCTACATTTAATTCAATAGATTTTTTTTATATAAGACGTTATTTACTTTTTTGTGCATTTTTTGGGTATCAATTCCAAATCGGAGAAGTTTTGGTATATCCTACACACACAATTACGTCAATACTCCGAAACCATAGATATATTTCACTTTTTTATAACAATGAATTAGTATTATTCAATTCATAAAATATCAAATATCTTTTCATACATCAATCTTAGGTATAGGATATGCGACATAGAAAATTATCAGAATTTGAAGGAGAATCCAAATATCGAATAAAAAAAATAGGGTATTAATTGGAAATAAGAAAGTTAGACCTCGCCCAGACATTTTGGAACACCCTGTATATATGAAGACAGGTTTTTTAAAAATTTCATTTTCAACCAGGAAATTTTTATTTGGGACACTCATTTTATAAAAGACGGTATTTACTTTTTTGTGCATTTTTTGGGTATCAATTTAAAATCGGAGAAGTTTTGGTATATCCTACACACACAATTACGTTAATACCTCGAAACCATAGATATATTTTACTTTTTTATAACAATGGATTAGTATTATTCAATTCATAAAATATCAAATATCTTTTTATACATCAAACTTAGGTACGGGATATGCGACATAGAAAATTAACAGAATTTGAAGGAGAATCCAAATATCAAATAAAAAAATAGGGTATTTATTGGAAATAAGAAAGTTAGACCTCGCTCAGACATTTTGGAACACCCTGTATATGTGAAAACAGGTTTTTTAAAAATTTCATTTTCAACCAGGAAACTTTTATTTGGGACACTTTTTTCTGAAACGTCAAATTAAAAAGTTAGATTGGGGGGGCATTTATAATCAATAACCTTGTACATCACAAAATGCACATTGGTGCGTAGAAGACGTGTACCAAATTTCATAAAGATATCTGGAATAGTATCAAAGTAATTATAAAAAAATCATTTTTTTTAAATTTCAACACCCTGTATCTTGAAAATTAGGCTCTTGCGGACCTATGCTCATATGAACTTTTTGTCTTAAAATCATCCAAGGATTATCACCCTTAAGTATCGGCATTCAATCAATAAACACCCTGTATGTACATAGTTAGAAAAGTGCATGTAAATCAAAAATTTAACCCCGATTTTTCCGCATTTAAAAAGTGAACGGTGTATGTTGAATCCCACTATTCCACAAAAATCAGCAGTTATGTTTTATTAAGGTACATCTAAGCTAGATACGCTTGTTAGAACAACTGTTGATAAAAGAATCAAGGCCACAGAAGCAACCCTTGCATATCATACAGTGAAACATCACCAGTCTTATCATTCCATGGACTGCACAACAAAGTTACTATTTTAATACCATTAAAATAAAGTATTTTATCATGGAAATTAATTTTTTTAGATTCATAAAAAAATGTACCAAGATTCATTGATTGTGAAATCATTAACTTGTGGTCATACCAAAGTTGAAGCAATAGTAAATGGAGTTCTTGGACCGTATTCATTGAAGATCATCAAAAATCAGATAAGCGGCGTATCTTTTGTTGGAATTTCTACTGATGCGAGTAATCACAATTCTGTTAAGATGTTTTCTGTGTTAATACAGTTCTTCGATTTCACAAAAATGGGGATACAAATCAAACTGGTTGACATATGCAACACAACTAATGAAACATCTGAAACTGTCTCCGATGTTTTATATTCAGTACTTGAAAAACTTCAGCAAACTCAAAAATGTACTTCATTTTCTGGGGATAATTGTAATACAAATTTTGGCGGAATTAATAGAGCTGGTCCAAATAATATTTTTAGCAGATTAAAAATCAAAGTCAATGAAAATTGATAGGAGGACGCTGTTCACAACAGCTGCGATACACTGCCAATGGACTTGGAATGCATAGTTTCAAAATTTTTCATTATTTTAATATCTACACGAGTTGCTACTTTAAAAAAAAATTGTGAATTTATTGACATCAGTTATCAACAACTTTTGTACCATTCTAAAACAAGGTGGTTATCGCTGTTCCCAGCTTTAGAGAGAGTGCTTAGGATGTTTGAAGCTTTACAATCATATTTTTCATCTGATGTTAATTCCCCCTTCATATTAAAATAGTTTTTTGAGAATTCTTTTTCTGACGCGTACTTATATTTCGTTCACTCATTAATGACAATTTTCCATCAAAATATTGAACGAATCGAATGTCTTGACAATTCAATTGTTGAAATTATGATCCTGGAAAATGTAATTGAAAACTTGGAAAACAGGTCCAAAAGCAAATTTATCCCTCTGAAAGTACGCGAGTTGTTGAGAAAAGCTTCCGAAGAGGGATTAGAACATGAATGTTCGATAATCAAACAAAATATAAATTGCTTATATGAAAAAGCAATCGACTACCTAAGTCTTTGGATAAAACCTCTTGAGGAATTGTGGATGAATTTGAAAGGCATAGAGAATAATGACTGGGAAAATGACATTCTACCATCTATTTGATATCTTTTAAAAAAGGGTATTGATATAGATGACGCAAAACTTTTTGACCAATATTCGTTGGTAAAAAAATTTATTGATGAAAATGGATGTCCCGAGATGTAGAACAAACAGGACTTGCCAGCTCACAAAAAGTGGTCCACTCATTTTCAACAGTGTATCACTGTTAAAAGTTTTACAGAACTGCTGAAAATATGTGAATTCTTTTTTGCTTTTACTCCTCAGAATGCAAATGTTGAGCGATTATTCTCTCTGATTGCGGCCCAATGGACAAAGGATCGAAATAGACTTACTCTTGAATCTATAAAAGGTATAATAATGACCATATTTAATTTAAACATGACCTGTAGTGAGTTTTATGATTATATATGTCGCCGGAAAATGTTTCCATCCTGTACGAAATTCATAAATCACAAAAGTATCAGAAAAATTGGTAATAATTATATATTATTTCTACACAATAATTTCACCAAAGAAAAGAGATTGTTTTTTTTTATACCAGAAAGTAGAATTTTGTGGTATCATTTATATTTATTTACCTTGAAAAGAATGTTAACAATAGGTCGATATTTAGTAGACTTTATGTATTTTTCTGCGTTACGCTAGAGTTTATGTATTTTTTTGCGTCACAATGTATGTTTGAATAAAACAAAAAATAATTCTTGATTGCCGTTTTGAAATTTTTCCTGAAACGTACAGGATTATCGATTATGAATGCCCCCCCCCCCCTCTTTTTGATTTGACGTTTTTGAAAAATTGTTCCAAATAAAAGTTCCATGGTTTAGAATGTTTTTTTTTTGAAAACCTGTTTTTACATATACAGGGTGTTCCAAAAAGTCTGGGCGAGGTCATAGAAAATGTTTGGAATTAAAAGGAGAATCCAAATATCAAATAAAAAAATAGGGTATCAATTTGAAATAAGAAAGTTGGACTTCACCCAGACTTTTTGGAACACTCTGTATATGTGAAAACAGGTTATTTAAAAGTTTCATTTCCAACCATGAAACTTTTATTTGGGACACCTTTTACTAAACCCTTAAATTAAAAAAAAATCAATAACCCTGTACATAAATAAATGGATTACATATTTTTTGGCGAAGCCCGGTCTTTGTCCGGGTTTCAGGATCCACTTGTCCTGAATTTCAAAAACCCTTTATGGAAACCCTAAGTATTTTGAATGTTTTTTTTTGTTCAACATTGCTTACTTTGGGTAATTTTAGCATGTTTAAAATCATCATGGATATTTTAAGACCTATTTTAAGATTGGGGACAGTGAAGCGCCCTGTAACTCATTCTCTACGTACCAAAGGAAACTCAACGAACCGCTCTCTTGAGCGTTTATTATTCGATTAAAATAACATCCAATTCATTTCATCCATTTAGTCTATCTTATGTTTAATGTAATATCACAAATGTTTCCAATAACAATAACTGATGTGGAAATTATAATAAGAAATGCATTGGAATTCGGTCGTCTGATTGTATGACGTATTTGAAGGTAACCTAATTATCATTGTTGATTATTGTGACAATCTATTGTGTCAGTTATTTCATTTTATATAGAGAAAGGTTTCATTTTTATATTCACATAGAAATAACACTAAATTGAACATACATACTTCAGCAAACGGTCTTGAAAAAGATTGTAAATACTGTAGACAAAAGGGGTCCTCTATTTTTAGAAAATAGCAGGTAATATTTTCGCTTGCTGAGAGTATGAATGTTTGAGTTTGAGAGGGTTTTTAGTGCAGTCTTTTGCTTGGCTTTGTTCAGATAAGGTCGTCGTCTTCTCGGAATACCATTTACGTTTGTGAAACAAAAACAATGCAAGTTGCATCCTATAGAGAAGATACCGCTGCCCTTTCATACAATCCACATTGATCACGTAGGCCCCTTCGAAACCAGCAAAAGTAAAAACCAATTTATTTTTGTAATAGTCGATGGATTTAGTAAGTTCACGGTGTAGAACCAGTGCGCAGCCAAAAATCAAAGCATGTGATCAAGATCCTGACCAATTTGTCATACTTGTTTGGGGTGCCAACGAGAATAATCAGCGACAGGGGGACAGCTTTCACTTCGCAGACATTTAAAATATTTTGTGACACCTACGGAATAAAACACACCTTGAACGCTGTAGCTAGTCCCAGGAGTAATGGACAATGTGAACGCTACAACAAAACAATAGTGGACGCCCTATCGACAACTACAGCAGGAAAAGACGGAAGAGACTGGGACAAGCATGTTAAGCAAATTCAGAGCGCCCTGAATACCAGCTTTAATAAGGGAATTGGTACAACCCCGATGAAAGTTCTTTTGGGTTATAATCCTAAACCCGCAGCGGAAGCCTTCATACTTACTCATGTACAGAACGAAATGGATAGAATCGATTTGAAACAGTTACGAGTTGATATATCTGAATATATTAAAGAAGACCAAAAAAGACAGAAGCAGCGGTACGATCAGACTCGACGTGAGGCCACCAACTACGAGGAAGGCGAATTAGTTATGATTCGTATTACAAGTAAGCCGGCGACTGGTACCAGCCGCAAATTATCTGCCAAGTTTAAGGGACCGTTCCGTATAACTAATAAGTTATTTAATGACCGATACGAGATGGAAGATTTAAGGGAAGGTAGCAGACGAAGACGATATGTTATTGCGGCTGATCACATTAAAAGGTGGATGTCCATTCAAAACGATCTCGTTTAATTACAATTCAGTGTTCCGAAGTTAGCCAAAGACACTTTATGAAAGCGAAAGTCGTTATTGTTTGTGAGCGGGATGTGGTTGTTGTTAAGCAATAGTTTAGTTCGTTTGGTAAATAATGATTAAATAAAATTAAATAGGTAGTATAGGTTAACAGAAGTTGTATTGAGTTGACAAAAGTTGCCGTTGTAAACAGAAGTTGTATTGAGTTGGCAAAAGTTGCCCTTGTAAACAGAAGTTGTATTGAGTTGGCAAAAGTTGCCGTTGTAAAAAAAAGTTGTATTGAGTTGGCAAAAGTTGCCGTTGTAAATAGAAGTTGTATTGAGTTGGCAAAAGTTGCCGTTGTAAACAGAAGTTGTATTGAGTTGGCAAAAGTTGCCGTTGTAAACAGAAGTTGTATTGAGTTGGCAAAAGTTGCCGTTGTAAACAGAAGTTGTTTGAGTTGGCAAAAGTTGCCGTTGTTAGCAAAAATTGCTACGTGTTCGTAAAAGTTGTTGTCGATTGTTGAGAAATGTCCCTTTTGTTTCGTAGTTAATGGTTGTTGAAATAAATAAACGTTGTTGAATTATTGTGAAGGTGTGTGATGCATAAGAGCGAGTTATTTTGACATTGGACCTTAATGTTGGAATTGTATGATCGATATCTTCATTATTCGTATTTTTGTTCTTATGATGGGTGTCAACTATGATGAGTCCGAGGACGGACTATAAGTCAGGATGGCCGAATGTAATATCTATTGTGTCAGTTATTTCATTTTATATAGAGAAGGGTTTCATTTTTATATTCACATAGAAATAACACTAAATTGAACATACATACTTCAGCAAACGGTCTTGAAAAGGATTGTAAATACTGGCAATACTGATACTGCTGAGAGTATGAATGTTTGAGAGGGTTTTTAGTGCAGTCTTTTGCTTGGCTTTGTTGAGATAAGGTCGTCGTCTTCTCGGAATACCATTTACGTTTGTGAATAAAGTTGTTAATTGCGAAGCTTTGTTTTGATTTTCTTACAGATCCAACTTACATTACACCTCCCATGGAAAAAAAATGAAATGTAGTTTATCATTTTGTTTTTATTTCCTTAACCTATAAAGTACCTTAACTACCAATAATCCCATATAACACTATAATACCATATTATTCTAAGTAATTTGTTGTAAGTTACATTATTATATCAATATCATTGCTATTATATAAGAATAAATCAATACCTAACCCTTATTACGTAATAAGATAATACAAGGTCAGAACTTATTCCTAATTATGTACAATCAGCTGAAATATAATTTAACTAGATTTTTATGATATTCCTTACGTTTATTATTTATACTCAATACTACATTACATCCTTTGATATCTAAAATTTCATATGGATCTTTATATAAAGGACCAAATTTACTCTCTAAATTTTAATTTTGAATAAGAACCATATCACCTATATTGAAGTCATAATTTTTTACTTTCTTGTCAAAAATCTGTTTTTGTCTTATTTTGGAATCTATCAAATTCGTTTTTGCATCAGCCCATGCAGTCTGCAATCGAAACTTTGGTTCAATCGGATAGTCATCAAACTTATAGATAGGATCAACTTTGTTTGAGATATTTGGAGGTAATCGACTGACTTTTCCGAAAACAAGTTCGTACGGTGTATTGCGTGTTACTGTATTTCCAGTGTTGTTGTATGCACCAGTATGGAACCCAATCTCTCAAATTATTTTCGCTATTTTTTGAAAAATTCATACGGAGATATGGACCTAAATTTTTATGCGAATTCTCAAGACCTCCTAATGTTTCATGATGATGTGCTGTCGATGTTTAATGCGAATACCCAGTAATTTACACGATTCTTTGAAAATTCTGTCCCTTGATCTGTAACAACCTCACACGATATACCATAACGCAAAACAAAATTTTCGACAAACGATTTTGCAACCGTATGAGCTTCTTTATCTGCTATTGGATACCCTTCGACAAATTTTGTGAGATCACACTGTAGAGTTAAAATATATCTGTTTTGAATGTCTACAGGAAGAGGACCCACTAAATCTGAAAATATTTTCTGGAATGATGATTCGGCCGTTGTTGTGATTGTCAATAGATTTTTTTTGTATTTGAATATTGGTGTCTTTGACAATCATCACATTTTTTCACGAGAACCTCAACATCTTTTATTAGACCTTGCCAAAAATATTGTCGTTTAATATTTTTGTACATACGTTGTACACCCGCATGTCCCCCTGTCTGCAAAGTGTGGTAGTCATTCAAAAACAAACGTCTCATCTTTTTATCGTCTATTTGGTCGACATCTTCTTTCACTTCATTTATTTTGATTGACATTTTCTTTAATAATGATTAATGTGTATTAATTTTTTTAAAAAATCCCGTACTTTTTGCGTTCCTTAGAACATGTAAATCTTTTATATCATTTTTTGCACATAATCTCCCCAGATCCCTCAGCGATGTATCTAAGTCAAGCGCTGATCGGTCATTCTGGTTATGATAGATTATTTGTGAATTCACATCGTATATAAAATTGTTAAAGTACTGATAAGAACCTAGGTATTTATTTAAATTTTTGAATATTCTCTTGCCGGCAAAACTCTCAGTTCTTAGTTCAGTTGTGTCAGTTGGCTGCCTCAACACCTCGACGACAGCAGGGTGATCAAGCCTATTATCTCTCGACGAAAGTTTATCTTCCACTACTGCCTGATTCTTGCGTTGCGCTCGAGCCATCACATTCATGTTCTCATTCAACTTTCCAGTCATACTTTTTAAATCATTCGAGTCTATTGACACGCGCGAAAGAGCATCTGTCGTTACATTTTCCGAACCTTTGACATAATGTACAGAAAAATTATATTCCTCTCGTTAATGGTCGATGGTCTGTTAATACTTTAAATTTTTTAGCAATTAAATACGGTTCAAAATGCTAAACAGCCCACTCGATAGCTAATAACTCCTTCTCTATTGTAAAATAATTTATTTCGGCTTTATTAAAGGTTCTAGATGCGAAAGCAACGGGTCTGTCGTTTCCGTTAGACAGAACTGCTCCCAAGGCGTAACCTTTCCCGTCAGTCGGTAATAAAAACTCGTTCTTGGAAAAATAAGGATATTGCAATACTGGCGGTTCTATAAGCGCTTGCTTTAGTATTCTAAAAGAATTTTCACAATGCTCTGTCCACTCAAAAACCTTTTTCTTACGCGATAGTATTTAGCGGATATGCAATTTCCGCAAAATTTTTAATGAATTTCCGGTAATAATTTGCAAATGCTACGAAGCGTTTTACTTCGTCTAAAGTTTTTGGAACTGGATACCAATCTGGCTCCTCCACGACAACCCCGCCTTTATCGCGGTAAAAAGGAAAATCAAAAGGATCCTCTTGCGAAGGACGAGCCCTTTTCAAAAATTCAGCGGCCACGTGACCCAAAGCCCAAGCTATCAACTGAACTCCCCCCCCCCCACACACACTAAAGGGCCAAAACACTACTGGCAGCGTTAGCTCCACAAGTCCAGTCGATAGCAGTGTATTTGCTACCGGGCTCTCAGTGCGTGAAAACGTACTCAGGCAAACCTTTGGTCCAAGCGCCCCAGCATTGGTCAAGATATCGACCCAAATGTTTACCGAGCTTGTCACCGATGACAGTTCGTTGGGTGAACAGCTCCTGCCGGAGTACATTACCTACCGCAGTACAGCCATGTTATGACTACGTATTGTCACGTTAAAAGAGAAGAATTCTCAACCCCTCACCGTTGCGGAGCTAGACCTGCTCGCAATGGTGAAATCATGCTCTTTTAACCTGCCCGAACCCCTGCTTTTGCAGATTAGGGCCCTCGGTAACATAGTTACCACCACTAAACAGCACCTGTATTCTATCTTTCCCCCATGCCTGCAGAAATTATTGCAAACCAAAGCAAATTTTATGGTGCCCTGGCCGCTCCCGGCCCCAATGTCGATGCCAATCGACACAATCTCTACGAAGAGATCCATAGCTTAAATTTTGTGTGGATTAGCTAAGATTCCCTCAGATGATATAACGTGACCTAAATAAAGAATCTCCTTTTTCAAAAATTCACATTTGCTAGGGTTAAGTTTTCGATTGACTTTCCTAAGACGTTGGAATACTTTTAGAAGGTTTTTTGTTGTGGTTTTGCAGAGAATTGCCGAAAACTATCAAATCGTCAAGATAAATAAAACAAGATTCATAGTTCGAACCTGCGTCATAAGTCTCGCATATGCATTTGGTGACATTTTCATTCCCATAGCTAACCTTTTCATTTGGGACTGACCTCGTTGGGTGTTAAAAGCTGTACAAGGTCGGCTCTCAGGATGTAGCTCTACCTGATAATACCCTTGCGCTAAATCTAAATGCGAAAAGTACATAGCTCCTGAATATGAGTCTAGAATTTCCGTGATATTCGGTAATGAAAACTTTTCGTCATCTTTTAACTCACGGTTGAGCAGTCTATAATCTATAACTACCCTTACTGATTTAACCCCATTTTTGTCAGCTTTTTCTGGTACTATTAGAAGTGGAGATGACCATTCAGATTGAGCTTCCTCTATTATACCTTCAGACAACATTTTGTCAACCTGTTTGTGTATATCTTTCTTCTGTGGATGCGGTAACCGGTAAGGTTTGACATATACCCGCGTTGCGACTTTTTTTAATCTGATTTTTTGACGATAAACATTTGTTGTCGTGAGAGGTTGAATATAAAAAACAATAATTGTTTAAATGATCAGTTTAAATATAGAGTGGGTGTTTTAATAAGTGAAACTAAATATTTTTTGAATAAATCAAAAAGCAAATGGATGATTGTCGGTTTTTCTGTGGAAAAAGGATATGAGCAAGTTATCAAGATTGGTGAATCGACTAACAAAAATTGTGTGATATTCAATAAAGTGCAATGGTTATTCTTTTTGAAAGAACAAGCAGATATTTGTCCAGTAAGAAACCTGGATGGCCGCCAATGCAAGGAAATGGATTTCAAGTTCATTTCGAGATATGAATGATGTGAAAGTTATCAAGATCATTCAAGACGAAAACAAAATATATTTAGCAGGTGAATCCATAACGAAACTAAATGGTTTAGTGACTTTAATGAAATATCGTTATAATTTGGTAAAGAATCAAGAATTTTCAAGTTACTACCATATCAAAATAAGACTTATACTCTAACGGTTCCAATCCGATTACCAATTTCTCTTCAGTAAAACACACATTCATTCTATTTATTGGCTTTACCATTTCACAAAATCAATTTTATATACCACTTTAAAAATCAATAAAGATCGATCATCTTCTGTAGACAGAAAACAGCTGATTGTCTGACATCTAGGGAGTGACTGGAGCACGGATTCCTGCAAATTGTTGATCTGTGTCGTCATAGTTAGGTGATCTGACTGCTCTAGTCGATCTGATCCTGCTAGAAAAGAGTTAGTTTGCAGTTTTTCATCTACTCACGGCGTTTTTGTGAGTTTGATTCCTAAAATTAGAACGGTAGGTTGGTTGTGAAAACCGCTATTTTCTTTGGCATTCTTACCGATTTACAAGGAACCTTTCCATTACTTCGGGCCCTATTTTGGTCTTGTGCGTTTCCTTTACCAAACTCCAGTGCCAGTGGTGGAGAATTTGATGAGGATCTTGAAGTTCTGGACAAAGAAAAAGAACGAGCACGTAGTTGACCACGTGTCTCAACTCAAAGCCGCCTTACATTTCCGGTGAGTTTTCCTGCAAACATTGTTGGTAGTATTTTGAGGGGTTTTTCACTTTTCAGGCTTTTTCTGTTCCGTTATTCATATTTTATCTGTACATCCACTTTTCTTTTGAATTTTATTGTTAATGGCCCACATTCAACCTGGAAGTTATTGAGATACCTTCCTTGGTGATCTTCCCCCACCAATCAGCACAGAGCATTTCTTGTTCGGGGTCGACCTATCCGGAAAATTCAGTAAAGAGCCGGAAACATCCAGCTCTGACCTCAGAAACTGGAATTCTTCTCCTAGAAAGACCATTTTGCTGCTGGAAAAACCCAAGGTCAGTTCGTTCCCTTCATTTCTGGGATCCATAAGTCTTGCTCCTAAATTACGTAACACGTACCTATATAGTTCTTTTATGTTTTGTAAAGCAAAGTTAATAATAATAATAATCATACATATATACCTGTGTCATACAGTTCAACACTTTGTAACAAAAACGCAAACGGTTGTTAAACCAATAATGGCAATTTTTCGGTAACGTTATTGCACTTTGTTTTGTAACTGATTAAGATAAATAAGTAAGTCAGTTTTTCACATTCATCACTTCTTTTTAACTTAAAAATCATATCCGTAGACTATTGCTGTTGAAACGGAGCTTGCCGACACATTTTGACGCACTTTATTTATACTGCATGCATTTTTCTTTTACTCTTTACACGCACTATGATAATTTCATAAATATATATTTACCGGTTTTGTGAATTGGAATTGTGAAACCATATTGATCGCTGGTTCTGCGATCTGGGTAATAACAATAAAGATTGGTTTTTGGGAATTCTGTTCTTTTTGATTTTCCCGCTTTTATCTTGTTGTCATCATAAGGTGAGTACCTAAGAGGGGTTTTAAAATGGGTGGCGCCAATTTTACTGTGAATAGCTGTTACTCGCGACCTCTCTACACTGTGTTGGAATTATTGAATTTTCATTCGGATTTTGTTATCTTGGGTTAGTTAAAAGTTGTATTGATAAGTAAACGTGTTGTATGTTAAATATTGTTTTTTTTGTATGATAATAAATGAAGATTTGAAAAGGAGGAGAGATATCGTTGAGCATTTATTATATTTTTTTCTCTCTCTCAAATTATCAAGCTGATTTCAAATAATCCTCCCTCCATCAAATAATTGATATTTGAGCTCATCGAATCATAGTATCTCCAACATATCAAATCAAAATGTCATCTTACAAATATGATTTGATTTCTGCCGTAGAAAAGCTGTCTTATGAGTAAAGAGAAAAGACAGTGAGATGCAGACCATGAAGCAGTGTATGGGATGGATAAATTTTATACTGAAGAAAGGTGCAAAAAGAAGTCTCGACTATACCAAAAAGCTGCCGACGCTTGTGATTTGTGTGTTTCCTGAGACCATAAAAGAAATGGAACTTGTGCGTTATATCACGGATCTTGAGAAATTTATTCCTGTGAATATTTATAAAAAGGTGTTTGGGCCATAAGACAATTTTTATATGAATGATGAACATTTGTAGGTGCACACCTTGAGAGTGAATGAGAATGATAAAAACAATGAGGTTTTTCCAATGGTAAATCTGGCTTATCATCAAGTTCTATAACAGGCTTCGTTGAATATTTCCTGATGTACTTTGCTTTCTCTGCTCCTTTCACGTATACATGATCAACATTGTTCGTTACATTTTTCACAATCTCATGAAACCTATGTGATTGGGTGAATCCTCCATTCCAGAAAATACAGTGATGATTTTTCCTCAACCAATCTGCTTGTTTATATAGCTCTGGAGACAAATATTCTATAGCAAAAAAAGATCTAAATACATAATGACATATTTTATCTCAATCATATGCAGCCAATTGTTTAGAAATAAATTTGTTAATTTCAATTATGAATCCTTGGACATCTAAAGTGGTCAACTTCATATTTTCATTTGTGAAAGTGTTTTCATCATTTGTTTTTTATAACTATAATCTAGAATTTGTTTTTCTAATTTTTCCAACTTTGCTAAATAATTAGACAAGCGATGCTTCAACTCTAGATTCATTATGAATATTGTTTCAAGAAGTAATCACTTTTTATATTACTTCGAAAACATGCGCTTTACATCTGCTTGACTATTTTGGTTAATGGATTATAACTGAATATTTTATCATGCACTGAAAATCCTTACAGCACAATTCAAGAAATTATTCTAGTATTTTTTTCAATTAAATCACGGAAATATTAAGTGATATTACAAACATTGGTGAAACTCGTTTATACTACGACTTTCTGTAAATTTTGATGTATATTACGGTGGATATTGTACTAATAGGTTATAATTACTACAAGATTACGGTATATTCACAAAGTTCTTCAAAATTACAGTCTACTGTAATTCTGCTTTATTATTCCAATCAATTTATAGATAAATCATATAGAATTGAAAAGCGAGCAGGCTGCATACTTGCGCAGTATCGATTCATTCTATAGAAGAGGCGAAGACGTGAAGCCATTATTCAATTTGATAATAGTTTTTGGCATCCCGAATTCTGTTTACAGTCACATGCACGCCCAAACAGGGTTTATTTCAACTTGTGCGTTCTAGTTTTCATTTATTGTGAATTAGTAACAAAACCTGGTAAGACTTACTTGTGAAATTACCTTATTATAATGTACGCGATAGATGCCGCACCAGGAGAGATGCCGCATCTTCGGTATTGCACATTATTATCTGTCACGAAGCGCAGACTCCATCTTTTAGGAAAGCATTTGATCACTTAAGCCACCTAGTTCAGTTTTGGCATAGAATTCGGCAAGTGCGTGTCGATTGAGACCAAATCAAACATCGACAAGCGGAGCCGCCGTCTTGGAAATTTCCAAACGAGATTTTCAACGTCGTGTTATTATAAAAAGTAATAGTTTTTCTCTTTATTTCTGTGAATGATTGGTTGAGATATAATCTGACATTCGATATTTTCATAAATACGCGTACTTTAGCCCTTCAATAACATCAAAGTCGACCGCGGCATCTCTCCCTCAAAAAAGGGATAGACGCCGCATACCCATGTGGGGAGAGATGCCGCAGGTTCGGAGTCTGTCCCGCACTATTTTATGGTGATAAATACCTTAGTAATACGCTTTAAAGTGATGATTTATTCGAATACTCTACGTTGTAGTTGATTCAAAGAAATGTCGCCCCGTAAATATACTCGAAAATCTGTCACACGACCAAGAGCTCAATGGACCGAGGGAGCCTTAACTGAAGCTATTGAAAAAATTAAAAGGCAAAAGATCAGCAAAAGAGAAGCAGAAAGAAGATATGGCATTCCTGTTCGTACCCTGATGCGGCGAATAGTGAGTGGTAATACCAAGGTTGGACGATTAGGCCCAGAAGGTGAAAACCCTTTCCGCACTGATTTTTTTCATACATTTCTGTCCTGCACGTGTTTTTGGATTCCAAAATGAAAAACCTTTGGTGAAACACATCCAGAAATTATCGAGCTGCGGATTTGCGCCATCCAGATTACAAGTCAGGAAAATGGCATTTGATTTTCCTAAAAAACTTGGGCTCAAACACAGGTTTTGTAGGAAAACGGAGGCTGCCGGCTTTGATTTTCTGAGATCGTTTTTGGAACGAAATCCGGAACTCTCCTTAAGACTAGCCGAAGGTCTTTCCCTAGCTAGAGCCCGGGGAATGAATCGAGATGATGTAGAGAAATTCTTCAATATTTTGGATCGAGTTCTCAGCGAAAATGATTTGGCCAATAAACCTTCCCATATCTACAATATGGACGAGTCCGGGCTACAACTAAATAATGACCCTGGTAAAGTTATTACCAAGCGAGGAGCAAAAGATGTCCATGTACTGACTGCAAAAGAGAGAGGCGAAAATGTTACTGTTATAGGATGCTGCAGTGCTGATGGTAAATTCATTCCCCCTGTAATGATCCTAAAGGGTGTCAATAAAAAAGCGGAATTCGGAGATGGTCTTCCTCCAGGATCTGATGTTTACATGAATAAAAAGTCATCATACATCTCAACAGAGCTGTTCGTGAAATGGTTGAAATGCCAGTTCATTCCTTATAAACCACCAGGAAAAGTGCTTTTAATTTTGGATGGACATAGCAGCCACTGCCACATTGATGTATTAGAAATAGCTGAAAACAACGAAATCATCGTTTTGTGCTTACCTAGCCATTGTACACAAGCCCTGCAACCACTGGACCGGAGCTTTTTTGGACCGCTGAAAGGTTACTTCAAACAAGAAGCTTCGTCTTGGATGAGAAATCATTCCAACAGAGATATCACCAGGCTTCAAGCTGGTCAACTTGTTGTAAAGGCCTGGCAAAGAGCAGCGACCGTGGGAAATGCAATTTCTGGCTTTAAGGCATGTGGTATTTATCCCTTCGATCCCAACAGCATTCCAGATCATTTTTTCAGCATTTCCGATCAAGCTATTCCTGAGGTAAGCCCAAGATCTGCCGAGCAAGCAAGAATGGAGAGTTCTCCAGTTCCTCCTTTTCCTCCAATTGAGCAGGCGGAGGAGCAAACATCACATCATATCAACATCGCCATTCCTGGCCCATCACAGATGTCAATAGAAGAGGATACCACCCCATCAAAGTTTTTGAACGAGATTTCACCGTTGCCCAAAGTGATAAGGATTCCTTTTAATAAAAGACGAAAGCAGACTGCCCAGATTCTAACATCGAAAGAGAACATGGAAAAAAAGAGGCAGAAGGAAGACCAGAAAAATGTCGTTAATGTAGGCTACAAGCGAAAGCTCAAGAAGAAGATGGTACAGAAGAAAATCCCTGATAAAACATTCACGAACATCGCAACCTGGACAGATTCTGACGATGAGCCTCTGATTAAAACGAAGAAAGACGAAACTACAGTAGACGACACATTGTGTATTGAGTGTTATGAGGGCTATCTACACACAAAGAAAAAATCGGACTGGATTCGATGCACAGTTTGCAACTTGTGGCTCCACGAAACATGTTCAAAATTTAGCAACTGGTGTAATGTATGTGAAAGTGAGCAGACATAAAATAAACACTTATTCTGCGTAAAACGGAAAAGTTCAATGTTTATTTTTTTTCCTCTACCATTTGGTTGTCGATTTAGCGAGCGTTTTCTGTTTTTCCTCATGATACGACTCTGAGGCGTCTGTCCCTTAGGTGTGGGTGAGACGCCTCATTGCAAGGGCGATTTAAATGGTATGTTTTGAGTTTTTTTGTAACAGAGGATAGGTTTTTTTTGTTATGGGATGATTAAGCAATATTGTATTCGACAGATAACGTAAGGTATCTCCAATAAAAACTATTATTTTTATAGTTATAGTCATTTACTAAAAAGTGCGGCAACTCTCCCGTAATTACCCCAAGTGTTGATTTTGTGAACATTCATTTAATTTACTGCAAAAATACATTGCTCATGTACCTACATAGATACTGTAAAGATAAATTCAAATGTGTATTTTCTGGATGTAGTTTGCGGTTTAAATCTTACATGTCATTCAATAGTCATATTTTAAGGATGGATAGACCGTCAGAAAAAGTGGTGGAAAATAAAAATATTATTAGTTTGTCATATTCCTCAACTGAATGTACTTTTCATACCGACAAATTGAAGAATTTTAAAGCTCACACGTAAGATCACATTAAAAGAAGAGAATTTTTAGGGTGTCCATTTCCATATTGCAATAAGTGTACAATTTCTGATAAAGTTATGAAGTTGCGTCTTCATCTTTCTAGATATCATCCTCCTTAATCCGTGATGAATACAAATTCAAAGTTCATTATAATTCATGCTGGTATTCATGTAAATGAAGATGAAACTAATGAATTCAAATGCAATCAGTCTATTCAGAACTCGTTAAGCAGTGATTGTTCTCGAGATGTTGGTTTAAGATTGTTGTCACATTTGTATCTGACATTAGGATCAAAGTATTTCGTAACCAAAAGTGCTCTTCAGAGGATTGTTAATGCTTTTACCGATCTAAACTCATTAAATATTACTTTTATAAAACAGAAACTGGCTGAAATATACAAATTGAAGAGAAAATCATAAGGAAAGATATTTACTTTAAAGTCAACAATCCTGAAAATGGTTTATTAAATTCTAACCTTGCTAGGGAGACATTTTATAAAAAAGAGTTCAATTATATATCCCCTGGGTAAATTGTTTTGAAAAAAACTGATTGTCAATCTTTTTTCTAATAAACACTCAGATCTCTACTAAAAAATCAAAATGTTTTGGCCCAGTGTATTACAGATCATTTGTCTGTGAACAAAGAGATTCTACGTGATATTGTCGACGAAAAATGTTGCGTTGAAAACGAATTTTGGCTAATCAATAAAAATTCTCTTGAAATTATTCTGTACCGAGACGCATTTATGCAACCCTTTGGGATCAGCCAGAAAAAAATATAAAATATTGGGAATTTATATGACTCTTGCTAATCTGAAGCCCTGGCAACAGTAGTGAATATATGTGCTTTTCAAGACTGCCTCAGGCAATCCAAGTTGTGACGTAACCATCTAGCAGTCTTTGCTGTAAAGTGAAAGGTGCATGGGTGTGGTACCATGCCCGGTTGGGTTGGGTACCTGTTGGGGGAGAGATGACTCCCTGGTTCGACGTAACAGGTGGGTTGATTGGGGTGGCCCGGGTTGTTTTTTTGGGACTGCTTCAGGCTATTTGTGACGTAACCATCTAGCAGTCTTTGCTGTAAAGTGAAAGGAGCTTGCATGGGTATGGTACCCTGGGTGGTTGGGTTGGGTAGGCCGTATTACCTGATGGTTCGTTGAAGATGCACGCGTGAGTTGATTGGGGGAGATGACAGCCTGGTTATCGATTAAGATGCACCAGGTGGGTTGATTGGGGTGGCCCACCAGGTTGTTTTTTTTTCGGGAGGCTGCCTCAGGCTATTAATGACTTCACCGGCGGCTAGAAGTCGGTGGTGCTGTAAAGTGAAAGTAGTTGTGTGTGGGTTCCATGGGGCGCGCGGTTCGATGAAGATGGGCATGTGGTGATTTTCTCATATTTTTTTTGTAACTAGATAGACAGAGATGATGGATTGTTTGAGTTGATTTTTGACAGTCAAATAGAATCAGGGTCCTGGAATCTAGGAAACTGTTTGAAATAAGACAAATATTGTGTGTGTTTGATTTTTTTTTTATTTTTTACATTGTTAATTACATTTTGAGTTGCTCAAGAGAAGAAGCCTCAAAACATAAGTTAAAAACGTGATCTAAAGCTTTGGATGCATTGAGCTGCGGCGGCAGACAGCCTGACCAGTTTCTCGTTCTGATACTTGTTTTGATCTCAAAAGAACAAATTTTTTGATCAAATAAATATGAGACAAAGTTTTTTTTCCACTTTTCATTTTTATCATTTTTTTTGAATCCTCTGGAGTGTTGACCTCATCTCAACTATAGAATCGCATTATCCTGGAATCTATGTATAAAAAAAAATGAGACAAATATTGCGTGTTTTGATTTGTTTTTATTTTTCAAATTACATTTTTTTTTCAGTATCCACGAATTATGTGAACTATCTAATCCAAGCCATTTAATAAGAGCTTTATTTCCTTTTGTTCTGATCACTTTCTCTATTAGATAAACATCAGGATGTTTTACTTTTTGAAGTTCCTCCGTGTAAAATCCACCTTCAATTTCAGATTTACTTTCATCTTCCAGAATTGTTGGGTTTGTTGTTTTTACCAATTTTGTTTTGAAAATTTCGTTCGACCAATTTGGGGTATATCCTTGAGTAAATGCTTCCCGTTGTTTACTTATACGTACATAGTCGCCTGTTTTGAATTTGGGTTTTTTGGGATCTGTTGTTTTGATAAAAGTTAAATTTCCTGCAACTTGTTTTTCATTCTGTTTATTCACGTCAATTGGTTTCAATCCAATAGAAGAATGTTAAGTGTTATTGTACTGATTTACAATTTCATCGATAAAATTGATCCATTTATAGTTTCCAATAAAACTAAATGTTGTTCACAATAAATTTTTCAAAGTTCTATTAACCCTTTCCACAATGCTTGCTTTCAAGTTAGAATGGGTTAAATAGTGATTAATGTGATGTTGTTTCATGAGAAGATTAAAATCTTTGTTAAAAAATTCTTTACCCCTATCAGTTTGTAAATGTTTTGGAGGAAATTTACTTTTCAACAGATTTTTTTTCATAGCTGAGGTAACATCTTTGGCCGATTTACTTTTTGTTGATTCAACCCACACAAATTTTGATAACGCATTGATAACAACCAAGATATATTCAAAACCCTTGTTACTTGTACTATATGGGATCATCTTCACTAAATCTGCTTGCCAAAGGTTATCAAGTCCCTTCACTATAACTCGTCGGCGATTATAGTTTTTTCGGCTTAGTTTGTGCAATTCATCCACCACATCCTGCTTAACATTCTCTATTTTTCCATTATCACGGGGCATTGTATCAGCAGCTCTCCATAGAAATCTGTGAGTTTACTGTTTTTTTCTCTTCTGAATGATATCAGATCTCCCTTTTTCAGTTCCCTATTTTCCAGTTTTCCAGTTTTTCCATTGATCAATAGACTTACATCTGTTTCAGGGTATTCTACACTTAAAATTTTACCATTTTCTATAGGAATTTATAGGAGGTTTTTTTCTTATTCCCACCAAGAATAAGATTTGTTTCTTTTGCGCTATAGCTTCCAACAAATGGTAAAACTATAGTGTAAAATAACTTGACGTCAGTTACAAAAATCAAGTTTGAGTCAAGAGATTGGCTTTCGTTAGATTGTCCATATTTATTGAATATGTGAGACCCGAACTTGTCTAGAGTCATCAATAATCTGATGTGGAAAGTTGTTGTGTTTCTTATTTAATAATTTGCGCCTCACGCAACTCTTCCAGTATTGATTGAATTTCATTTTGATGTCCCGTATGTCCAGCCATGGTTGACGACACAAGCAGTTTTAATCTTTCTACTAGTTCATTTTCATCATTGAAAAACACATAATCAATTTTTTCATTAGATAAATTCTTTGAGACACTCCTTTTCCCGTTGATGATTTTGTGGATCAGGGTCGCGTTATCAAGAGTTTGGATTTAGAACGATTATAACTGGAAACTGAACCAATTTTACTTTTCGTTTGTTTAATGATTTTTTTTTCAACCAAGTATGGTTTAATGATTGACAAGTATTTCCAATCGGTTGTTCCTTGAATTTGTTCATCGTTTTTATAATTTCGTCTATAAGCATTAGTTTGTTCCAATACATCCATATAGGCTTTGAGGTCTTCATCTGTAAAGTCTTTAGGTTCTTGGAAAAAAAGCAGTTCATATAATCCAGGTGTTCCCTCATATTCTTCATTTTTCACTTTTATGTTTGGTCCAACAAAATCGACAAAACTATCTCCAACTTTCCATTTCTCCGTATCCATATCATGTACCAGACCATGGGTGTTGTCAAGAGTTCTTTCACCTCTAATTGAAGAGTTCACATATTCTCGTACAAGAGGATCATAATCTGCAAGGTAATCTTGGTAAGCAGGTGTTTTAGTTAAATCCTGAATATTCCTAGGGGTTGTTGAATCTCCTATGTCACTTGTTTGGGGGTTTGTTGAATCATTGATAAGAAAAACATCCTCATCATCACCATGCGTTTCAAACATCTCATCATCTTTTAGGAATGAAGGTGTTTGAGTTGGAAAATATTGTTGATGTGTATTAGCATCTGTTAAGGTGGAGGGCTGCTGATGAGTCTTTGAAACACTTGTTCGTATAGGGGTTTGAAATAGAGGTGCGAAAAAAGGTCTTTCTTGTTTCACGATTTGTTCTGTTTTCACTGTTTTGATCAACTCTCGTAATGGTTCAGTTAATGGTTTCAATTTCTCTTTCTTTGCGTAATCCAACGCTGCTTTAACCAACTCTTTGACTAAGGTTTCATCCATGAGGATTAAGAGGATACTGAATATTTTGAAATTTTCAGGGGTAAATATATAAGATGTATTTTTTCATTTGAATTTAATAAACTTATCAAATCCTTTACGATATCTTTCTGAATCCATTTTACAATCTTTATCCAGAACAACAAAATCATGTTCATTGGTCCGGCACATGGAACATAAATCTTTGAACTGTTGAAATGACATATCAGTATTGACGTGATCATCATAAATGTGTTTCAGGTGGGTAGCATCTTGTTTGAATAGTATTAAAAGATTGGTATTGTCTCTGATCAATTCTTTTGGAACAGAAGAATATGTTTGAGTTAGATAAAAACAGTCTGTATTTTTATGTCGTCCAAAACAAAAATAGTTGCGTATGTTATTCTGGTCACAACATACAAGATCATAGAATATTATGACTGAATTCGATTTTATTTCCTCTGGCGGTAGAATATCATCTTCAGAAGATGATTCAAAATAATGGATTTCATCTATGGAATTCATGAGTTGTCTTAAAAAAATATATTTTTCTTGGTATAAAGATTTTGAAAAAATATAAATATTTCCAAATCGTAATCCATTTTTCGAGATCAAAAGGGATAAAATAATATTAGTTTTGCTACAACCCGATGGTCCTATTAGAATTGCCCTCTTTGAATTTCCCTCGAATAGTTTTCCATGCTTCCTAAATCCAGCGCTTCTAGTACTATCTAGATTTTTGACAGGTAAAGAAAATGACTGTTTATCAATATACATCTTCTCAAAAAATGAATGAAAACACTTCTCTGTCACGTTATTTATAATATGTCAATCATTTTTTTTTATACTATTTTCTTGATGATAGTACCTATTATACCTATCTATATAAAATTGTTATTGCCAAGAATGTAGCCTTCAGTATGGTTCGCAAGGTTAAAGTGAAAGGGGGTTCTTTGAATAGTTTAAATTCAAATCTCCCATTTTATTTGCATATTCCGTCGTATAATTATTGTGGGCCGGGCACTAAATTGGAAAAACGTTTAGCTCGCGGAGAAAAGGGGGTTAATCTGTTGGATGAGGCCTGTAAGGAACATGACATAGCATATAATCGATATTTGGATGTTGAAAATCGGAATAAAGCTGATAAGTTGTTGGCAAAAAAGGCTTTTCAAAGATTTAAATCACACGACGCGGGTGTTGGAGAAAAAATTACCGCATTAGCTGTAACAGGAATTATGAGAGCTAAATCAAAATTGGGTATGGGGATGAAGAAGAAACAAAGACGGGGATTTAGAAAGCAGAATAAACCGATATCGTTTTAAACGGCCATAAGACGAGTGAAAAAGAGGATTTTGGGAAAAAAACTATAATGATTTACAAACTGCAGCCCGGGATTCTCTATCTTTCATTAAAAAACTTAAAGTTAAAGAACCTGAAAAACGGATTATACCAATTCCCAAGACGGAAGGATTTCTTCCGTTGATTCCTTTGTTTGCTGGATTATCTGCCTCTTGGTGGCGGAACAGCCGGTATTGTGAAAGCTGTGAATGACGCTAAGGCGGCCAATAAAAAATTAGAGGAAGATAAAAGACATAATCAAATGATGGAGGGCATAGCTATGGGTAAAAAGGGAAGTGGTTTATTTTTGAGACCCTATAAAAAAGGATCTGGTTTACATTTGGGGCAGCCGTTGCCCTTTCAAAAAAACTTTTAAGTAAGCTACCCCGTGTGCCACTCAACAACACAGACTTGAAAAAATATGTGAAACTTTTGAATATTGAACATTTTCGAGGAGTTTTCATGCGTGATAAATTACCTAGGAAAATTAAAAAACTAGAAACAGGAATGATAAATCTCGATAATGCTAGTGGTGAGGGAACACATTGGACGGCATACGTTGAAAAAATGGAGACATTATTTACTTTGATGGTTTTGAAAATTTGAGACCACCCGTCGAAGTAATATCATATTTTTTGAGTCATGATAGCAGAAACAAAATACACTATAATTATGATTTTTACCGAACATACAACTCTACAAATTGTGGACAGCTTTGTTTACAATTTCTTTATGAGTCGGGGATATGAATGGAATTTGACTAGTTTGATTATGTCTTTCACATTAGTACTTTCATCTAGAAGCAATCAGTTGCATTCAAACTTTAACCCTCCGATCTATTTAGACGCAGAAGCGCATTATGAAATTGGTTTGATAAATTTTGAAACTTTCAACGCAATTCCAAATATTGATAAAGAAAATAACAAAATTTACTATGGAATAAATAAAGAATACATTAAAATTCCAACGGGTAGTTATGAAATAAAAGATATTGCTGTTTTTTTGCAAAACGAATTTAAAAAGAAAAATATCGATTTTACACTAAGGACAAATAACAACAGTCTCAAATGTTCAATTGAATCTTCTGTTGATATAATTTTCAGATTACTCGATTGGTAAAATATCAGGATTCAAAAGTCAAACAATAAAAGGAGATAAAAGTGTAATAAGGGAATCTGATTTTCCTGCTGAAATTATAAAAGTGAACTCAGTCGGTATTGATTGTAGTATAGCTGAAGGTTCCTACTTGAATGGTAAACCTGTTCATACTATCCACAATTTTTTTCCAAACGTTCCACCCGGATTCAAGATAATTGAGGTTCCTCAAAACATAATTTATTACCCAGTGATTGTGAAAGTGATCGATAAAATCAACGTTAAAATAATAGATCAGAACGGAGACTTGGTGAATTTTCGAAACGAAACAGTTACACTTCGCCTACATGTGAGAAAAATACAATAATGGTTATATTACACAACAAACAAGGGAGCAGTGCCCCCTCCACTACCCCCTTACCAAAATTATTTAAAATCAAGCATATGGGGAGAGAGAGAGGAGTTGTAGTGAAACAATCAATGTGAATCAATTAACAGCAGAAAATCGAGCATTTCTTCTCTCATTAGGATTGAAAGTTCTTCATCGTCATCGTCAATCTTCTCCGCATTATGACAGCGACAAATGTTCTAAACGTCATTGAAGACTTATACATTGACAACTCCAGAACTCATTCGGAAATTCACTCATATGAGCCATGTTTACCCACAAAATTGGGAAATATTGATGAAATTATTACCGTGTGGGAGTTTCCTATATGTAGAGGGAAAATTAACCTCAAATGGAGGAAGTGTTTCCAAGACCGCAAAATTCATCAACAATGGCATTGCTTTTCTATTCAAAGAAATCCGTTATCAATTGAATCGGGTAACAGTTGATTCAGTAAGGGATGTAGGTTTATCCTCTAAAATTTGTTCTGTTAGGATCAGAAAGTTTGGCAACCTTGCTTAAGAGTTGTTGTTGTCTTGGTGATGTGGTTGTCTGGGGGAAATCAGTACATGTCAGTAGAAAGTTTTAGTAAAAGTCTTGTAGAAAGCTGTATATGTTGAGAAATATTAAAAAGCAATTAGCTGTTTTTGATATAACAATACATGGTGGCAGCGGTGTCAAGTGTATTTGAAGATTCGGCAAAAGTGCTTTCATAAGTATAGGATGCCAAATGATAATATGGAAGATGCGGCTACGGCCAACGAGAAAATTATAATGGCTCAGTCCTTATCAGTGCCGGTGTCTCCACCAAATAAATTTGACTTTTCGGCCCCAGGTACGTGGCCACAATGGCGGAAGAGGTTTGAAAGATTAATTTCAGTGTCAGGATAATCTACGAGAACAGAAGATGATAAAATAAATATCCTTATGTATGTACTGGGCGAAGAAGCGGAAGAAGTACTGCTCCAGTTTCGTCAAGTGCCGATTACATACGAAGAGACTTTGAATGCCTTTGAGAAACATTTCATACCCAGGCGAAACATTATTTACGAAAGGTACAAATTTAATATTCGTGTTCAACAATCCGGCTAGTCTGTGGAGACCTTTATAACTTCCCTTCATTCCATGGCGGAGAATTGTCAGTTTGGTATTCTAAAGGAAGAGCTTATACGCGACAGAATTGTTGTCGGCATGCTGGAGAAAAGAACAAGTGAAAGATTACAACTCCAAGGAAATTTAAATCTTGATAACTGTGTTTTCTCTGCAAAACAAACCAAATAACAAGCAATACAAACAAAAGATATGATATTATCGAGTAGAGGACCTGAGGCGGTGCTGTCGGCGGGAGTTGCAGGGGTTTCACTCCATTCACGTTCATCCGCTGATAAAGCTGCAGGAGGCGAAGCTGTCAAGCTCAGATTTAATTCTTCGTTTCAAAAGGGAAGGAAAGCTACTGAACAAAATCCACGCAAGTGTCAATTTTGTGGATTGGCAGAGCATACAAGGGACAGATGCCCAGCAAACAGATCCATATGTAGAAACTGCAGCAAAATGGGACATTGGGCGATAGTATGTAGAGCATCTAAGGTCAGATCTTTGCATGTAGAAAACACTAATATTACTAATTATTCGAATGATAATATTTCTCCGAATATTCCTCATAAGGAACCGGATAATTTTTTAGGATCTATACAAATCATCAGTTTATCTAACCAATCAAATAGAGAGTTAATGTGTGTGCACCAGGGCGCAAAAGTACGCTTACGATGTGTTTAGAAAGTTCAAAAAATAACAACTATTAGCCCAACCCAAATTTTGATGAACGGTTGATGACCTTTAAAAATTGGAGAGGGTTCTGTAATCCAAAAGAATTAGCTGCAGCAGGTTTTATATACACCGACTATGATGACTTATGTAGATGTGTATATGTATTTTGTAGATTTATTGTTGGAGAGAGGGGGATAATCCTGTAGAGAAACATTATAAGTATGCTTCCCATTGTATGTTTGCTAGTATTTTGAAAAAATGCGGAAAGCTTGAAATCAAAGAACGTTCCACCTCTACTGCATCAGCTGTTTGTCAGAGAATTATTGTTAACTTTCTAACTATGGGAAGTTTTGTTGTTGTTGCTGCATCAGCTGCTGTTCTATATTTTATGCAATAACCAAAAAGTATAGGTGTGATCGTGTGTGCTGGAAACAAAAAGACATCGGAGACGACGACGACAACAACTGCAAACAACAAAAATAACGTAAACAAGATGATAATTCTTTATTGGATAGCCAGCAGTAGTATGTTGTTTTTACATTATCAACCGAGAGTATCAAAGTGTACAGTGTGTTTCAAAACTAACAATAATAACAATAGCGGAGGTAATGAACAGATTGATGTTTGTAAAACTATGATTACTGGAAGGATCAATACAGATGTGCCTGTGTTTATGTTAAATGATTGTGCTATCTCGAAATATTCTCACTTCAAAATTCCATATACTTTTGACAATAAGACGAAAGATGCTTCCAACGTTACCAATAGATAGAAATGATGATGAATCTACTTCAAATATCTGGTTCTACCTAGCTATTATTCTCGATGTCAATCCTCGCGGTGGTATTTTTATTTTGTTGTTATAGAAAAATCAAAAACCCCAACTATTTTTCAACTTTATATAAAAATTAAAATTTGACATGTATTGTTATTTAGTGTTCTGAGTTTAAGTGGTGCGTGAGTGTGCTTAAGGACACATTATGTTGTATACTTCCGTCGAATTTGATCGAATGATGGATATTGTGCAACAAGGAGTGCACAATTTAACTCTATCTCCACCGCCTTTTGCTGCTACTGCTGCTGCTGCTGCTGCTGTTCCTTCTATTTACAAAATGATTTTCAATGGATATATTATACTATACTATACTATTTGGACAATTCACATACGACATTTTTGAATATTGGATTGAATGTTAACGATTGGAAATTTTCGCCATGCATTGAATTGAGTGCATCATCATCATCATCAGTGGGAAAATCCATCAGCTGCAACAACATCAGCTCCGCTTCAATCGTTTTAAGTGAAGTAGACTGGCATAATACCTATATTAGAACACCAAGGATTCATAACAAGTTATTTTTTCTCCACTGGATATTTCATGCCACCCCTGCGGTTCGTAACTTTTCCATCTATTCCGATAAAATTGATGATGTGGATGTGATAAGAATCAAACAGGCAAACAATTATATAAACAATTATATTTATTCGGCAAATTATTCGAATTAATGCCACTTATTGATTATCGATTTGAAATGTTGAAAAAACAACAGTTTGTAAAGTATTTTAATTTGCTAAAAAATAAGGTGTTTAATTTGCAAGGTGATCTGAACAACATATTCCTCACTTTGGCACCCAAACAAAATGTTAATAATGAAAATATCGGTTCAGTTTTGGAAATAATGTTAATTGATTATCCGGATGTTTTACAAAACAGATTCGGGCCATCGGGTGCTGGTGGAGGTCAAGTCTCTTATCAAAAAACAGAATGTTATATTTGAATAAAAAAATGCAAAACATGAATCGATTGTTTGTTTTTCTTTTTTTTTCCATTACTTGAGTAAGATGGAATCTCAATCTCTAGCAGTGCGGTGGCACACACCATCTATGCATTTCAGCAATTAAATAACTCCAAAACTATGAAGAAACCGACATCTCCCAAAGCTCCTTATTACAAATATTACCGTATGTCCACCTCTAACGCTCTGAAAAACGACATATCGATGGTTAAGGTGCAAAACCTCGTCGATTTTTTGCCATTTTACGTTTTATCCGATAAATTTTTACAAAAAGTTATAAACTTCAAGCCTACCAAACCTCGTAAGTGCAATATTCATTTTAGATGCTCTAGGCGCCATCTGTCAAAACCTCGTAAAACTAATTTTCCAGACGGTAATGCAGAAAACTCTTTATTTGACTTAAGAGGTTTTGATATTTACAGTTTGTCATGTTCACGCGAAAATATGCGACTTACGAGGTTTTGATGATACATTCTCCGGTGTATTTTAGTTAACATTTTAACCTCAAAAATTATTGTTTTCATGTTCGTGTTTCGAAGTTTCGTTCGCTTATTAAATAATGTGTTCTCGTGGAAAATTTCTAGTGGGGCTATGCCTAAAAACAAGTGTTGATACAGCTGAAGTTACTGAAAATATGTAAGTTATAAATTGTCAAATGACCATAAGAGCCCGCTTAGTTTTTTGCGACTGTAAGATCAAGCCTTCGAAATTTTTCAGTGGAACAAGAAGTACTGGTATAATAAATAATGTTCAAGTTCCTGAAAATCATCCAGAAGCGCAAGATGTAATTACTATTCTTATTAGAGATTACCCAATTATGAATAATAATGATGTTTCTGATTTGGACAATATACTTTCTGAAAAAACTTTGGTTGTTCGTAGCCCTACAGATGAAGAAAAAAGGTAAGATAGGAATGTGTATTATCATAATATTGCCGGCATATTTTTATGATGTTTGTTATTGCTTCTCTTTGTTTTATAGCGATGCCATCCTATTTAACTTATCTCAAAACGAGAATAGCTTATCATTTCCAATAGAAGAATGCCTAGAGTTAGAGCGATCAACCGTGCCGTCAAGCATTGATATTTTGAATTCAGGTAAAGGTGACACTAGTGATGATGACTTACGAAGTGATAGAGTTGAACCCTATGAAGACAGTGGTTCTGAATATATACCATCAAACCATTCTGAACAGGAAGAATCTAAGGAAGAGTCACAAGAGGTTGTACAAGCAAACCTAATAAATGAAAAGTTAGATTTACCAAAAGGTAAAAAGAGAACTAGATCAAGAGGAAAATCTAATGATTCAAATAGTGAGAGGAATAAAAATAAACAAAAAAGAATGAAGGGCGAAAGTTACAGGTCATTTAAACTTTTAAAGAAAAAAAAAACTTATATACAAATCCAAAAAGGAGAAAGAAAGATGGGACCTGCCTGCGAATGCAAACTATCTAAAACATCCAAACATTTTTTTTGTCAAGAATTCTCAGAACCAAAAAGATTATTTGATAATTTCTGGAAAAACCTGACCTGGAGTGAGAAGAAACTCTACATAAGCGTCCTTGTAGATGCAGTTAATCCAAAATCTCATCGGACAGGTAATATAATCTTTAGTAATTAGTATTTCGCCTTACTCATGGGTTTTTTTCAAGAAATTCAAGAAAAACACAGGCAAGTTGCATCAAAGTTTCATCTTACGAATGAAAATGAACGGAAATGAGTTTGCAAGAAAATTTTTATGGAGACACTCTGTATAGGAGAATGGAGTATCAAAAGTTGGGTTAATCAGAATATTACTCATAATGACGAATCATCTGATAATCAACAGCTAGCTATTCAGAAGCCAGCAGTTAACTCTCGAAAAAAGAAACAATTTTCAAAGGATAAAGAGTATCTTATCAAGTTTCTTCAAACCTTACCACAGATGGAAAGCCATTATTGTAGAAAAGATTCTTCGAAATTGTACCTAGAAGCACAATGGCAAAACTTAAATGGATTATACCGGTTCTACTGTGCAGAATGTTCAAGGCAGCATTTTCAACCATTAAATAACACTACCTTTTTATACAGGCCAAAGTAAGATCTAAGAGTCTTATCAATTTGTATCTAATCATTTTCATATTTACAGAAAAGATCAGTGCGACACCTGCACTGGATATTCTGTTGGCACCATAAAAGAAGAGGAATACTCACTGCATATCAATAGAAAAAAAAATGGCTCGTGCGGAGAAAGAATCTCAGAAGGATCAGGCTATGAATGACCCAAGTAGACTCTTGTTCTCAATGGATGTCCAATCAGTATTGACAGCTCCCAAGCTACATGTCTCTGCATCATATTTTAAAATGAAGCTAGCGGTACATAACTTTACCTTCTTTAATATGGCATCGGGCAGAGGAGATTGTTATATTTGGCACGAGGCTGCTGGAGGAGTTACTTCTAATGAATTCACGTCGATTGTTATCGATTATATTGATAGGTACGCGACAGCAGAAACTAAATCTGTCATAATCTTCAGTGATGGATGCGGTTATCAAAATCGAAACGTTAACTTATCTAACGCCTTATCTGCTCTGGCCAAAAGCAAAAACTTGGAAATATACCAATATTACCTCGAAAAAGGAAATACTCAAATGGAGTGTGACTCTATTCACGCTTGCATCGAGAAAAAATTAAAAAATCGGGAGATTTATTTACCTGGGTGTTATGTGCAAGTCGCAAAAACGGCTAAAATAAAAAATCGTTATGAAGTTCATTATCTTTCTCACACTTTTTTTAAAAATTATTCCTTGTTAAACTCCTATACCTCTATTCGTCCAGGCAATAAAACCGATGATCCAAAAGTAACCGATCTAAGATGCTTAGCATATCTTATTGATGGCACTATTGAGTTTAAAATAAACTATGAAGACGCTTGGACTCCACTTATAAGGCGTAAGCAAAAAAATAAAAAAGACATTATCACGGTTCCGACGTTGTATACTAAACCGCTTCAAATAAAATATGACAAGTTTCAACATCTCCAGGAATTGAAGCAGTTTATCCCGGAAGACTACAGACAATTCTATGACAGCCTTACAAGCCAAGAAAAATAATAATTTAAGATAAACTTTAGCGCTCTTCCATGCTAATAAAATGAAGACCATTATATTGAGTAAAGAGGTTAGATTGAATTTTTTTTGTATATTTTGGTCAATAAACAGTCATGGGGAGATATGATGTGATTTTTTTTAATTCAAATAGTGTATTTGATCAGGTAGGTATTGATAACAAATTAATTTGATTTCAAGACCTCGTAAATGTATGCACAAATCTTAAATACTAGTTGCCAAAACCCCGTAAGGAGTTTTTTCTTTAATCAAGAGACATTTAAGAAAAGTGTGTATATCCCCTGAAAATGCATCAGTACAGGGTGTTTACGGTCTTGTGATGTTTTCTTCAATGTTCTTTTCTACACGTTAAAAGAATATGATTAACGCTAAAACGCCTTAGCAAAAGTCGAATAATAATAATAATAATAATTAATAATAATTATGATAATAATAATAATAATAATAATTCATGGATACGTCGAGCGAGACTTTGCGTTCAACAACAGGGCGATAACTTTGAACAACTGCTGTAATAAAGCAGTAATTTTGCAATTTAGTGTCATCAGATTGAAAATAAAATCGTACAAAAAATTCATTATCTCTCTTATTATTCAACTTTTGCTAAGGCGTTTTAGCGTTGATCATATTCTTTTAACGTGTAGAAAAAAACATTAAAGAAAAAATCACAAGACCGTAAACACCCTGTATATCACATTATTTTCATAAAGATACTTTTGAGTTTTTTTCAATTCAAGGGTTTAACCGTTTTTCGCTTTACCTGTAAAATTTATAAAAACCGACTTAAGAGGTTTTGCACTTTAACCATCGATATAATAACTCAGTTCTGGAATGTTTGTTAAATGAAATAAATGAATAAAACAGCCAAGTTTGATAATTTTTTTTATCATATTCCTAATTGTTTCGATTTTTAAATTGATCAGAACATGACTCTTTAGAAACGAGCGTGTTTCACGCTATCACTGCTGAGGGAAAATGCGGTCTGCAGATTGAAACGAGAAGTAAGCTCTTGGAGGGGTTTTATTTCAGGCTAAAAACACAAAACGGCTTTAACTAAACTTTTAAAAATAGCTGAACGTTCAGTGACGTTTCTCTCTCTAGTAGCGTTTCCTAGGCGATCCACCAACTGTCTCTTTTTATGGCGCTCTAGACGGCTGGCGCCTCTGATAGACATGAAGCGTGCAGCAGTCTAGAAAAAGGGCCGCGGGAGTAGAATTTGCTTCATACGCGAGGGCGGCAACGAAGTAGGTAAGGCGGCGCCACAGCTATTCCCTCCCCAGTGACCTTCGCGGGAGGCGAAGGGAGCGAAAAGGTAACTCTCCTGACTGTGCGTTGTCCAATGGCTGGCTGAGGAGACAGAGGTGACGAAAGCTGCGGCTGTGAGGGCTGTTTAGATGATGAAGGCAATGGAATGAGAGGAGATTGTGGTTGCTGCGACTGTTCTCGAAGCGGTGGCGTCAACTGAAAGTTTGAGGTTGCCAAACGGTCCAAGTCGGCGTGAGCGAGGTAGGCTGGCTTCAATTGGCTTGTGGAGAACGTTTTTACGACCCCATTAACATCAATGACAAAGTCGAGGTCGTTCAAACGCTTGATGACTCTGTGTGGACCGGTGTAAGGTGGTTGCAAAGGCTTGCGGACAGCGTCAATACGCCGAAAAACGTAGTCACAGGAGTTCAAGTCTCTGAAAATGAAAGGTTTGTGTGAAACGTGCCTGGCAGGAGGAACAGGGCGGATGGCAGCAAACACGCGCCTAAGCTCAGCGACGAAATCCTCAGGAAGTGGAACTGGCTGGGAGGATGGTTCGACGAATTCCCCTGGGATTCTCAGAGAAGCGCCGAAAACCATTTCAGCTGGTGAGGCCTGGAGCTCCTGTTTAAAGGTGGTGCGCAAACCTAGAAGCACCAAGGGAAGCGAGCGGGCCCACGGTACCTCTGGAATGCATTTCAGAGCGGACTTCAGGGTGCGGTGCATCCTCTCCACCATCCCGTTCGCCTGTGGATGATAAGGCGTAGTACGCACATGCTTGGCGCCCAAGAGACGCCCGAGCTGGTCGACAAGACTGGACTCGAACTGGGCACCCTGATCTGCAGTTATGTAGAGCGGCGTTCCAAAAAAACTGATCCAACCCTCCATGAGGGCGCGAGCGACTGTTGGAGCCTTCATGTCCTTTACAGGAATTGCCTGAGGCCAACGGGTGTAGCGGTCGACAATGGTAAGGCAGTGCTCGAAACCTTCGCTCATGGGTAACTTGATCAGATCCACATGGATGTGATCAAAGCCGCTGTCGGGGGTGGTGAAATTGCCCAACTCTGCACGGTTGTGACGATGAACCTTGGCACGCTGACAAGGGATGCACTGTTTGGCCCAGAGCGTGGCATCTTTGCGGAAACTGGGCCAGAAATATTTCTTGGCCAGACGCTTAGCTGTAGAACGGCCACTGGGATGTGAAAGGCCATGGACGGCGTCAAAAGCATGGCGGCGCAGCTTGACGGGCAGGTAGGGCCAAAAGGCGCCATGAGCATGATGGCGCCTTTTGGCCCTACCTGTCCGTCAAGCTGCGTAGTAGAGAGGGCGACCCCCAATGTCCAACTTTTGGAACTTGTAGCGGGGGCAATCCAGGAGATGCGGCAGCTGTGCGTCCACTGACTGTTCGGAACTGATGGTAGTAGAGTCCAGTGTGGTAGGTCGAGAGACCACTTCCACTCGAGAGAGGGCGTCGGCCACGACGTTTTGATCGCCCGGCGTGTAGACCAAACGCACGTCGAATTGGGCGATGCAATCCAAGTGACGGCACTGTCTTGGTGATGCTTTATCCGTGCGCTGAGAAAGAGCGTAAGTGAGCGGCCGGTGGTCGGTGTATACCGTGAATGACCTGCCCTCCAAGATCCGCTGGAAGTGCTTGATGGCGGCGACGATGGCGAGGAGTTCCCTGTCGTAGGTGGAGTAACGCTGCTCGGTGTCGGAAAGCTTCCGAGAGAAAAACCCCAGAGGGACCCAGGTACCATCAACACGCTGCTGGTCTAGGGCTGCGCCTACGGCGGTGTTGGACGCGTCAGTGCGGAGAGCGAGTGGCTGATGCAGGCAGAAAAAGGAAGAGGTGGCTGCCACAGCTATGCTGCTCTTGCAGCGCTCGAATGAGACGTCGGCCTTGGAGGTCCAACTGAGCTTCGAATTCCTCTTGGTAGAACCCTTTAGTAACTCTGTGAGCGGCGCCTGCAGAGACGCTGCGTGAGGGATGCAACGTCTGCAGAAGTTTAGCATTCCGATAAAACGCCTGAGCTGGGAAGAGTCAAGTGGCTTTGGGTACTCTGCGATGACCTTGACTTTGTGCTCGGGCGGGCAAAAACCACTGGCTGATACCTGGAAACCTGCGAAAATTACCTGAGACTTTGCAATCTGACATTTGTCCCAATTGACGCATAGGCGAGCGTCTCGCAAGGCATCGAGTAGCAGGCGCAGATGCTGTTGATGGCTGTCGTGGTCGGACGAAACGACAAGAATGTCATCCTGGTAGACTCGAACAAAATCCAGTTTGCGCAGGACGTGATTAATGGTTCGCTGCATGGTTTGAGCTGCGTTGCGAAGGCCCAGGGGCATTCCTATGAATTCGAATAGGCCGAAAGGTGTTGTGACGGCAGTCTTCTGAACATCCTCAGGAGCGACCGGTATTTGGTAAAAAGCCCTGTGGAGGTCAATGACGCTGAAAATATTACCTTTGGCGTCCTGGAGCAGGTCTTCGATGATTGGCAGCGGGTAACGATCTGGTCGAGTGCAAGTGTTCAACTGGCGGTAATCACCAGTGGCGCGCCAACCTCCCCCTGCTTTAGGCACCATGTGCAAGGGGCTGGCCCACTGGCTAGAAGATGGGCGGATGACGCCACGGTCGAGCAGGAAGTCGAATTCCTTTTTAGCGGCTGCGAGGCGCTCCCCCAGGAGTCGACGAGGACGAGCAAAAACTGGCTGACCATGCGTGACGATCTGATGCTGGACTGGCAGGTCGCTCACTGCTGCCATTTCTCCTGGTGGAAGCACAACCTTGGTGAATTCGTCCAAAAGTTGCTGATAAGCACGGCGAAAAGGGCCTTCGGGCAAAACTATGCTCGAGACGACGCTGACAGAGTGAGTCGCTGGAGCTGGGCCGACGGAGCAAGCGGTGGACAAACTGGTGAGGCGGTCCTGCAGGCGACGGCCATGGAGGTCGATAACCAAGCCGTGATATTTGATGGCGTCGGCTCCTAGGATGGCGGTGCTTACGTCGGCGACGGTAAAAAGCCATTGGAAAGGCCGACGCAGACCAAGGTCCAAAGTCAGTCGGTGCGTTCCAAAGGTAGCAATGGACGACCCATTGGCAGCTTGAAGAACCAGGCTCTGCTTGGCTGACCTGGGAAGGAACCTACGAGGCAGAATTGACAATACTGACCCGGAATCCACTAAAAAACGCAAGCCTGTCCTGCGATCCGTTGCAAAAAGTCGAGTCTCCGAGCATGAGCCGGTGGTGGTCGCCGTGGACACCACCGGCGAAACTAGTTTTCCTGGCTAGCATGGGCGACTTGTTGGTTGTAGAAACAGGGTTGCCTGCACCGACGCGCGCCTGCGCCAAACTTGGAATGGTACCAGCAGTAACCAAAACCCGGATCAGGACCTGGCTTGAGATACCGGTTTTTCTGCTGTTGAGGCTCCCGTGAGAATGAACGGCCTTGGTGAGAAACTCTAGCAAGCTCGCTCAAACGAGCGGAGTTTTCCCGCGCCTGGCAGGAGAGTTGAGCCACAGACTGCTGGAACAGAGCCCTGCGAGGGCGACTTGGAACGTCCGACAGATGTCGCCATTACTGCTGGCCCCGTGTCCTGTAACTCGTCGGCGAACTTTGCGAGCTCCTCCAAGGGCTGCTCCTTGACGAGAAGAAGCATGCGTCGAGTCGGCGTCGGCAGCAGGTCCAACCATATGATGCGCAGGACATCATCACCCACGCACGAGCCGGCCAGGGAACGCATCTGTCGCAAGAGCTGAGAGGGCCGCTTGTCCCCAAGCTCAACCTCAGTAAGCAACTTGCGTAGCTGGGTATCCTGAGAATCGGAGAGGCGGCCTATAGTTGCGGCCTTGAGAACTTTGTACTTGTCCAACTCTGGGGGCGAGCGGACGACGGTCTCGGACATCTTTGATGGTTTCGACATCCAAGGCGGTCAATGTGGGAAAATACCGCGTGCTGTCTGCAACCACTCGGTGTATTTGGAACTGAGCTTCAGCCTGGATGAACCACAAATCTGGATCTGACCGCCAAAATAGAGGCAATTTGTAACCACCGACCGCTCCAACCTCATTAGCTTGGATTGGTGGCGTGTTGATAACTGCGTTTTGATCGTCTGTGGACATGTTGTGTCGCGTGTCGAAAATGCACTAACTCAATTGCCTCAACGACCATAATATTGGTTAATTGTTAAAAATTAACCCATACAGATCATTTCCGCTTTCTCCCCCTGCGAGACAATAGCGCAAACACAATGACCTGAAACAGAAATTAGAATTATGGTGAAAAAATGTAATTTGAAAATAAAAAAAAATCAAAACACGCAATATTTGTCTCATTTTTTTTATACATAGATTCCAGGATCATGCGATTCTATAGTTGAGATGAGGTTACCACTCCAGAGGATTCCAAAAAAAAAATGATAAAAATGAAAAATGGAAAAAAACAAACAAAATTTGTCTCTTATTTATTTGATCAAATTGGTTTTTTTGCGATCAAAACATGTATCAGAACAAGAAACTGGTCAGGCCGTCTGCCGCCGCAGCTCAATGCATCAAAAGCTTTAGCTCACGTTTTAAACTCATGTGATGAGGCTTCTTCTTTTAAGCAACTCAAAATGTAATTAAATATGTAAAATATAAAAAAAATCAAACACACACACAATATTTGTCTTATTTCAAACAGTTTCCTAGATTCCAGGGCCCCGATTCTATTTGACTGTCAAAAATCAACTCATACAATCCATCATCTCTGTCTATCTAGTTACAAAAAAAAATAAAAAAACCACCACATTCTGTTTACCCACCCACACATCCACCCCTCTCATACCCGCAAGCAGGACCGAATCTCATCGAACCGCGCGCCCCATGGTACCCGCACACAACTCCTTTCACTTTACAACACCACCGACTTCTAGCTGCCGGTGACGTCATAAATAGCCTGGGGTGCGTTCACAATTATTAACCCGGAACTTTCGTCAAATGTTAGTTTCATCTGACATATGACGTATGGTAAATCATCCTCGTTCACCATTGTTCGACTTGTTATGGTTTATCATAACCTTAAAAATTTTAAAGTGTTATGACTTATGGTCATTGAATAATAATACAACCATTTTTGAATTTTGTTTTCTCAGCATACAATTTTTCACCTTCGATTCAGTTTAATAATACCATGTTTCCATCGTCTGACATAATTTGGAAGATTGGTATCCGGATCTACCACAATAGAGAGATTTTAAGCCACTTATTTGGTTGACGTTATCCCTTATCCGTTATACTAAGCATGCGCAGTGGTGCAAAAATAAGGTATAACGTTGATAAGCGATAAGGGGTCCCCTTATTAAAGAAGAAATAAGGGAAAGTTAAGGTTTTGGCATTAGTGCCAAATTGTTTTCACGTTAAGTTGCATACGATATGAAAAATATATTTTTGCATAGTAATGACTTTTAAACATATACATGTTTGATTTAACATATGTGTAAAAACGAGTTAAAGCATTTTTAAAGTACTAATTTGTTTTCAAAAGCTAAAATATTCTTCATTTGGCAACTTCGCTGCAAGTTGAACGTAATTTTAGTGGTCATGCGCTGTCAATTGACATTTGTAAGTTATATGTTTTGTTGTGTTTTCAACTTATAGACCTTTTATAGACTGCCACACGAAATAAGGTTATTATAATGGAAGTGTTTAGAAAAAGACAAAGATTTTCAGACCAGGACGATTTAGTTTTGTTGCGGGAGGTTCTTTCACAGAACCCGTTTGAAAATGCGTCATTGTGGGAGGTAATCCAAGAAAACATGACCAGCGTTACTGGGAAAACCTTTTCCATTCGCACTCTGAAAGATCATGTAGATCGAATGCTGAAGGCTTGGCTGGTGCAATACAAAATTTTAAAAGGCAAGTAGGTAGATACTCAGGTTTATTATGTGCCTTACCCGAAACTGAAATTGCTTAATTTTTTGAAACAAAATGCGTTATTCAATCTTATGGTTTTCTAATTATTGCTTCTTATTTACTAGGTCAGGAATTGAGGTTGAAGTGACAGAAAAAGATACCTTACTACAGAATATTCATGGTTTGGTACAGGAATTTCAAAATGTTCCAAAAAAGAAAAAAGTTTCTTCTGGTAATGCAGCAAAAGCTCTGGGAATCGAGGAGAGGAACAAGTGGACCCAATTATTGTCGTCGAAAAGCTCAAATGACAGCAATAAATTGAGCACATCTTTGGACATTTCCGATCATCAGATCAGATATTTAATAGGTTTATAATATAGGACTGTTAGTATAGCCACGGATAGAACGTCAAGGAAGCACTAAAAATTTTATTTCTCTACCAAAAGTAATAATTTTTCATAGACGGTTCTGCTTGTTATTTGAAAAGTCTATCGTGACTTTAAAATTAGGAATATTATAGTTGTGTTCATAAAAAGTCATCAGCTATGTTTGCTATTTTTGCCTGGTGTCTTTCAAAATTCTCAAAATATGATTTTCACAATTAAGTAAATAATAATATCGTTTGTCAAATCATAAAAATTGTGAATACTTGATACCCAATAATTCAAAGGGCTGAAATAGTGGTGTACTTGCAAGATGATCTGCACGCAATGTAGTAAATAAAAACACAATCTAAAAATTAAAACATAAATGGAACTAAATTTTTTTATTCGGAAATTATGAAGTAAAATTATGTGCTTGAAAACTGTAAAAAATGAGCTCTGGTAGGTATTTTATAGGAACTTTTTGATCAGAAATGTTTTCTATAAGCCCTTTGAGTTTGAACTATGAAATGTAATTTTTAGTTGTATCATGACTCAAAAGATGTACACTGTTGGACATAAGTGGAGAAACGGCTTAAAATTTGATAAATCTTCGCTTATACATCAGATATCAAAAAAGTAATGATGCATTTCAAAACTTCAATCGAATTATCAGTTTACGTGAAATGTTTAGCGCCTTTTTTTCACCTTCAAAAAAAGGGACAAAAACCCCACTTTTGTGTGTGTAACTTCTGATGAAAATGGCTAGCACCATTCGAAAGATCATCAATCAGTTTTCATGATTTTGTCAAAAATTGGCAAAAATGGGTCATTTTTGACAAGTTTAAAATTTTATATCTAGACTATCCTTTGATTGATTGTTATGAAATTTTCAGGAAGTACATAATGTTTGCTCATCTTTCAAATGGTGCTCGCCATTTTTATCAGAAGTTACACAAAAGTTAGGTTTTTGTCCCTATTTTTTAAGGTAAAAAAAGGTCGCTAAACATTTTTTTGAAAAAAATCGCCAGGACAAGTAAACTGACAATTCGATTAATGCACCATTACTTTTTTGATATCTGATGTAT
Organism: Orchestes rusci; assembly: GCA_958502075.1. NCBI lineage: Eukaryota > Metazoa > Arthropoda > Insecta > Coleoptera > Curculionidae > Orchestes > Orchestes rusci. The sequence goes on from OY293310.1 coordinate 5,108,357, forward strand.
GAGCAAAGTTTTATCAAATTTTAAGCGGTTTCTCCACTCATGTCCAACAGTGTATGTATGTTTTTTTAATTTTTTTTAATAATTAATTTTTTTACTTCTCAGATACCGCTCTTCCATTACCAACTACTGATGCATCTGACCTGGATTTTGGTGACATTGAAAATATATATATATATAGGTGAGAACTAGCAAAATTATTAAAGAATTTTTTTCATCTATGAATAAATTATCGTTTAAATTACCTGTTTAATTTTCATATAGGAGGCAGCATATTAACAATAACTTCTGGGACACTCCATGGATTTCCTGAAAATTTGAGCTAATTATGGAACTTAGGCGACATTCTTGATATACCCTGTATGGAATAGTACCGCCGATTGACGATATATCAAACCAATAATTGCAATCATCTGTTCCAAATAAACAACCAAATGCTCTTGATAATGGGACGTATTTATAATTTTGGAATATATGCGTTAATTTTGGCGCGCAGTATATTTTGCACATGAGGTTATAAACACAGGCAGCTTTTCATTTGAAATCATTTCTCCGTACAGCATTCTGGATAAGTATTTTTTCAATAGATATGGAAACAGTAACGGTTGATCCCAACATTGATCATGCTGAACCTGGTCCGTCCCAACAAATCGAACAAACGCCAAAGGCAAGTCCGGCCAAAAAGTCCAGAACTATCTTGACCTCTTCAAATATTAAAGGTATTTTCATACAAGGAGTATTTTCTGAAAAAATAATAAATCTATTTTGTTCCAGGTCCAGTCAGGTCAAGAAAGAGAAGGTTGAATGTACAAACGCAAGGCTTGAACTATATCGAAAAATATGACGAGAAACAAACACAGTTAAGACGAGAAGAGTTATTGCTCGAAGAATGAAAGTTGGTGCTGGAGGAAAGAAGGCTCGCGTTGGATGAGAAGAAACACATTTTGGAGGAGTTTCGCATAAACAAAAACTTCGAATTAGAAGAAAAGAGGTTGTCTCTTGAAGAAGACAGCAGAAAAAAACTAGAGGATATCACCGACGGGCAGGATAAACTCATAAATCTGTTGATAAATAAATTAAGCCAGTTATGTTTTCTGTATATAAAAACTCATGAAATTCCATACTTGTTTTTTTAAGCTTTCAACTGAGGCCTAACTACTATTCATATGTGGCAAAAATGACTATGAATTTTTTTCACGCATGATTATTATTTAATTGGTTCTTGACATAAGTAAAATAGGAAGATCAATATTATTTACCTGATGGTCATGAAGAGATACATAATATTTCCCAACAAAAAATAGAAATACTTTGACGACTGCGTTTTTTTTGTTTGTTTGGAAAAATGGCCAGACAATTATAATTACATTGTAAAGAAAATGCAAATTTTTTTTGAATCTGAACTTAAATGAAAACTACTGATATCAATATGGGGAATGACATGCAGCTGGAAAATCTCCGCTAAAATATTAAGAGGCTTATGAAAGTATCAGAGACAAAAACAAAAACACAATTTCACCACTTTCAAAAAAAGGCCAATGCAAAGCTTGTCGCATATAAATATGTCAAATGCCAAACCTCATTGATTTAGTCACAAGTTACAATAGTTTGCGGTAGTAGTTTGCCTTAAGACAGTTATTAATAAGTTTTAATGATTTGATGTGACCATTTTGATGTCATATGTAGGTTAAATATTCCATGTTCTAAATTTAACAGGAATCCTGTTTAAGTTGAAGGTTGAATGTATTCATTTACCTGTAAACTTTGAGAAATATGAAATATGTACTAGTTTCGACTGTTTTTTATTTTTTTTAGATTTTAAAAACCGTTTCACAACACACAATTTCCAGACTCTAACCATGCCAAGTGCAGGAGCACTGTATCGTGATATGGTTTGTAAATGTGTCGTTCGGCCGCAGTCGGAACCGATTTGCACTGCAATGGGTTAGGGTTGGTAAATACGCCAACCGGCCAGGGTACCACACCCATGCACCTTTCACTTTACAGCAAAGACTGCTAGATGGTTACGTCACAACTTGGATTTCCTGAGGCAGTCCTGAAATGCACATATATTCACTACTGGCAACGTTCAAAAATTGATCAAATTCAACTTGTAGCTTTGTTTTGAAGAAGATGTTAAAACTTTTGGTTTTTCCATAATCTTCGAGGTGATAATTAAAGATATTAATCAGTTAGAATCGTCAGCCCTCTCGCGAGGGCTGACGTGTCCATGCCGGGTGGAAAGTGGGAGGAAACCTTGCACTTCCATGTTGCGCGTGTCGGAATGCTCCCATTCTTCCCTTCACAGACCGCTCCAAGTTCAGGTTTGGCGACAGGGAGATCGTGCTGACCAGCATTAACGAGCTTTGGCCTGCAGAGGCCAGGGAGGTGAGGAGCACCAATCGTCCTGTCTCAGTATCCTTCAAGAGGACCGGTACGCAGAAAGCTCGTCAGCGTGTCCCTGCTAAGCGCGACCAGAGTTCGGGCCCTGGCAGACGAAAGCGAGGGCGACATTGAGTCCATAAATTCGGGAACAAAACGGACGAGCTGTTCAATGAGTGCCAAGAAAAAAACGAATAGCAAGAATAGTGCCACTGCAATGCCCATCATTTGGATACAAATGCGAGTGGACGTGGAAAGTTCAACAGTGCTTCCACGACATACTGGAGATCATCAATTATATCTGTGCGGACCACCTCTTATGGGTTAAAGCACCTTCATCACAGAACACATTCTGAGCAACCAAATCGACTACCTGGACTGCATCTGACTGCCATCTAGAAGCGCACAATTTAGTTTTGATGCATTCAACGAGGACGTTCAGAAAGTGATGATACTAAAGGTAATGGATTCAAAAGACTTTAAGGACAGTACGATGAAACGGCTATTGGAGAGGAAACCTTTCACGGCTCAAATGAGGTTGCCGAGGGCTATTTTGCTGAAAGGGATGTCTCCACGAAGTTGGGTCCAACTATTGCCAGGAATGTGTACTTTTCACTTGTGGAATCAAGACTCTTCTGAAATCCGTATTGGTCCTGCAAAAACGGGCACTAAGACAGATGCTGCGTGCATGTCCCCGTGAATCATGTCGTCCATTGTTTGTTGCGCAAAAGCTAATGACTGTGCCGTGCCTATTTATGTTGGAAGCAGTTTGTCTGATCCACAAGAAGCATCAACGCCTGATCCATTCTTCCACCGATTACAACATGAGAGATGCATATCGTGTGAATCTACCAATCCCGTCTAGTGTCCTTATCTATAACTCATTAATTTATAAACATAGACAAATTTTCAACAAATTACCTCAAATGATTAGAATCATAAAATGCTCTATTAAATTAAAACGTTTCTACTGGCCAAAGCGTATTATACTGTGAAGGAGTTTTCGTGTGATGATTTTTAAACTGTGTAGTCATGTTGCAATATTTTTCTGCTTGTAGTAATAGTTTATTTATTTTCATGATTGGTTTGTCAACAAAATGTTTCATTTTTGGACAATAAAGCTTCATTTTATTTGATTTGAACTTGATGATGTGGTACTGTGAATTCACTTTTGTTAGCATCTCAAAGTATAGACGGTGAATGTTACAATTTTAATGTGACGCAGAAAATGATCAAATCAATAACGTCGTATAAACACGACGAAGATGGGAATATTGATATTAATTTTGATACCTTACTTTTGTGTTGAATCTTGTGTTAAAGTTGTGACATAATTTTCAAGAAAAATAGATAGGTGTCTCATTTGTGGCTACGTGTCGCCAATATGACTTCTTTTTACGATGTTTCGAGCGTGACGGAGATTTTTCAAAAAGTGCCAGTTTTTAGGGACTTTTAGAACATTACCTATGGAACGATACAGTACAGACTAGCTAAGCTCATATATTAATTATAATAGATTATTTACTCTAGTATATTGTTTGCATACCCTGCATTTGGTTTAAACGGAATCTATTTAAGTGATCACTGTTGTGAACAATTGCATATTATTATTAGCGGTAAACAATAAACATATGATGGTGACTTTTCGACAATTGCCATACACGGTATGAATATAGCGGCAACTTATGTAGCAACAATTGTAACATGTTTAGCATCGACAAGATCTACTGTTGGTACGTTTGAGTCGAAGTAAAGGAAAGTGGGAGAAAACTATTCATCTTGGGCAATCCACGTCATGCTTTTCACAGCGGCTGGAGCGCGTTGGGCGATTTTAGTCGACTAGCTTGTAACCCTACTTTTGGTTAGGGTAGGAGATGGTTCACCAGGCCACTCAGGGAGACTGAGGTGTTTTGAAAGGTTAGGTTCAAGTTAAAGTTTGTTTTTGTTTTTTTTTTTTTAAAGAGCGTCACCTAGTTTGTAAAAGAACAAGAAAATAAGAGTTAAAAAGAAAATTGTAGGATTGTCTGAAAACACCAAATCCAAAACGTTGTATTGCTACTTAAACAAATATGTACTCCAAAAAAAAAGTCATTTATTTTTAAAGTAAATAAACATTGAACAAAATTACTAACAATTACTCAAGGAAGACAGTGGGAGCAAGTAATTAACAAATAGGTAGATAGTACGTGTCGACAATTATTACACAATAACTATATATTATTATAATCTAACCAAAATAAACTAACACACGCAACTAGACGGGATTAATTAAGTGATCAACAGCAATATTTATTCACAGTGCAACTATCTTTAAATCATCAGCAATAACAGTTCAAAATAAATTATGCCAACTCGCAATGAATGGGCATATACGCAAAAGCACGTCGAATGGGTACTACCTTTCCTCACAACAAATCTACCTTGAAATTCTATAAAATTGGTGATAACGCGGCGCTACGCTACATTATTGGTACCATAAATGCGCAATGGAAGTAAAAATGTTCGTTGTTATTATGAGCGAATATTTGATAACAGAATTCAGAAACAATAAACACCAATCCGTGAAAAAATGCGAGGGTGTTGTTGACCCATAAAGGACGGTTGGAAAAATGGGTATGCTTTACTGAGAATATTACTTACAAAAGAAATGCATTAACAAAATTATGAATTATTCAAAAAGAGTGTTGAGAAAAATGATAATTTCAAGTTACAATTTATTATTGATTTGTCAGTCAAAATATAGCTGCTTAGCAGAGCAATTCTTATAGGAATATGCACTCATAGTGTGTACAGTGCATTATGGAGTTCCTAAATATGTGTAGACAAACCCTTAGGTTTGACATTTGATAGATGTTAAATTACTGTCATGTCATAAGTTAGAAAAATGTCAAGCAATAGTTGTTAACCGATATTTCATCACCAAGTTTGTGTGCCTCTTTTTCATGCTTTCACGCCATTAAAAGTGCTTCTAAAATTATCAGTGTGTTTCACTAGGAACCTCAAATTACTACAGGTTATGGGCCCAGAACGTGTGTCGTTCTACAGAAAGTGAAACGGACGATTTTAAGTTGAAAAAGTAGTGGCGTCTGGCGGTCAAAAAGGGACGGTAGTTCGGTGATACGATCAACTGAAAAACTGTGTACTTATAGACTTGGGCAATGTCGACTGGAAACCCCACAATCACAGTAAAGCCTTTCGATGGTAGTGGATACGGAAATTGGGAGTTCAGAATAAAACTGCTACTTGAACATCATGATGTGTTGAGTGTAATTTCCGAGGAACCCCCACATGAGGATAATCTACTGGTGCCACTGAGGAAGAAAGACCTACGAGCAAGAAACCTCATTGTAAACAGTCTAAGTTACAATGTACTTGAAATGATTAAAAGTAAGACGACTGCTAAGCAAATTATGGATACTCTTAGTCAAACCTACGTCAAAAGTGGTGTTGCATCGCAAGTACAGCTGCAACGAAAACTAAGGAACATGAAATTTGAGAGCAGCAGGGAAGAATCACTGAATAATTACATTGTGGAGTTTGAAAAGACAGTGGCTGATTTGAAAAATGCAGGAGGAAAAATTGATGACTCTGAAGTGGTTTCGCAGTTATAAGCATCGATTGGTGATCCTCAATTCCAAAGTGTAATAACAGCAATAGGCATTTTGTTTTCTCAAAGCAGTGATAGTGTAACTATGGACTTCGTCAAAAATAAACTGTTAGCTGAAGAACAACGTCATAAAGGAAAACAGCATGAACAGGGAGTGACTGACAGCAGTGCTTTCTTTGGAGGAAGAAAACAAAAACCAAAGTTTATGTACAAGTGCTACAATTGTGGGAAACGTGGACACAAAAAGGCGGAATGCACTGTTCTCAAGAAGAAGGAGTTTTGGAAAGGCAAATGTGACGGAAAATGGAACTGAAAATGAGGTAACTTTTATAACATGCTTGACAAGTAAGAACATTCTTAACTCAGAAACCAAGATGAAGTTTGTAGTAGACTCTGGATGTACTAACCATTTAGCTACAAATGATTTTGAGAAATATCTTGCAGACAAAAAGAATGTTAATTACTGTATAAAAGTTGCCAAAGAAGGTCAAAGTGTTCAAGCCAAACTTGAGGGCACTTTACACCTACAAACAGCAAATGGACTTAAAGTTAAATTAGAAAATGTTCTAATATGTGACAATCTAACTCATAATTTGCTCTCAGTCAAGAAAATTGAGTCCAAGGGTATGAAAATAATTTTTCAAGATGGTAAAGTTGCTATAAGGCAAAACAATAATAGTTTAGTGGCAACAGGAGAGTTGGAAGGAAGTTTATATATATTAGAACTGGACATTCCTGGAATTGAAGCTAATTCAACATCTAACGAAGAAAAGGACCTGTGGCATAAAAGAATGGGCCATTCTTCAAGATATCCCCCATCATCAGTGTGTGAAGTGTGCTTGCAAGGTAAGCAAACCAGAAAACCTTTTGAAAAATTGCCAGAAAATAGAAAAGCTAAAAGTGTGATTGAATGTATTTCGAGTGACGTGTGTGGACCTATGAATCCTGTCAGTAATAATGGTAATAGGTACTTTATTACTTTCATCAACCATTACTCACATTTTGGAGCAGTATACTTCATGCAAAATAAAAATGAAGCTTTTCAAAAGTTTAAAGAGTACTTAGCTTTAGTACATAACAAATTCAAGACTTTACCTGAAAGACTCAGGTGTGACAACGGAGGTGAATATGTTTCGCATGAGTTCAAGAACCTTTGTAAACAAAAAAGCATCAAGTTGGAGTACACAATACCAAGAACCCCTCAACAGAATGGAGTCTCAGAGAGGTACAACCGCACCCTATTGGACAAGGCTCGATGTTTGATCTTCGAATGTAATATGGAAAAGTCTTTTTGGGAGGAAGCTGTTGGAACATCATTGTATTTAATTAACCGTACTCCCACCTCCACTTTAACAGAAAATAAAACCTCAGCTGAGGTATGGTACAATCAAAAACCAGACCTGAAGAAAATAAGAATTTTCGGGTGTGCTTCGTATGTACACATTTCGCCTGAAGTTAGAACAACTAAGTTGAATTCCAGAAGTCAGAAGATGTATTTGGTTGGCTACACCAATAATGGTTATCGTCTGTGGAATCCTATTGATGAAAATGTGATCTCAGCCAGAAATGTGATATTTGATGAGACAAAAATGTACAACAAAGAAACGAAGCAACCCAATACAAATGACTATCAAAATCAAGAAATTGACATTAATCCAGACTCAGTTGAAGAAGAAAATGATAATGTTCAAGAGGAGCAGGAAAATCAGACTTCAAATGAAAATGGAAGACCAAGAAGAGAAACTAAAATTCCTTCAAGATTTACTGATTATGATCTGAATTTTGACAGCAACGAAAGTTTTATGGCAGCACTGTTTGTTGGCAGTCTGGAATCCAATACCACTCAGACCTATTCAGAAGCAGTTTCACTGGGCAATGGCTGGAATGAGGCAATCAAAAGCGAGCTGGATGCTTTAAAGAAGAATGAAACATGGGAAATCATTCCAAGACCAGAAAATGTGAAGGTGATTGATTCAAGATGGGTGTTTCGAGAGAAAGACTGCAATAATGGTGGTCATTAAGAAGGCACGACTTGTGGCACGTGGCTATCAACAGGGGGACTGTGACAGCTCTGAAGTCTACTCACCTGTGGCTCGCATGCTTTCCATCCGTGTGCTTCTTTCCCTATGTGTTGAAAAGAATCTACTTGTGAACCAATTGGACGTGAAGTGTGCATTCTTGAATGGAGACTTAACTAAACCAGTGTACATGGAAATTCCTGAAGGAGTCAAGGAAAAACAAAAGGAAAACTGTAAGTCAATTTGCAAACTTAATAAAGCTTTGTATGGTTTACGTGAGGCACCAACGTGTTAGTATCAGAAGCTGCACACTCACTTAATTGAAATGAACTTTAGTAGATCTCAATCTGATCCATGTCTGTATTTTAATCATGATATTTGTTTGATTGTACATGTTGATGATATAATATTATTTAGTAGATGTGAAGAAAAATTGAATGTTTTTAAGCAAAAGTTGTTGCTAAAGTTTGAAATGAGAGACTTGTCTCCTAAGAATCAAGTTAATTTTTCTTTAACATTTTTGGGATTGAGAATCACTAAATCTAATAATGAGTTGTTTTTGAGTCAGAAGGATTTGATTGTAAAAATATTAAGTAAGTTTAATATGTCAAATTGCAAAGATTCAAGAATTTCAATTCAACCCAGACTCAATTTAAAGAATAGTGAATCAGATATACAAAAGTCAAACTTACCTTATAGGGAACTCATCGGATTCCTTATGTACGTTATGTTAGGTACAAAACCTGATCTGAGTTATTCAATTTATTACTTAAGTCGTTTTCAAAACTGTTATACCTTAGAACATTGGACATATTTGAAAAATGTTTTGCGCTATTTAAAGTCAACAATTAATTTTGGTCTTAAATATGAAAAGACAAAGGATTCTGATAATCAAATGATCAGTGCTTTTGTGGATGCTGATTATGCAAATGATATAAATGACAGAAAGAGGAGTTGCGTTCTGGCGCTCGTCGTAGAAACATCGTCTCTCGATTATCGTGAATTAATTTACAATAAGTGCATCTTGTGATCATTTTTGGAAGTGGGCTTTGTTGGAGGTAGTCTCAGCACCATACTGGATCAATCAAGCATAGACAGCAAAGTGCCTATAAGTGAGGATTATTTTTGTTTTTTTGTAAGACGAAATCCATATCAATCGTAAAAATATCGAAGCATAGCTATTATGTCCCCCCCACTAAACTGTTGTGCATGCGGGCAACCACTTAGCGATTGACACTCACTTCGAGGCTGTTCAGTGTGTTTCCTGAATGCGCATGAGGACTGCGGCCGGCAGTCTCTGAATATAGGGACAGGACAAACTGCATGGAAGTGTTCGAGCTGCAAGGATGACAATCCAGCCAATTCTATGAATGTGTTCCACTTTCAAGCTCTCATGGCCCAAATGAGTTCTGTATCAGCTTCTGTGGCATCATGCGATGGTAAAATTGAAAATCTCACGTCGCTAGTGGCTACACAAGCGGAAACTATAGCCAATTGTGAAAAAAATTTGGCTGTGTTACAGCAGGAAAATCAAGCTCTTCAACAAAGGATACATGAGTTAGAAGGCAAAGTTAATGATAATGAAAGGGTCTCTATGGAGGAGTATCTTGTCGAGGCGAGAGAAAGAGAAGTAAGGCGATCGAATGTAATTGTTGCTTACCTGCCCGAATCAGACAATGATGTTGAGAATGCACGTGAACTGTTTGCCGATATTTTGCCTGCTTCTACTGTAGTTTCAATTTTACGTACATCCAGAATAGGCAAATCTACAACCGAACGTCCTAGACTGCTCAAGGTCACCCTAAGATCTCCTATTGAAGCCATAAGCATATTTAAACAAAAGTCCAATCTGGCAAAAAACCCACGATTCAGAGCCATCAGGATTCGCTCCGATCTGACGCCATACCAGTCAAAGATGATTGTCAGACTTCGCGAGCTAGATAGTCCCATTAACAAAGGCGAACGTGCACTAACTATTCGCTACATTAACGATATCCCAAAGATCGTGAAAATACAGGAACACTCGGGCAGTAAAAGACCACGTGATGAGGCGTTTTCACCAGAGTCTCAGTCCATTCAAAAGATGTCCAAGTCGCTCAGTACGTTGGACACTCGACAATAGCAATCAATTGTTATCTGGAATATGGACGGCTTTGGTAATTTGGATCAGTTTCTTGATGAGGGGGAGGAATTTGACATTTTGTGTTTGGCGGAGACATGGTATGTAGGAGGTCTGAAGTGTCCACAGTCGCTAATGGCCGATTTTGACATCGTGTCTGCGACCGCAACGAGGGAAGCCTCCCGTGGAAGAGCAAGTGGCGGCTTGGCAATAATCTACAGAAAATCATACAAATGTGAGTTATTGGACAGTTCAGATTCATGGATCATTTTGAAAGTTAACACTTGTAAAGATTTTTTCATATTGTGTTTTGTATATTTTCGACCAAGTTTAGATATTATTGTTACTCTAGAAGATTTCCAATCTGTTTTAACTGGGGCGGGAGAGTCCGGACATGCTACGCCTATTTATTTATGTGGCGACTTCAATGCGCGAATTGGTAATGCTAACAATACTGTAGATGACGAGGTTTGGTATGGTTCGAGGCTCTCGCCGACTCGTTTATCCTTAGACAATATAGTCAGCAAAAGAGGTCGAAGTTTCTTAGACTTTATTTCAGGTAATGAACTAGTGACTATTAATGGTCGGTCAGTTAGTGACAGGCCTTCTAGATATACTTTTTGTGGGGCGCAGGGAAACAGCGTAACCGATTTGTTTTTATCAAACCTAAATGGGCTCTCCTTGATTGTTGATTTATGTGTATTGAATGAGATTGGAATCTCATCACATTTCCCTGTGTGCTTACGACTAAATATTCCATCTGGTCATCATAATAGTCGGGCTCATGAAGCCTTAATTATGGAGAGAGATCCGATCGTGCAGACTGTCTGTTCCCTTTTCTGGGAGGAGGACCGACGAACAGTATATCAACAGGCCATACATTTTTCAAACCGTGTAGTCCCCGTAGTAGATCTGACTGAGAGGTATGGTAGTTTCTGTACTGCGGTTTCTGAAGCCGCTAAATCAGCTGGGCTCATCAAGACATCGCATGCTTCGAAAACATTTTGCACCAAAAACTCACTAAGCAAACCATGGTTTGACGGAGAATGTCATCGGATGAAAAAAAACCTGAAAATGTCACTCAAAGCATTTAAAAAATCAAACTTTTCTGAGGAGTCCAAAATCGAATATCTTTCGACTAAGCAGTCGTACAAAAATCTGATAAGGTGTAAGAAGAGGAATTATGATCGTGGACTGAGTCTGGAGCTTTCAGGAGTTTTTGACCAAAAGACTTTTTGGGATACTATAAAAAAACTGAAGAATATATCGGTTAGGCACAATCTTGATAAGGAAACCTGGGAAACTTTTTTTGATTCAATTTACAGTGGAAGAAGTATAGATGCAGGACAGTTTTTTGGTGTTTTTGATCCAATTCTTGACTCACGAGTGGAGTCTGATGAACTTTCATTGGTTTTAAAAAATTGCAAAAACGGCAAGGCTCCGGGCATGGATGGAATATCTTACGAGTTTATAAAAAACCTCCCTCAAAACTGGGTTTTGTACCTTTGTTCACTCTTCTCCAAAATAATTGAGACGCATATTATGCCAGATGCTTGGTGTCAGGTCCTCTTCTCAATGCTGCACAAGAAAGGTGACCCTGGGGATCCGTCAAACTACAGATCAGTGGCTCTCGTTAATTGTGCTCTCAAAATATTTACACAAGTGTTATTGAAACGGCTCTTTCTTTGGCTGGAAGAAACCTCTATCATGCCTGAATCTCAGTCTGGATTTGTGAAGGGACGTGGTTGCATAGACAACATCTTTGTCTTGAATTCAATAATCAATAACCATTTCAGACTACGAGGTCGCAAAGTCTTTGTAGCTTTTATTGATTTCAAACGGGCTTTCGACTCAATCTCCCACCCCTTGCTTTGGTCGAAGCTATATGGCTATGGTTTGAGCTCCAACTTCTTGAATGTTATTAAACATCTTTATAATCACGCTAAGGTAAAGATCAAGTCATCCAATGGTTTAACAAAATCTTTTGAGATAAGTTCAGGAGTACTCCAAGGTGAATCGTTGAGCCCAACATTATTCAATCTATTTATTGCCGATATGGAAACTTTCTTCTATGACCATGGTGCTCGTGGCGTGAGCATTGATGCGTTAAACGATGTTTTGCTTCTTTTATATGCCGATGACTTGATTATGTTTGGAGATTCTGAGATCGACTTGAGGAGGAAATTTTGTATTTTGGAAGACTATGCAAACGAAAATTGTCTTATTATAAATGAGATTAAATCCAAAATTATGGTTTTTAATCGTGCTGGCAGGCTCTACGAAAGTAACCAATTTGTTATTAATGATATCCCACTTGAGGTTGTCAAAGAATTCACATACCTGGGCGTTGTGTTCACTCCGTCGGGCTCTTTTCGAAATATCTGCAAGACTACTATTCTGCGTGCCAAGCAAGCGTCAGGGTCAATAATGAACCTGACCGCGAAGTCAAATACAGGGTCATTTGTAAGTAGTAAAAAGCTATTTGAAAGTACGATTTTGAACATATTCACGAACTGTCTTCCTGTATAGGGTCCAAGATATACAGACTGTCTGGAGAGAATACAACTCTTCTTCTACAAAAATTTACTCCACCTCTCCCGAAACACTGCCTCCTCTCTGGTAAGATTGGAAGTAGGATGTGCCCATTTGTCATATTTTGTTTTAAAGGTAACTATAAAGTTTTTTATTAAAGGTTTTGCTCATGGAGAACACTAGACTACCTAAGATCTGTCTTAATCGTCAAATCGACCTTCTAAATGCTCACTCGTCGTCAAAATATAACTGGTTGTCCTTCTTGAAGAATTGGTTCGACAAATCTGACCTCTCTGAGTTATGGTCATTGAACGCGCAAACTCTGAAAATAAATTGTGAAACTATTTTACTTCGTTATCGTGATCGGTGCTTTTTGTCGGATTGTTCAATAGCAAATGCTGCTACTTTTACTCATTTCTACAGTAGCCTCAGTTTCTCCGCCGACGCTGCTAACTATCTTTCTTTTGATTGCCCTTTCTATGTTTTACGATTTCTCGCCCAACTTCGCATGTGCTCAAAATTTCATTGTAAATTCTATTTCCGAGGCACTTCGTATAAGATAAACCAGGACGAGATTTGTTCGGTTTGTAACATGCTTGAGCCTGAAACTCTAACTCATATCATGTTTGATTGCCCTTTGTATAAAAGTCTGCGACCTCCGAATTTGGCCGATCCTGTTTTATTTTCAAGTAACTTGAATACCCTATCCCCCTATCTGGCTAGAGAAATATGTCACTCGTTAGTTAATATATTGAGATTACGTTCATTTCTTAGAAATGAATGATCTACTTGCAATTTTTTTTTAGTTAGCTATGTATGTATTTTTTTCGAAATGTCTGCTGTTTAATCAAATATTTGTTTTCTTTTCATTCAATATGTTATTTTCAACCAGGGCGAACTCAATTGTTATGAAAATGTATTTTTTTATGAACAATAAAGAATTGATTGATTGATTGATTGACAGAAAGAGCATTTCCGGTTATGGAATAAAAATATTTGATAATTTTGTATTTTGGAAATCTAAGAAACAAGCAACTGTGTCACTCAGTAGTTCAGAAGCAGAATACATTGCTTTATCAGACTGTACAACAGAATGTATTTTTATAGGACAACTGCTTTCTGAAATACGCAATATAAATTGTTTTCCTGTCAATGCATTTGAAGACAATCAATCTTGCATTAAAATGTCAAATACATTAGAAACAAAGCACAGTAAGCATATTGATGTAAAACACCATTTTGTGAGACAGTGTGTTGAAGATAATAAAATTAAGTTGCACTATGTCCCAACATCGGATCAAGTGGCGGATGTTTTTACTAAATCTTTAGCTTCTCCAAAGTTCCAGTATTTTTGTGGTAAATTAAATGTTTGTGCCAACTAAAGACTGTTATGTATTTGTATTGCATCGTGTAGATGTAGGAATGTAGTTATAAGTTTTGTAATATTAATTCTTTTGTGGTTTTTTGACTGAATTTAGCTTGGTACACGTTTTTCAATTTTTAGTATAAGAATTGAGGGGGTGTGTTGGCAGAGCAATTCTTATAGGAATATGCACTCATAGTGTGTACAGTGCATTATGGAGTTCCTAAATATGTGTAGACAAACCCTTAGGTTTGACATTTGATAGATGTTAAATTACTGTCATGTCATAAGTTAGAAAAATGTCAAACAATAGTTGTTAACCGATATTTCATCACCAAGTTTGTGTGCCCCTTTTTCATGCTTTCACGCCATTAAAAGTGCTTCTAAAATTATCAGTGTGTTTCACTAGGAACCTCAAATTACTACACTTAAGGTTAGATAATATTCAAGGAATACCCAAAATATGTTTGTGCTCACCACTTGTTGACGTTCTCTATCAATGGGTGGGGTTCTGCTTGAGAGGTTGTTATGGCTGCAGGTTGAAGAACACAAAAGGGCCAAGTTGCTGATCAATGGGTTGCTCAATTAGTTGTACGGGGACAATCAGGAACGGACGGGAGAATTGAAAGTTTGACATTCGAAAGATTGAAGTCGAAAATTTGAGGCCTGTGATTGTGAAATGCCCATCAGAAATATTGACGGAAAATGCGTAGAAATTTGGTAAATCGAGTTCTCCGAATTTGTTGAATCGGTTATCAAAGAGAAAACTCACCTTAGATGTTATGTGGCCTCATTTGTAGAAAAATCACACCTTGGCTTGGTCACGTGTCACAAAAAAACGGAACAGGCACTAGAGTACAGTCTACAAAGGCACAAACTGGAAAGAGCGAAGCTCCTGTTTCAGACGACTTAAATAGCCGCGTCAACAAACCATACAAAAAAGACCATCAAAAAAATCACACTTTTCCTAGAGACATTTTCCAGTGTAGGCAAGCAACACATAGATTTGGGAGCTCAAGAAAACCCTTTTGTGATACAGGCTTCATGAAAATTCTCACGAGGTTTTCTGAAAATTTGGCAGTTTCGGCGATTTGCCTTGTTGCCACACTTTTCGTTCCTTCGATGAAAATTGAGACGGAGTGTTCCCGGTTGCATATTAGTAGTACGCGTCTGGCCAATTTGTAGGTCCGGCTACGAGGGCATGTCCAAAAATAACAAGGTTATTGCTGTGCAAAATTGAAATTGCTACAAGCCAACGTTCAGCTCGTGTATGATTAATTTTATTGATTTTGATAGTAAAATTTGTCAATTTAGTTTGTTTCGCTACTTGTGTGTAAGGCCAGTGACGCATGACGTTATGTGAATCGAGTTGAATTTATATATTTTATTTTCATTTCCGATATTTCGTTGGTTATTATGAGTCAAATTACCAAATACTCTGGTCTTGCGTCAACTTCTAGGACTGGTAAGTTATTTGGTGTCTATTCAATATAATTGGTATTTATTTTGAATTTTTATCTTCAAGATGAAACAAAAAAAATACTAGTAGCAGTAGTTCTGACGAAATTGAGACTCCCCATCCAAACAGAGCACATATTGTGAAAAAACGAAGTTTTTCAGTCAAATGGTTGGATGAGACATTATTTGAGGGATGGTTAATGAAATACGATGGAAAACCTAAATGCAAATGTTGTAACGTTTCTCTATCAGCAAAAAAATAGGACTTGATAAAACATGCGAAAACAAATAAAGAGGTAAAAAGTGGTGGGGAGCAGTCACTTTTTCCCTCTCACTTACAAGCCAGTCACGAAAATTCCCAAATAAACACAAAATAAGCTCTTCCGATAAAAACACTTTAAATGTACTATTTTTAAAAACAAAATATAACAAAGGACATTATTATCGCTGATTTAAAGTACACATTGTTAGTTGTCAGTCATATTTTAGCTTCAATTCGGTACAACATATTGTAAATATTTCAATAAGTTTTTTTTAAGATTTTTTTTCAAGTGGAAAAGTAAAATTAAGTCGCATAAAATGTAGTTTAATAGTTACAAACGTTCTCTCACCTTTTATTTGCGACAATGTAAGAGAAACAATGAAAAACAAACTTTTTTCTGTTCAAGTAGATGAGAGCACAGATATCTCCAACACTAGGGTGTTGTGCATACTGATGAGATTTATTAACGGTAGGCAAAGTTTAACAACACAAATTTCAAATTGTATAAAAATAGGAGCTAATGAAGGGACTGCCAAAGGTTTATTTTTGCTGTTTAACAAAGCTGTGAATAATTTCAATTTAAAATATGGAAACATTGTTTGATATTGTTCTGACAATGCCAGTGTCATGATGGGAGTAAGGGAATCTTTTAAAACCCATCTACTCAATAAGAACGAAAATATCGTTGTCATTAGTTGTATATGTGGAAATGCGTAATTGTCCCGACACTGTTTTATCCCGACAGTAAGTTTCCCGACAGTATTGCTTCCCGACAGTATTGCTTCCCGACAGTAATTCTTCCCGACAGTGAAGTATCCCGACGGTAATTGATCTCGACAGTTATTTTCCCGACACTAGTTTTTCCCGACAAGATATGCTTGTGATTTTTTTTTTCGTATTCTATCGTATAAGAAATTGAAATCGTGATTCTCATTAAAAAAAGAAATTGGGCCAAAAGGCAGACCAGAATATATTTTGTAATTTGTATATATTTGATATAATTAGTTAAAAAAGGTCGCACAAGGGTGTAGGGACAGTGAAGGATCTTATTCCGAATAAAGGCCGGCAACTCAAAATACACTGGACTTGACTGGACTGTCATGTTTCTATTTTCGTCTAAAGCATCAGAAAAAAGGAGTAAATCGGATCCCGGAAGAATAAGCGCTGTTGCCATCCACCAATTCACTATAATGATGGTTACTTTTGTTGTGTTCTCGGTTTTTGACGAGCGATTTGGAAGGTTGGGTTGGTTATGATTGTGGATCGTTGATTTAAATCGTTTTTATTTTCGTAAGTTGTGTGTTGTCTGTGATGTACAGCAAAGACCTATCTGTCGAGACATAATGTAAGATAAATAATCGGTTGATTTCATATTTTAAGGGTTATTGGTATTACCATTAGCCTAGTTTACACCGACAACTTGGTCCGCGGACCAAGTACTAAATTCAAACTATATCAGAACCAAATATTTGGGTCGAATGGTGTAAACAGCTGCGGACTAAGCTGGTCCGCTCTTGGTTTGGTATTCGCCAGTGGACCGAACTAAATTTGGTACGGATTTGGTGCGATCTCAATCAAAATTATGAGGTTATGTTGTCTGTTGATGTGTTGTGATTTTGTTGGTTCAATTTCTAAGGCAATCTTAGCGTACTTACGTTGTGTTGATAAATAGTTTCGACTTGTTTCTGACTTTTGACGAATTGCGCGCGTACTCTCATTTAGTTCACGCGTTGCAAGACGGTATAAACGGGCGAGAGCGAGAAGCAAGCATTGGTCCTACCGTACTATCCCCCACCCACTTGGTCCTATCGGACAGAACTAAACGAGTTATCGGTGTAAACTAGGCTATTGTATAAAAATACAATGGTATTACCTGTAACGAAGTTACAAAATTTCCGGATTTTTTCTACCGTAATTTCCAAGTTTACTAATCAATTTCCCGTCTCTGTTCATTCAATTCATATTTTCATATATCTCAGTCAGTTATCTATCAATGGATCCCGTATTTTTTTCAAAATAATGTTGACCGTGAGCTAATTATTAATCTATTAATTAAAATCTGTCCGTAAATTTCCTTCTTAGTTCTTCACGCGTCAAAACAATTAATTATTTAACCACAAGCCAACCGACAACGACATATTTCGCGCATAAATTCAACCAAGCAGTCCCCACCTTTTGTGTCTGAATTGAGAACGTAAAAAGCGCCGAAATGATAGTCAGTACCGGTACGAAAGGTATCAAGAGCAGTAGAACTACGTGGGAGCCCGCTTCAAGTACCCGACCCGGCCCGATACGAAATACGACGAATTTTATGATTATTGGCTATTTTTGAATTTCTTCTATTCCGATTACCACGGGGTGAGACTTTCTGTGATGTGAATTCAGGGGAATGTTTTGTTGGGTGGGATTTCAGGGGAATTTTCTGGGAATAGGCCTTAGCTTCATTCGACCTGTTGGCTTGTGAAGCGGGTCTGTTTCCGAAGAAAATTCATATTCTTGTTTGCTTAAATAATGGGGTTTCAGGGGAGTGAATTTTGCCGGGTGGGATTTCAGGGGAGTTTATTGGGATGGGGCCTGAGCTTCATTCGACCTGTTGGCTTGTGAAGCGGGTCTTATTTCTGAGAAGAACTCATGGTTTTTTTTGTATTTCTGTGTTTCTTTTAAATTTATAAAATAATTGCGTTCAGGGGATGTAATTTTGCTAAAGGGAATATCACAGTAAAACTACGGCGTGACTCCTGGAGTTGTCGCGCGAACGTGTTCAGCATTTTGTTCTTTGTGTTTAGACCCGTTTTCATTCTCTTGAAAATCACCCGTTCGCGTCGAGTTTCCCGCTCTTTTGTTTTATTTTGTTTTTTTCACTCTACGTCGGCGTCGTCGGAAAAACCGTATTCTTCAAAACCGTTTTTCTGCTTATTATTTCGCCGTGAAAACCCGACCCGTCGTTTTTTTTTTAATTATTGCGTTACACACCTCTCATCACGTTTTATTTTGCCGATTTGAGGCTGCCATTAAGTTGCAAATTATTTGGCTGTAGTTTTGATTCTTCGCCGGGAGAGATCAGTTTTCTATAGTTCATCTCTTATGTGATATGTGATTTTCCTTTGCTGATCAAAGATCAGATTATTGTTGATTTGATTTTGTTTTTCTTTTATTTTTGGCTGGTTGGGAACCAGTCCAATTGTAACAACTACATAGTGGGACAAATAGACTGATTGATTTATTTTCATCAACACCGAGTTTTTATTTCAAGAAAGTTCAATAATCCAGTTCAGAGCGGAAGTTTACGGAATTTTGGAAATAACGAACGCCTGGACTTTCTTCACTGTCTAACAGCTACCCGATAGGCACTGTGGGCCCTCTACCACATAGATCCAGGGGGTGGCGCTCGAGCATTTATTTAACATCAACGAATTCCCTCATCCCCGTCGGGATTCAAACCCGGAAAATCTCGGGGCACGTCACATACCTATGTTCTGAAATCAATATAGAAGGTTCCAGTTTGGAATCGTCGGTTACAGTGTTTTTGTCGTATTCATCGGCTATTCTGTTCTGTTCTTATAACACAAAACATAGAAGCCATGGGAACGAGATATAGATCAGCAATTCCTTTGCCATCCTGTGCAGTCCGCTACGGACCATGCATACAAGCGCAGATAGCCATTATTCCTATCAATAAATCGCTCGAAAATCAAGCATCCAATAGAAATATGCTTATGAAACTATTGAATACCTATCTGATGCAAATATTGGAGTGTTTGACGGCCTCATGCCTCATTGTTGATACAATCGACAATCGACTCAAAACGCCATTGCCATTGCATGAAGTGTTGGTCATCTTCTTGGACGCATAACTTCTGATATTAGAATTGCACTGTTTTCATGAATCCAAAAAAGGAAAGATGGAAATAAAACAGCATTCGACGACTACCATGCAGAAGCGACAAATATCCAAATCCAAAAATCTTTTACATGATTTGATGCCACGTCCTTGAATTCTGGCTTCACAAATCCGACTCGATAATGGACCAAATGTATTTGTGTGCATTAATTACACACTCTGTACCTCAGAGGTAAACTGTACTATCTCCATTTTCCGCGAAAATGGGTTTTTAGTGAAGTCACAAAGTCATTGAGAGGTAAACTATATCAAACGGAGATAGTATTTTTGGGATCTTGTACTATCTCCATTGAAGGTGGACTTGGTACAGAACTCAAGATACTATCTCCATCAGACGTGGACATGATATAACAAAAGTATTATTCAAAACGCCCGCTCATACGTTTGAACAGGAAATTCTCTGTTTTAACGGTTAACGTAATTTTATGTCAGTCTTCTTTCGATTTTTGTGATGAGAGGGTGTGTTGGGAATGAGCTCCAGAACTGCGAAATTTTTTGTCAACTTGAAGGCGGCGGCCCCGGTTCAACCAACGGAAGATGGCCACGTGTTACAAAACGGTAAGAAATTTTGAAGTTTTTTACTTTTTAGTAGCTATTCTCAGTATTTTGTATGCATACCACCATTATTATAAGTGTAATATAATAATAAATATTAGTTCAGCAAAAAATACCTGTAGATAAGTCACAATAATATGCCCATTTATTTTGACAAAAGGTAGGATACGTTCATTTAAGTAATAGATATTGTCTTTGTTCTGGTTTTTGTGTTATAATCATAACTTTCCTTAGTGGTAACATCACCATCAAAAGCATAAACGATGTTTTTTGTAATCATGTGAATTTTTTTTATAAGGAAATTTAAGGAAAAATATTACTATTATTTACTTTTTAAATTATATGGTGGGTTTTTAAGCTGTGTAGTAAAAAACTGTTGTATTGGGATTTAATTTATACGTAACAATATTTTGTTTTATTTTAGAATCTTCAGGTGTCCATCATGGTCCAAGTTTGCCAAAAGAATATTATTATAATGATACCAGCGGTTTGGTTGGGAGCCCTCAATCTCTCGTGAGTCCTGTGTTCGATTTCCAAAGTGAGTTTATACTTTCTTCAGCACAATGCTTTGATTTATTTGTTTAAAGCTGATGTTAGCTATTTTCTAAAGTTGGAATATTTTCGTTGCAGGTGTGGACGAAGTAAATCAGGAGCTTTCACTCTTGAACATTTTTCCTCCGGTGATTGCAACAAGCAATCTGAATTTGAACAGGAAACAAACCAAGTCCCGCCGTCATCGACTGAGAGTTTCACTGTCGAGAAAGACTTTAATCTGTTAGTCAATTCAGATGATAGTCTAAAAGATCCAGATTACAACACAGGAAGTAATGAGAGCAACAATGCGACAAGCGATAATGAAAGCAGTGATAATTCTGAAGAAAGCCGTGTTTTGAATGATGAAGTGAATACAGAGGAAAAACAAAAAGTTCGTAGACCAAGTAGGAAACGCCAAAAGGATCCTGACAGCTGGAAATGCAACATAAGGAAACGAAAACACCATTCTGGACAAGAATACATTTCCAAAAATAGAACTTTAATCAAGCCCAAGGCCCTAGGTCCTCCATTTAGTGACGCATGCAGATTTAAATGTTCCTTAAACATAACGCCGGAACAACGACGAAATATTTTTAAAACATTTTGGTCACCATCCAAGTCAATCGAACTTAAAAGGCAGTTCGTGGCTTCCAGCGTCCATTTAGTTCAAATCAAAAGAAGGCGTCCAAAAAACTGGAGAAAGGGAACACCACTGTCAATCTCCCAGACTTTTGTTACAACAGCTTTGGCAAAAAAACTGGAAGGTGGAATGACGCAAGAAGATCAACGTGGCAAGAAAAATCCACCAAATAAACTACCTGTCCACGTAAAAGAGAGCATAAGAATGCACATATCAAAATTTCCCACTATTCAATCACACTATAGCAGAGAACGCTCATCTAAAAAATATCTCGATAGCAGTTTAAGCATTTCCAAGATGTACGAAATGTACAGAGAAGAAATGTTGGAAACTAATGTTCCTGAAAATGAAATCTCTAAATCTTGGCTGTATTATGAGCTATTTAATAATGAATTTAACTACTCTTTTAAGCTCCCTGATAATGATACATGCGACCAGTGTGATGAATTTATTATAAAGTTAAAGGATTCTTCTGGAGAAGAAAGGCAACATATTCAAGAGAAGTATGATCAGCACTTGGAAGAAGCATCAAAAAGGTATGATCTGAAAAACTAAGATAAAATAAATGCTCAAAATAGCACAAATAAAAATTGCCTTACGGTAGATTTGGAAAAGTGTTTGCCAACACCTGCCTTGACAAATGCCCAAAGCTTTTATTCTTTAAAACTATGGACCTTCAATTATACAATCAGAAACACTACTAAGAACAATACTGCATGTTGTATGTGGGATGAAAGTGTAGCAGGGAGAGGTGGCAATGAAATCGCCTCATGTTTGATGAAATATTTATTGGTAA
The DNA here is from genome assembly GCA_958502075.1 of Orchestes rusci. NCBI lineage: Eukaryota > Metazoa > Arthropoda > Insecta > Coleoptera > Curculionidae > Orchestes > Orchestes rusci. The sequence continues at coordinate 5,130,521 of OY293310.1, forward strand.
CAAATATTGAACCATCAACTGAAGAAGTAACAATTTGGTCCGATAATTGTCCATCTCAGAATCGGAACATTAATGCAATTTTGGAATACACTCGACTTCTAAAACTAATTCCAACTTTAAAGGTAATAAATCACAAATACCTGCTAAGAGGGCATACTCACCTTGAGGTTGATAGCGATCATTCTCTTATAGAGAGGGTCAAAAAAAAGATGCCTAAATTCCAGATCATGACGCCGTGGGATTGGCAACAACTTGTGAGACTGGCCAGTACAAGATTTACTGTAGTTAACATGGACATAACAGATTTTAAAGATTTCTTGTCTTTAATTAATGGCACTAATGCACCACTTATTCAAAGAAAAAAATACGAAAACGGAAAAGACTTTAAAATATCACAGGTGGTTCACCTGCAAGTTCGGTCTGAACAACCAGGAAAAGTTTTCTGCAAGACTTCTTTTTACGAAGAAGATTTTAATGTCCTGGATTTAAACCGAAATACACGCAAGTCTGTGGCATTTCCAAGCGAGATACCAATTATTAGAAATGCACCAAAACCTATTGGGGAAAAAAAGTATAAACATCTTCAAAATTTATTGAAGTGGGTGCCAAAAATGTTTCATGGCTTCTACCAAAATCTTCCTCATAGTAATGTTCCCGATGATGAAGATTAGTATAAGGTTATATAGCTAATAGGTTAGGTACTTTCATTTTTATTACTATACTCTAATTTTATTATTATTGTAAACAGTGTTTAGTCCTTGAAATATTTGTTCTTTAGAGGTTTTTCTCTTCGTTTTATCACTGTATGGTATTGTAAAACTACCAGTAAATATAGTAAAATTATAACAAAACTGTAGTTGAAGTAGCTCAGAATTTGTGTTCTTGTGGTGTCAATCTTGTAAACCTAAGTTTGAAAATTTGAAAAAAATAAAAAATAAAAATTAATGCGTTTTTTTTTAGATGAAAATACTAAATCCTGCGTATTTTCAAAAATAAACTGTACTAAGTCACATCTTCCGAGATTTTCAATACCAACTCCAATTTTTTATAATTTCTTTTTTTGAGGTAAACTGTACCAAGTCCACTAAAACCAAAAATATATATTTTTTTTTTCTGGTTTTTGGTATTTTGTACCTTACACTAAACTGTTCCTTTGTTCCAATTTTTAAGAAAAACGAAACAATAATTAACAAATAATGGTCATTTTCGTCACAATGAAAACTTTAAACCGCTCCCCTGTAAAATTCGGTAAATGGTGCTTAGTATAGTTTACCTCTGGGGTAGACATATGATTTTTTTAGATTGTTTATTGAATTATTTTATAATGTTTAATAAGGAATTGTGAAGAGACGCAATGCTTGATGTGACTTTTCTAATTGAAACAGTCAAAAACTGACACTTTCGAAACTGACACTTTTTTCCCAGGTGCAAACAGGTTGAATACCTAAACAACGGAAGAGTTTTTTCCGCACCTTTTAGAGACACCCTGTGTACAATATCTCGAGGTGCGTCCCCACTTATGCAACTACAAACAGCAACAGAACGCAGCGCCATTGCGAACCGCGTCGCGAACAGGCAACATCATGTCGCCGGCTTTCCACCGGTTGTCACATTGAAGAAATTGGGTGGTATGTTTACTCATTTTTTTCAAATAACCCATAAACTTCATAAACAGTGGTGAATTTCTGATGTCAAACATTGCAATTACAGATACCTAGAGTGATAGGAAGGCGGGAAATACGAAATATCCGGAGGTGCCTCGTGTCCGAACCTGCCCTCTTTTGAAGGAGGCAAAGTTGAATAACATACAGAGTTTGAGATATGAAAGTTGGTATTGACCACTGTTTCGTGACTTGCCCTAAAGTATAAAAAGTGATCCCGATCATTGATAATTATCTAATTTATTCCATTTGGCAGATACACACTGTATATTGAACGGTTTAAAATTTATAGAAACGCACTGTATAGTTAACTTTAATGGTTTGTATATTTTATGAAGCTTTAGGAATTTCTAGCACCTACACAGCTTCAGTGTTTCTCTTGTGGATAGGTTTTCAATATAAGATGTGCATTTATCATTTTTAGATTTATTGTTCCAAAGAACAATGATGATAATCAGACCATTCAGCTTTTCAAATGCTTCACGGGCCAACTTATCCTTTGATCGCCTTCTATGGAGCATGGAGCAACTTTGATTATGATCAAAGTTACCGACTTTCCTTTTTTTTTATCTTGCAGGAATATGGTGCGCAATACCAGAGAACATTGAGGGTCAAAAAGTGTAAATACTACAAACAGAAAGTTGTCGAAGAAGCTATAAAACTGGTAGAAGACATTTTTTTTGTTGAGCCTCTAACAGAAAACATGGTTCCTGTATCTGTAATTTTTCATACCTACTTTTTTGATAAAATACATATTTTATTGAAATAAAAACGTACCTATTCAACTTCTAGTTGTTTTTTTACACAAACATGTTATTATTCAAGTTAATTATCAAAAAATTTATTTCTTCGGTGATTATTGCATATATACGGTTTTTACTTATTTCTTGATTCCTATATTTAAAATTTCTTATATGGCAAACGCCAAACAACTTTGAACCCACGTCATCGATGGCATCAAGCGCGTGGTGATGTGATTTATATTGCTGGTGAACACATGTGTATACCAGCAAACTTCATAACAACGCGCCTAGTGGCAACGATGACGTAGATCAAAAGTTCTTTGGCTTTTACTATACAGCAAATGCCAAACAACTTTCGATCTACGTCATAATTGCCACCAAGCACATTGTTTTGAAATTTGCAGGTGACCAAATTTGACCACCATAACGTGAATCGAAAGTTGTTTGGCATTTGCTGTACATATATAGTAAACGCCAATCAACTTTGAATCCACGTCATCGTTGCCACCAAGCGCGTTGTTATGAAGTTTGCTGGTGTCCACATTTTGACTATTTCTGATCAAAATTTATTTAAATGAATCTAGCGGCGACAGCAAAGGTAACAAATCCAAAACCAAATAAGCATTCTGTAGTGCATATTATGCTCTTTCATATGAGCCCAAGGTGTTAAGATCGATCAAGCGAAACGGGAAAAATCTCCGTTGGTTTGAAGAAATAATTGAACATCCCTCATCGCTTTATTTTGATAGATAGAAAAAAACGTTTTGGACAAAAAGTGTAGGTAAATAGTCAGTAAATATGAAAATAATATACCTAATTTCGATATATTTCCATTGGGCAAAATTCTATAAAAATCCTATTTTTCCACATGGTGTTGGTTGTTACGCCCCCTAGCGACCAATTTAGAAACATGAAAATATTTTTCAGGTTTTTCTCTTGGCCGTTTTTTAGTTAAAAAAAAATTGCCACAATCCTCTACGATGAATCGATTCCGGGATATGGCCGCTCGCTCTCCTTAACTCATCACCCGGTTTGACCTACACTACCTCCCTATGAAAGAAACTGCTTAAAGAAAAATTTTGAAAAATTGGTTGAGCATCAAGGTCAATGAGCACTCGGCTTAAATATTTTCAAAATGGAGACACCTCCGGAAATAGGTGTCAACGTTGTTATTTGAAATGGAACACCCTAGCTGTGTATTGGCATTTTTGGATTCCTTGGAAAATTTTAGATATATTCAGTGTATAATATTCTATACTTAGTTCTGTTTTCGAAATATCTTGATTTTATCTCAAAAATGACGTTCACAAGCCCTACAACAATTAAAAAAATTTCCACATGAGAGCCTGTATGATTGAATTTGGAATGGATTTCTTTTCGATAGAGACCTACTTGAGTATACCGTATGGATATTTTGATTGTAAATTACTACAGGGTGAGCAAAAATACGAAAATCAAATAATACAAAATCTGAAAAGTCAATTTTTTCAAATGCAAACCTATTTTTATGATTTTATCCTATTAAGCATTAAGCTTTGTCCAAGTTCGGACATTGCTCGTGACACATACAGACTCACGTTTTTCTATGCACGGTTTTGAATGCACGTACATGAACGCTTATGAATACGTCAATCTGTATAGGGGCCCTTACGATATTCAAGAGAACATCCACCGGCTACGCTGCGCAGGGCGTACCTTTTTAATCGGGCAGGAGCAGCCATATGGGCAGGAGCGAAACACCGAAATGACCGAAATATCATTCAATGCGTATGTCTAAAGGAAGCGACGTGTTCATTTATGTGTAGAGTCACTGAGACCTCATATTCATACAGAGTGGAATTCGACGGCGAATTGAATAGATAAAAGTGGAACGTACGATGGTGCCCCGCTCACTCCTCTGTGTTGCAAATATCATATAACGATCATAAATCTATTCGTCCTGCAACATATTCCTTGAAAAGTGTAGGAATAAAAAAAATGTTTTTAATTTTGAACTTGGCGCGCAGATGCCACCGGGAATCGAAAATAAGAAAAGGCACTGGATAAAGTGCCAATTTCTATTGGTAGCTTTCAAGAAAGTGACATTCTGGATAGTTTACCGGTTTTTGGTGTTCGCGATTCGTGATTCGCTCATAGGAACGTCTGAACCATATTAGGTAACTATTCCTTTGGTGTTCAATCGCCTTGTGCGTAACTTCTGCTGAATTCTCAAGTACCTACCTACTTGAAAGTGATCTTCAAAGTTGTATTGTCAACTTCTTGTTATCTGCCTGTGTATTGTTATTGCTATTTGTTATTGTCATTGTTGTTTTTATTGAATTGTGACATTGCTCAGTTTTTTGTATTGTTATACGGTGATCATGGATTACCAAGGGTTCCAGTTTCATAAGAGCCGTTCACGAAATGGTCGAGGGTAAGTGCATATAGGATGTATTCCAAATGTATATTTTCGCTATGCGTAGGTATTATGTGTTCATCAAAGAAAACACTGAATCGCCGTGCCAACCTTGTCCAGGACTTGGACACTGGCGATATCATATTATCTGGAAACCATAATCATGGGCCAGATGAGCGGGATGAGAATCTGAATAGATTCAAGTCTATTTTGAAGCGGCGGGCGGCTAACGAGACAATAAGCTTACGGACGGTATACATAGAAGAAGCAGCCAGGTGAGAGCATTAACAAAAAAAAATATAGGAAAGAAAAAAACATTTGATCCATCAGAAAAGAATAACATTCTCTGTGGCCACTTCTGGGTTTTAAAGTTATACCCACCACAGAAAGCTAGGTATTTTAGATTGGTCAATTTTATTTTAGAGAAATACAATAGATGCTTCTGGAAATTCAATTCACCTATCTAAAAAACATTTGATGCTTTCTGGAATACATTTGGGAAAGGTGAAGTAGGTGTACTTGCCGAAACTCCTTTGACCTTTGTCTGCATCTTTCTGTTAGACTGCTTTTACAAGGTGCGGAGGCGGTAATATATGCCGCGACAGCGGCGTATATAAGGGGGGGGGTTTTGGGGGTCCGGACCCCCCCTTAGCTTAGCATAGTTAGACACAAGCGCGAATTTTAGCCGAATTCGCCCACCTTTTGAAATTCCGCTAGTCATACCACGCATTCATAATTGTCACAAAAAAATACTGCAGATATACATAATATTATCTACGAACATTGAAGAAAATCTCAGACCCATAATGGCGAGACCGCGACCATAGAATAATACATTTGGTAGGAATGCCCATCTCCGAACACTGCGAATTCCGGGTAAAGGTTTCCTGAGACTGGCGCGAATATTCGCGGTAAATTTTTCCGTGGCGAATATTCTCTGATTTTTGCATGACATGATTATTACACTTTCTACAAGCAAATGTGTCAAAATAAATGTCATAAATCCGAGAAAATCCGCGGCGGAAAAATTCGCCGTGAATATTCGCGCCAGTCTGGAGGAGCCTCAACTCAGAATAATTATTGGCATCTGCAATTCCGCTCCGTTCCAGCTGATTTATATTTTGTGACCGGGGCTGTTTGAAGTCTTGAAACCACTACGTGCCAAGCGCGAAGGGCAGCTTCCGCTGCCGAGCAGTTTGAACTTAGCCGTTGATTTTGATTTGTCTTTTCAAACGTTTGCTGAGCTGTTTTTGCGTGTGCGTGAGCGTAATTATTGAACAGAATAATTAAAGTATTGTTCAGTAAAAAACCATGAAAAGGAAATCTCAGCAATCTCTTTTGGGTTTTTTTTTCTAAAAAAGAGACACCCATACCTGATGAACCTATATCAAGAGACATGGTCATGGCTCCTCGTGATGCGGAATCCCTGCAAGCAGAAGAGATAGCCGAGGCGGTCCCATCAGCAATAAATGATCATAAAGCAAAGAAAGGTAGGTATCTTACTTGCCAATATGGAAAAGGTTATTTGAACCTTAGATTTGTATTAAAAAAGCTCATTTCTCAGTAATTTTTCACCGCATCTGTAGCTCACACTGCTCAAAGGCTAGCAGTTGTATATTTTATGATTCGGAGTTTAATGTTTAATGTATGAATGTCTATATTTTTGCCTTGACGCCGTTAAATAATATAATCATGTGATCGCAGTTATCTGTTCTGTTGAATGCGCTAATTGGAACAAGTAGCACAAAACGCAAACTGTTAGTATTATTTATACTGAGTTATTGTTTAATCTCATTTATTCTCCTTACTTCACAGCCAAGTCTGAATTGTCCGCGTCCATGGATTGTGATATTGGGAAATATGTCGGTAATCCTCCAAACAATGATGAAGAAAAGCTGACAGCATTAAAAGAGCCTTGGGCCCCACCGGCTTCTTTCAAGTTTCCAGTCTCGGGGAAAAAAATCTTTCTTTTTTGTGTATTCAAACATCATGCAGGGAGCATTTTGAAAAGTATGTGTTCTACTTGGCAAAAAAGAAGGCGGCCGTGGTCATCAAGAACTTGGAGCCCTAGTTGGTAAGCCATTTACTAACTGGAAAAAAGCTTTAGGGACCTTTGATCAACATGCAGTTACAAAATATCATAAATTCGCTGTCGAGCAGGCAGCAAATTTTGTTAAAATCGCAGAAGGCAAAGCGCCTGATGTCACGGAGTCCATCAATGTGGAAAATATCAAAATCGCTGAAGAGAACAGGAAAAGACTGAAAGCCATTATAGAAACCATTCTCTTGTGTGGTAGACAAGAAATTGCTCTAAGAGGTAGCCATGATTCTGGAGAAATTGGAATGAATGAACCCGCTCACAATGATGGCAATTTCAGAGCACTTCTCCGTTTCCGTGCTCGATCTGGCGATCATGCACTTGAGAGCCACTTACTCACTCAAACAATTCATAGCAGAGCTATGTATACCTCACCACAGATTCAGAATGAAATGATTACACAATGTGGTAATGCTATTCAAGCGCAACTGCTGGAAAGGGTGAGAAGTGCAGGCTTTTTCACTGTCTTGGCTGACGAGACACAAGACATATCACGGCGGAAACAACTAGCATTATGCTTGCGCTATGTAGACTGTTCACTTGAAAAATCGGTCATCAGGGAGGATTTCCTTGAGTTCATCTACGTAGAAGATGTTACGGCCCCAGCATTGGCAAAGACGATTATAACACATCTCTTGTCATATAACTTGAACATGGATAAATTTATTGGGCAACGCTATGATGGTGCTTCAGTAATGAGCGGCCGTTTACGAGGCGTGAGAACAATTAACAGCAGTACCCAAGAGCGCAATTCGTACATTGTGTGGCTCACGTTCTCAACTTAGCTCTTGCGCATTCATGTGAGATTCCTATGATACGAAACTGTATCGGAACCTCAAAAAGTACAATCAACTTTTTTCGGCTATCTCCTCTTCGAGACTGCTATTTGAAAAAAATTGCGGATCAAAGTAACTCATCTCATACAACGCTAAAATCCCTTTGTGAGACGCGGTGGTCCGAAAAACATGCTGCAGTCGAAAGATTTGTAGAAATGCTTCCCGTAGTACGCGCAACTCTTGAGGCACTTCAAGGCGCAGCCAGTGGTGATGTCGCTGCTCAAGAATACCAACTCCAGATCGCCATAGAAAATAGCCAATTTATCGTCTCACTAGTTATACTGAGTAAAGTTTTTTCATATACTTCGAACCTAAATGAAGCAATGCAGAATGTTGTAACGAAGTTACAGAATTTTTGAATCCTTTTTACCGAACGCCATAATTTTCCCAAGTCATTTTCCGGTAAAAATTCAAGTCAATTCTCTTTTTCTCATATCTCGCTTATTTAACTGTCGAAAGACCCCGTATTTTCTCTAAAATTATAAACATCGCGAAATAGATAATACTCTGATAATAACTCGTCAATCATAATAACCCAACGTGGATTATTACGCCGGATTAAATCAATAAATTTATTTTTTCTCCAACCGCGCTTGAGAGCAAATCCTACGTGAAAAGTTAAACAGTACCAGCCGACTCCCACCGATCGACGCAAAAGTGTAGACTCGTCGAATACGTGCTGGGACCGGGAGAGAGAATTGAGATGCAGTACGGCATCGTCACCAGTTGAACCCGCACCTACTGACTGACCCGACCCGTCTCGAGAGCTAACCGCGATCTTTTTCCAAATTCTTTTCTTTGAATCTCCACGAGGTAAGACGTTCTGAACCCGTAAAATGTGCCGGATTTTGATCGAAATTCTCTCAAAGTAAAAGCCGCGTTAAAGTAAAATAAAATAAGCAACCGGGTGGGAAATTTCAGATTTCTTCAAATGTCATTCAGGTGAATTTTCTTGGACACAGATTAGTAATTTCACACCTTTAAATTATGGTATGATAGTAGGTCTGTTCTTCGGAAATTCACGGGAGGGGGTTTTGTTCCTTTTTTTATTTAGGTGAGTTCTCTTGGAAACAGATTATTAATTTCACAACATTAAATTATCTTGTGGTAGTAGGTCTGTTCTTCGAAAACTCACGGGGTTTTGTTTTATTTGCATAATGAAATTTCAGGGGATCGAACGTTGCTGGGTGGGATAATTTCAGATAGAAAATTCAGTACCGCGTTTGAAACCGGATTTTAATAATTTTTTTTTTGCACAACATTCTTGAGATAGTTACGAACGAACCAAACTAAATACAGAGGGGCTTCTGGAGTTAACGTGCAAGCAAGAACAGATTTTTCTATGCCTCAGAACCCGTTTTTCCTCCTCGTGGAAATAACCCGTTCGCGTTAGTCTCCCGAAACATTTTCTCTACGTCGTCGGAGAAACCGTATTCTTCAAAACCGTTTTCTGCTTATTACTACGCCGTGAAAACCCGACCCGTCGTTTTAATTATTGCGTTACACACCTCTCATCACGTTTTATTTCGCCGATTTGAGGCTGCCATTAAGTTGTAAATTATTTGGCGGTAATGATAATTCTTCGCCGGGAGAGCTCAGTTTTCTATAATTCATCTCTTATGTGATATTTTTGATTTTTCTTTTGCTGATCAAAGATCAGACGATTGTTCATTTAATTTAATAGTATTTATTTTTGTTATTACCGACTGGCTGGAAACCAGTCACATTTGTGATCTTGATTTGGGACAAATAGACTGATTGATTTATTTTGATTAACACCGTGTGTTTGAGCCAAAGTCTAAACGTAGAATAAGGTTGTAAAGCTTGGCAACCGCGCAGAGAACTCTTCTTGAGAATTTTCGTGCGTGAGAGCCATGAGTCTACAAAATCCCGTCGCAGGTCGCGTTGAAAATTAAGCGTGCAGACTTCCGTCAATGTAAAAAAAATACAGTCCACGATAATTATTGTGATAAAGCGGGCAGCAACCCCAGGAATAACGGATATAAGTGCCAACGCATAAGACGTACTGTTTAAGGTATTCCCGATCATCCCTTTCTTCCTATTCCCTCCCCAACCCCTATTTCTTCCCTTAGATACCAATAAGATCATTGAAGCAGCGAACCCAGAATTGGTGGGTGAGTTTACCTTTGTATTTAATTTCAACATTAGTTCGTCGGATCGATTGAAAACAAATAATACATTTTTTGGTCCTATTCGAGACGGATTTGATTTTGGTGTTTAGCGGTGAAAATAGCATCTTTGTTCACGAGAATCGGTTTGGTGAAAAAAGTTGCTCGGCTTATCAGTAAAGTTTTTGCGTCCAACCGCTCGACGGATTTATTCTCTGGGTGCGGTGTTGCCAGCTTCTCGGTTAAATACCTGAACATTGGAATATATTTCAGAAATAGTACGTTTTCGGTTTGAGGTTTTTTTGAACTTGTATGGGATTCGGTAGATTCATCGAACGGCTTTTAATTGGGTAGGACTTTCGGAAGTTGTTTTTTTAACGTGGTGGTTTTGCGGTTTCCGGAAATTTGTTAAATTTTGGCCAAACGTACCTCAATAATTATTATGGGTGGGACAAAAGCGGAACGGAAAGTCAAAATGCTAACAGCAAAAAAGGAATCGTTATTTTTGATTTTGCAGGAGTTAATTGATTTATCTAAAAAGCTTACGACTAGAGCAGATAAAGATAAATTTTTAGTGTTGTATCACTCGGTAGATTCAACGCGGGAATCTTTGGTTGGCGTAGTAGATGAAATAAATGAGGCAAGCTTTGAGGTGGACGAAGAATTTACACCGGATTATAAATTTCTAAGCACGATAAATGAGATGTGTTGTCACATACATTCATCGGCAGCTACATTGAAGAGGTCGGAAGAAGATGCGAGTCAGGTTTCGAGGGGTCAAAATCAAAATTTACCAAATAAAGTCTTACCTACTCTCCCAAGAATAGAGTTACCTGAATTTTCCGGCGAAGTTCGCGAATGGGAAACATTTTATGAACTTTTCAAAAGTATGATTCACGAAAATACGACATTGAATAACACGGATAAAGTACACTATTTAATCGGACGACTTCGCGGTGCTGCGCTGAGTATTTGTTCAGGAATTGCGCCTACAGGGGACAATTATGACATTCTTTGGGGCGCCCTGGTAGATAAATTCCAAGATAAGAGATATTTGGCGAATAGTTATCTAGATCAGATTATGAATTTCAAACCGTTGACGATGGAATCATCAAGGAATTTGAATCTATTTTTGGAGAGATTTGATTCGGCCGTGAATGCACTTAAAAAATTGAAGTTGCCCGACTTAGCGGATTTTGTTTTGTTTTATGAAGCAAGAAACAAGTTGGACAATGCAACGGTGAAAGCTTTTGATTCGTTCAAACGAGGTAAAGACGTCCCCACGTATGACGAGCTTGTATTATTTGTGAAAGAACAATCAAAGATACTCAATGTGAATAAGCTCTCAAGTTCCGGTCCACCTTCAGGAAGTAAACAAAAATTTTTTGCGGGTCAAGTTCGCGGGGAGAAACAAAGTTGTGTTTTTTGTAAACAGACAGGTCATTATTTGGCACGGTGCGAAAAATTCAAGGCCCTTACGCCTACCAAGAGATATGAAGCAGTCAAAAATAATCATTGGTGTTACAATTGTCTAGCTTCGAATCACGGGGTTCGAAATTGTTTATCGGAAAGGACGTGCGCGGAGTGTTCGAAAAAACATCACATTCTGCTTCATCTAGGCAAACCGGACTTTAGAGGAGCGGGTCGAAATGAGGAACAAACGGATGCGAACGGAGATACTGGAGCGCAAATTCTTTGTACTACGTCAGTGAGGGCTACTTATAGGTTTAGCACGGTTTTATTACCCACGGTAGTGGTGAACATTTTAAATAGCGGACTCCAATGTGCGACAGCAAGGTTTATCTTGGATAGCGGTAGTCAAGTGAACTTACTGACATTGCGGTGTTGTAGAAAACTCGGTTTGAAAATCAGCAGGACATTTTCATCGGTTCATGGACTAGGTCAAAATCCCCAAACGGTTAGAGGAAGGACCAATTTGGTGATTGGTTCCAGATATGAAACGGATCAAATTTTCGATATCTCAGCGACGGTTGTTGATAAAGTAACCGATAAATTACCAAGTTGTTCAGTTCAATCCAAAGAGTGCTCAGCGGACTTTCAAGATATTTTTTTGGCGGATTCCAACTTTGCGGAGCCAAGTGACATTGATGGCATAATAGGAGCGGAACTTTTCTCGTGTATAATGCGTAAACGAACAATACAGGGTGAAGGAGGTTCTCCGGTGGCTCTAGAGACCGCGTTTGGTTATGTGATTACGGGTCGGGTGCCAATGGACTCTCCCAGTCACTCTTCGACGTTTTTCACGCAACAAGAAGAAAACAATATGGAGGACTGTTTGAAGAAATTTTGGGAACTGGAGCAAGTGCCAAGCCGTGCTCTTGCGGATCCGGAGGATACAGAGTGCGAGGAACTATTTCAGGCAGCTCTTGCACGCGATGAAGTCTCCGGCAGGTTCACTGTTGCACTTCCATTTAGATATTCAGCGAAAAATCTGGGAGATTCAAAACAAAACGCGGTGGTTCGTCTATTTTCGCTGGAAAAAAGATTAGCTCGCTTTCCATATTTACGGCTTGAGTATAACAAGGCAATGAAAGACTTTATCGATCAAGGCCATATGCAGCTTGTGGAAAATGATTGTTCTAATGATCTTGCGTATTACATAGCTCATCATGCGGTCATCAAAACGGAGAGTTCGTCTACGCCTTTACGAGTGGTTATGGATGCAAGCGCTGCTTCTGATTCGGACGTATCATTGAACGACCTCTTGTACAGCGGCCCAAAGTTACAGGCGGACATTTGCACTGTGTTGTTGAATTTCAGATTGTTTGAGGTGGCGTTGACGGCAGATATTCGGCAGATGTACAGACAAATTGGAATTGTGAAGGAGCATTGGCCATTTCAGCGACTCTTATGGCGTAGTGATCCTGGGGACAAAATCGAAACATACGAAATCACGGTGGTGGCCTTTGGAGTAAAATCTTCTCCTTATCTAGCCCTAAGAGTGGTCCAAGAGTTGACGGAAAGGGAGAAGTCACGTTTCCCAATAGCGGCCAAACATATCGGAAGGGATCTCTACATGGATGACCTGGTGGCAAGTATTTCTTCGGTGGAATCTGCTGGGCAACTTTATCAGCAGTCGGTGGAACTTTTTGCAGCTGGTGGCTTCGAACTAACCAAATTCTCCACAAATTCAGTGGAGGTTCTGGGGAAAATCCCAATCAACTCAAGACTATCAAAGGACGTGGTTTTCAAATCGGATACCAAAATTTTAGGAATGCAGTGGAATCCAGAACTGGATACTTTCACCTTCAAGTTGGATAAACCTGGAAAAAAATGTACAAAACGATCAATTTTGTCTGCGGTGGCTCGGTGCTATGATCCAATTGGTCTGATTGCCCCCTTTATATTATTTTTAAAATTGCTGGTCAAGGAGTTATGGAATCTGCAGTTGGGTTGGGATGAAGACCCTCCGGAACATGTACGGTGCATATGGGAAAATGTCAGATCCGAATGGAGCAGTGTCCTGGATTTTCAGCTTCCGCGATTTATCGGAGCGGAAGAAGGTAGACCAATTTCGATATTAGCGTTTGCAGATGCTAGTCAAAACGGTTATGGAGCAGTAGTTTATACGCGAGTTTTGAAGCAGTCCGGAGAGATCCATACTAGTTTGACTTGTGCAAAGTCTAAAGTGTCACCATTCAAGTTGGTAACAATTCCAAGATTGGAATTATGTGCCGCGCTGCTCTTGTCAAGATTGGTGAAACATGTTGTGGAGACGTACCAGAGTAGGATAGTAATCTCGAAAGTCTTTGCTTTCTCAGATTCTTCGACAGTTTTGTGTTGGTTGCAGACCCCATACAATAAGGACATTTTTGTGGCAAATCGGGTAGCTCAGATCAAGGAAAACATTCCAGGAGCATCATGGTTGCATATATCAGGAAAGGAGAATCCAGCAGATTGCTTATCGAGAGGCCTCACGCCCAAACAATTGGTTGATCATCCCTTGTGGACGTCGGGCCCAGAATGGACGAGGTATCCGGAAGACGAGTGGCCTCAAAATATCACAGAACAGGGAACAGCACAGGAACTTGCGGAAGGGCCAAGGATGAATATTTTGGTGGCGGCGGACGCGTTGGAACTTCATCCTTTGTTGGAAATGGTCGAAAGATGTTCCTCGTATCCGAAGATTTTGCGGATAACAGTAAGAGTGTTGCAGTTTTTGAGACTTGTACCAAGACGGATATTTATTTCTGTTGGCGATTTGCATGCGGCGGAGTTGGTTCTGATCAAATTGATCCAGTTGAAACGGTTCAGTGCGGAAATTCGGGTTGTGTCGGACAATAAAGAGTGTTCTCCGAAGCTGAGAAAACTTAAACCATTCTTACATGAAGGGGTATTGAGAGTTGGAGGTCGGTTAGGTAACTCATGTCTAACTTTCGGTCAAAAACATCAAATAATTTTGCCATCTAAGGAGACGTTGGTAGAGAAATTGATAGATTTCAATCACGTTTTGAACCTTCATACAGGGGCATATCTTCTGGAAGCTATATTACGCCAAAAATATTGGATCCTGGGCGGCAGAAACTTAATTCGGAATAGAGTTCACCGCTGTAACAAGTGCTTCAGGTTAAAGCCTTTGAATCAAACTCCAGTAATGGCAGACTTACCGGTGCATAGAGTGTCTCAAGCTAAAGTGTTTTTGAGAACAGGGGTAGATTACTTTGGGCCTATAAACATAACACTTGGTAGAAAAAGAGGCGCGCAGGTGCATAAAAGTTACGTTTGTTTGTTTATATGTATGAGTGTGAAGGCGATACATTTGGAATTAGTAAGCTCCTTATCAACTGCCCATTTTATCCAGGCCTTTAAGCGGTTTCTTGCAAGAAGGGGCCCCTGCCAGATGATGTTCTCCGATCAAGGTTCGAATTTCGTTGGAGCGAAAACTTTGTTGAAGGAAATAAATGAATTGGTAACCTCAAAGGAATATCAAGAGAAAGTGCAGTCGGAGTTGCTAATGGATGGGTTGAGTGGCGGTTCAATACTCCCCATAGTCCGCATCAAGGTGGTCTCTGGGAAAGCAATGTAAAATCCGTTAAGAATCATTTGCACAGGATCGTGGGAGAGCAGCTGTTGACCTATGAAGAATTTACAACTCTCTTGACTCAAGTCGAAGCGCTGCTAAACTCGAGGCCATTGTGTCAACTATCGTCCGATGCAACGGCTCCAGAGGCTTTGACTCCCGCACATTTTCTGACATTGATGCCTCTGAAAGGTTTCCCTACAGTGGATCTCTCGGAAGTACCCATGAATCGACTGGACAGGTTCCAGCTAATTGACCGGTTGGTCCAGGATTTCTGGAAAAGATGGCGCTTGGAATACCTCACCAATCTTCAGACACGCCAAAAGTGGACGACAAATACACAAAATGTGGAAGAAGGGACGGTGGTCATACTAAAAAATGACAATTCACCTCCACTTCATTGGCCGTTGGCAAGAATTGTGAAAGTTCACCCAGGCAAGGATGGGGTCATCCGAAATGTCACCGTTAGGACAAGTACCGGCAGCATCTTCGCCAGACCAGTGGTGAAGATACGCCCTTTACCATCTCAATAAGTTGGGATGGCTAGTTAAGATCTAGATTGTAAGTTCGGGTAGGAATTAGTTTTTTTGTAATTTTAGGTTGTCTATTTTGGGTAGAATTAAAGCATGTCATGTTCATGTAAGGTTAAACGGACTTTGGTTTGCGAAACATTTCAATGTAGACTGAAAATTATGTTTCAGGGTGCGGGGTATGTTTGAGCCAAAGTCTAAACGTAGAATAAGGTTGTAAAGCTTGGCAACCGCGCAGAGAACTCTTCTTGAGAATTTTCGTGCGTGAGAGCCATGAGTCTACAAAATCCCGTCGCAGGTCGCGTTGAAAATTAAGCGTGCAGACTTCCGTCAATGTAAAAAAAATACAGTCCACGATAATTATTGTGATAAAGCGGGCAGCAACCCCAGGAATAACGGATATAAGTGCCAACGCATAAGACGTACTGTTTAAGGTATTCCCGATCATCCCTTTCTTCCTATTCCCTCCCCAACCCCTATTTCTTCCCTTAGATACCAATAAGATCATTGAAGCAGCGAACCCAGAATTGGTGGGTGAGTTTACCTTTGTATTTAATTTCAACATTAGTTCGTCGGATCGATTGAAAACAAATAATACACCGTGTTTTTATTTCAAGAAAGTTCAGTAATCCATTTCAGAGCGGAAGTTTGCGGAATTTTGGAAATAACGAACGCCCGGACTTTCTTCACTGTCCAAAAGCTACCCGATAGGCACTGTGGGCCCTCTACCACATAAATACAGGGGGTGGCGCTCGAGCATTTTGTTTAACATCAACGATTCCCTCATCCCCGTCGGGAATTAAACCCGGAAAATCTCGGGGCACGTCACAAATTGGCGCCCGAGCAGGGACCCTTGTTTTCCATTTTCCTTCATTTTCCGGGACGGGGAAATTTTCTTTTCCAGTATGCCTAAATTCTATTTGTCCCAAAAACCCGTTTTTTTTTTTGTCGCGAAACAATTTTCCACACGTAGAGACCCATTTAATTTTTTTTGGTATTTTCCTTTGGACCAGAAGGAAAAGTTTTTCAATTTTTTTTTCGTAGCGTTCAAAAGTACTGCGTTTTCTGACTTTTTCAAAACGTGCGTTTCTCATAACCGCGGACCCCGTTAGTTTTTTTCCTAGAGCAAGGTGCGAATGGACCGTCGGTAGGCCCTTGCACAGCCAAATTTATATCAACTAGATAATTATCCGAGAATTACTAGTTGTCCAAAGTAATCTGCCGGGAGTGGAAGAAATCACCGGAGATTACAGTAATCTGCCGGGAGTGGAAGAAATCACCGGAGGTTGCGTTTTCTGTTTTTTTTTATCCTTAGTAAATTGTCCAGGATGTGAAGATTCATCGCTGGAAATTACTACACTCTGCCTACCTCCCGGAAAATCGCACCCGTAACGCTCGAAGAGAGGAAATTTCGGACCGTCGGGAGATATTTTTCGTTTTTTCCAATTCCCTACAAAACCGGCTAGACGTCGGAGGGCCGTTTTCTTAAAATTTACAGATTTTAAGCTAAACGACGGGAAAAATGCCGCTTCGTCGCGAGAGATACAAAAACGCAGCAACATTCCGTACGCCTGAACTTTTTAGACTAACCGGAGAAAAAACCATCAGCATGTTGTTTTTACAATAACATTTGCTTGACCTTCATAATTCTGGTCCATAGCAACTCGCATTTTTGGTACCAATTTGGAACCATAGAATTGCTGACAAGTTCCGTCTCAATTCTGGCGTATCGACGCATTGTGTCGTCACAGCTCTCCCACTCCATACCTAAGACCCAACCTCCTGCCTTGGAGAAGCCAAGCTGAGATATAGGGCTAGGATTTGGGAGACGTGTATCAGCCTTCGTCAAGTAGAGACGTACCCGAAGAGAAGTGAGCCAAACCACCCGCCGGTACCTTTAACCGAAAATTATTTTCCGCCGTGAAAGTTAACGTGATTTTGGAACGTGTAAGTTATATTGAGTTTTATATTGTGTCCAAAGGCCCTAACCTGGACTAGTTTGTTTCATTAACTCAATTGCTTCCAGGATCCGAACCTGAAATATCTTCTGTGTTTTATTTTTTTTTTCTCTCGATACTTGATCGGTTCGTACTTGCGTTTTTCTCCTTATATTTTTTTTTTATTAATCTTCTAAGCGATTTCTCTCCTCATTGCAACCCCGTACAGTTTTTTCTTCACACTCGGACGTGAGACAGATTGCCAGGTTTAGGATGCCGAAACATGTAAGGGTTGTGGAAGTCGCGACAGGATTAATTCTAGGTCGACGACACACAGCCACCACGGAGAACGCTCCTTCGGTGCGAAATCTGGGTCATTGAGAACCTGAGAAACGATTCGGTTTTGGGAAAAAACAACCATCGTTCCACCGATAAATTCTCATGTCCGCTTGGATTCATCAGCCGTTATTCCGTACCTTCACTCAAGTAACTCCAGGACACGCCCCAACTTGACAAGCTCTATGTTCCCTACAGTATGCCAAAAAGGACTTGGGAAGAACCTCCCCAAGGCTATCGACCCGAGGTAGTTATCCACCCCCAAGCCGATCTTTATCGGAAACAGTTGGCAGCAACCCTAAAGTTGGCCCGTATCAAGAAGTTGGCCGGGGCTGGGGAGTCTCACCCTCGCTCCTTTGAGGAGGAACTCCAACTGGCAGACAGAGTTTATACCCGGTCCAGGAAAGCCAGACGAAAGGATAATGGAGTCTGCCAGGCGGTGCTTCCCAGTAGGGGGCCCGCTCTGTGTTCCATGCTGTGGGAGTTCTGGCAGGCTCCCAACAAACACACTTGGGTGGCCGAACAAGCCGAAATGTTTGGTACGCAACCCGCGGCGTGGCCCTTGGGGTTTTACCTCGCGGTTGCGTCCTTCCGGAGGAATAAGAAACGCGGATTGAGCCTAACCTTTAAGAGTGCAGACTCGTATGTCCGCCTTAGAATACCAATGGTATAAACAGGTAATAATGGTAATGTCAAGAACATTCACCCAAAACCGAGAACCGCCGTCCGTACAAGCCGTGTGGAAACTAATAGAAGGAAGACCTACGAAATATTTATTTATTTTTCATTTATTCACAGATCATGTCGAACCAAGGATCCCCGAGTCCGGAGCTCCATGTACAGGAGGATGAGCTGGCTGGTTTTTCAGAACGTGCCAGTACCTCCGCCCCGTCTAGCTCAGGACGTGGGAGGGATGCGAGGCCCGACACCTACGTGAGGGTAGGTCCGGACGTCTGTTGGAGATGTGGGAGCCGAGGACACTTAAGAGGGGCCTGCACTCGACGAACTTTCATCTTTTGCTCACGGTGCGGAAAAACGGATGTCCGATCAAGGGAATGCCCTTGTGCCTCCCCAAGGCGCTCCAACGCGACACCACGAACCTACCCGGTTCCACGCCCTAACCCGACGCCACCCACCACTACAACAACACGACCACCCTCTCAGCCACCAAAAAGGGTGCGCTTCTCCACCCCAGCGGACTCAGAACCACCCCACCAACCACGTCCCGGGTGTTCCCGAGAACCACCTCGTTTCGAGATTCCCCTCCCAGAGGCCATAGACTGTCCAGAGCCGCAGCCAATAGAATTTCCCCGGCGCATCTACCCCACGTGCCATTGTTGTGGATGCCCATATGCCGGCATGACACATCACTCGGCTTTCATGAGACCATATTACTAATTTTTTTTTCCCCTCATAATTAAGCATTAATAGTTTCTCCCGGTAATATTTTTTTTTCTTCTCAGCCAACCTAAGTTTTTTTTTCAGTCATAACTGTTTTTTTTTTAATTTAATCTAAATTTTCCAGGTTAAGCATAGCTTAAGAAAAATGATCGTAAAACTCACATTTTTCTGTGTAAGTGAAGAGAGTGTGTAACGAAGTTACAGAATTTTTGAATCCTTTTTACCGAACGCCATAATTTTCCCAAGTCATTTTCCGTGATAAATCAAGTCAATTCTCTTTTTCTCATATCTCGCTTATTTAACTGTCGAAAGACCCCGTATTTTCTCTAAAATTATAAACATCGCAAAATAGATAATACTCTGATAATAACTCGTCAATCATAATAACCCAACGTGGATTATTACGCCGGATTAAATCAATAAATTTAATTTCTCCAACCGCCCTTGAGAGCAAATCCTGCGTGAAAAGTTAAACAGTACCAGCCGACTCCCACCGATCGACGCAAAAGTGTAGACTCGTCGAATACGTGCTGGGACCGGGAGCCGGGAGAAAGAATTGAGATGCAGTACGGCATCGTCACCAGTTGAACCCGCACCTACTGACTGACCCGACCCGTCTCGAGAGCTAACCACGATCTTTTTCCAAATTCTTATCTTTGAATCTCCACGAGGTAAGACGTTCTGAACCCGTAAAATGTGCTGGATTTTGATCGAAATTCTCTCTAAGTAAAAGCCGCGTTAAAGTAAAATAAAATAAGCAACCGGGTGGGAAATTTCAGATTTCTTCAAATGTCATTCAGGTGAATTTTCTTGGACACAGATTAGTAATTTCACACCTTTAAATTATGGTGTGATGGTAGGTCTGTTCTTCGGAAATTCACGGGAGGGGGTTTTGTTCCTTTTTTTATTAAGGTGAGTTCTCTTGGAAACAGATTATTAATTTCACAACATTAAATTATCTTGTGGTAGTAGGTCTGTTCTTCGAAAACTCACGGGGGTTTGTTTTATTTGCATTATGAAATTTCAGGGGATCGATCGTTGCTGGGTGGGATAATTTGAGATAGAAAATTCAGTACCGCGTTTGAAACCGGATTTTAATAAAAAATTTTTTGCACAACATTCTTGAGATAGTTACGAACGAACCAAACTAAATACAGAGGGGCTTCTGGAGGTACCGAGCAAGCAAGAACAGATTTTTCTATGCCTCAGAACCCGTTTTTCCTCCTCGTGGAAATAACCCGTTCGCGTTAGTCTCCCGAAACATTTTCTCTACGTCGTCGGAAAAACCGTATTCTTCAAAACCGTTTTCTGCTTATTACTACGCCGTGAAAACCCGACCCGTCGTTTTAATTATTGCGTTACACACCTCTCATCACGTTTTATTTCGCCGATTTGAGGCTGCCATTAAGTTGTAAATTATTTGGCGGTAATGATAATTCTTCGCCGGGAGAGCTCAGTTTTCTATAATTCATCTCTTATGTGATATTTTTGATTTTTCTTTTGCTGATCAAAGATAAGACGATTGTTGATTTAATTTAATAGTATTTATTTTTGTTATTACCGACTGGCTGGAAACCAGTCACATTTGTGATCTTGATTTGGGACAAATAGACTGATTGATTTATTTTCATTAACACCGTGTTCTTATTTCAAGAAAGTTCAGTAATCCATTTCAGAGCGGAAGTTTGCGGAATTTTGGAAATAACGAACGCCTGGACTTTCTTCACTGTCTAAAAGCTACCCGATAGGCACTGTGGGCCGTCTACCACATAAATACAGGGGGTGGCGCTCGAGCATTTTGTTTAACATCAACGATTCCCTCATCCCCGTCGGGAATTAAACCCGGAAAATCTCGGGGCACGTCACAATGTCAATATCGACTTGACCAAAACATGCAGTTATGCGAAAACAGTAAAAACGACCTTACAAAATATTCGGAATGAAAGTCAATTCTCAACACTCTTCGAACAAGCGAAGCAAATGAGTTCAAGCGATATATTTTTTCCCAGAACGACTGGAAGGCAAACCCAGCGCAGCAATGTACCTGGAGAGACTGCGGAAATATACTACCTTCGCAATGTATTTTACCCTTTCATCGACGATGTGATAACAGAACTCGATGCTCGTTTTAAACCACATGAAGAGACCATAGAGGGGATTCAAATGCTTCTGCCTGAAAAGACAAATATTGACCCAAAAACAATAGAAAGTCTTAAAAAGGTAGCACAAACATTTCTGGGTGAATATGAAAGTGAAATATTTCTGAGTGAATATGAGATATGGCACAATCACTGGAAATCTGTAGCGCAAAAACCTGACACTGCAGTCGAAGCTATTGAGCAGTGCGATGAACAGTTTTTCCCTTTGATAAAAAAGCTTCTTATCGTCTTAGCCTCACTCCCAGTGTCCACTGCGACTCCTGAAAGATCTTTCTCCACCCTAAAGAGGCTAAAGACTTATATAAGAAATAGAATGGGAGACGAAAGACTTACTGGTCTTGCTCTAATGACTGTTCATCGTGACTTGGCCATTCAACTGGATTCCGAGGAAATTATAAATAAGATGGCAATAAGTCGTAAAAGGTTAAATATGATACTTTAAATTAGTCATTATCATTATTTGATAAATCATAGAACTGATGACTTGGACAAATGCCAAAGCCCCGTACTTGATAGATAAGTACTATTTAATTATTACTTAGCTTGTTATCTTTGACATAAATAAACATTTCTAGATTATTGTGTTTTATTTGAAAGTAACCTATAGTTGCTCGCAGCTTCACTTATGTATGATTTGAGATACGGATTCCAAAATGTTCATGTTATTCTTATTTGACTCATTTTATTTGGGTTTAACTACAACTCTGACTTTTTATGGCGTGGAAAAAACAACTGAAAGGTAGGTTAATTTACAAACTGCAGAGTTGGCCCCGAGGTTGGAGCTTGGACCCCTCCCATGTAACAGCTATAGCTACGCCGCTGTGCCGCGAGCGGTTTGTCGTCGCGATATATCGCGTTCACGGTTGTTTGCCGCGTAAAACCATCGAGGTAACCATAGTTCGCTATTCCAAAGTTGTCAGATTGATCTGTATAGCGGTATGGAAAGATTGCTTGTACTTCTTTTATCCTTACTCTATTTGAGAAAAAAAAAGTTCAAGAAAAAGCAGTTACAAGTCAGGTATTTGGATGAGTCTACTCCGTATACTCAGCTCAAATTTAAAAATGTTGTTAGAAGGATGTGGGAAGAAATAAAAATTATTTTTCCGGAATATTCAGGTAACATATTCAACCGAAAACAATTAAAATGATCACAGAAGGCTTGAGTACTCATCTTTGACGCGGTTTTCGTGATAATACGCTTTGAGCAGGGCGACTGTTTCATGCCATATTTTTAACGGTTTTGGATAACGCTTCTAGCGAATAATAGATGCTTTCAGCGGCGCGTGCTTTCCGTGGCCCTTGATTCAAGAGTATGTGGACTCATCGCAAGTCTCATCCAAAGTTGTAAAAGGGGGTGCATCAAATATTTTCGCTTTCCATCTTTTTCAACGATTTTTTTTCTCAATATTAGAGTAGAGGTAGGGATAAAATGAATACACGGATTCTTTCCATACCGCTATACAGATCAAATATCCGACAACTTTGGAACAGCCCACGCGCTCATTACGCAGCAAACAACCGTGAACGCGATATACCAGTGCTTTTCTTCAATGCCCCTTCCTTTTATCTTTTGAACGGCTCAACTTAGAGACTTCAAATCCAGGTGCTACAATACAAGCATGTTTACTATGTTTTGACATAAAATTGACATGAAAATTTCAAGATGGCGGCTGGGCGCAATCTTGGAATGTTTTTTTAAATAGAAATAGGGGTCATGTGACACCTCATTTTGAAGGTCCTGCTGAGCACTTTATAACCCTAGAATATTGAGTTGAAATCTTTAAGTATTACAAACTAATGTGTAGGAAAGTTTTTTTCTCTATTGAAAAAAGTTTTTTGGGATAATTGATTATGCTAGAAAAAAAAATCACCAATAAAATATCTGTGTAGCTGATTGACATTTTTTTTCTGGCACAACCACTTATCTTACAAAAATGTTTCAATACATTAAACTTTTAGATAAAAATATCTGAATTATCAAAAAGTCAATTTAGTCCAGTAACCATTTACATCAGACCTTGCGTTAGATCCGGTAGTTCTGATTGTTTGCAGACTTTTTTATGATGATGATGTACCTGGAAGGTGTCTCCAGGCTAGATATGTACAAATTCATTATTCTGTGGAAATTTCGACCCTCTAGACATATTTTCTTTGGTAAATTCACGCCTTGCCAATTCCGAAAGAAAAGAATAATTATGCATAATTGTTCAAATCTCATTGAAAAAAGTAGATCAAATACATCTTTAAAATCAACTGAAAGTAGATTTTGCCCTCTTTGAAAGACCCGGTTGAGTCTCGACGGTCTCCTCACTCAAAGCATATCTGCAGTAGCAGGGCTCAACTTAACCCTTAGATGCTTGAAACGATTGAATAAAAATGGCCGCAGACTCTTTCCAGGTAGATATAATATTATTTTATTACCGCAGAAAATAGGTTTGGATAGTCGGATATTTAAACATTTTCAAGTTTCAAAATATAGTGCTAAATTTTGGAAAGCTGTAGCTCAAAAAGTATTGGTTCTACAAAGACGGTTCTGAGCTCAAATTGTAGCAAATTTAGTCTACTCCAAAAACTGTTCAAGAGTTATAATCGAAAACTTAGTACTTCAGGGTTCAAATTGCCAAAAACTGAATGAAAGTTAGAAATCTGGGGATTTTTTTGAAATTTGACAATGTTGCGTTAGGCGCTCGAGGTCGAAAACTTGGATTATTCATTGGGCCAACATCATAAACAAGTCAGCAAAAAATCAGAACTACCGGATCTAACGCAAGGAACCCCCTTTTTCAGACGACATGGTTACTGGATATTGGCAAAACAAATCAAAAGAAATAACTACATAACTAACTACAACTAAAAATCGATTTGCACGTTTTTGAAATATGTAGCGAAAACATTTTTTTTAAAACTTTTTGACGGTCTCTGTAGACTCAACGAATCACTTTTGGATATAGGTAAGTTTGCCTAGATCGCCTTATTTTCAGTTAAGGAATTTGTGGTTAGGCGTTGTACAGGGTGTTTGTTTATATTTCACTCAATAGATATCTCAGTTATTCGATCTTACGAAGAATTCAAATGAGCAAATTTGCAGTATTTTTCATGGAGATTCAGAATCCGATACTAAGGAATCCAAGAATGCATGGAAAACATGGAAAAATTACACAAAATGGTATTTTTAAATGGGAAACCCTGTTTATTTTTGACCCAGCGGCGGTTTTGCAACAAAATATTGGTGAGATATCATGTGAGATGTCTTAAAATGCGGCGCAGGCGAAAAATGTTTCAATGCGTATCCGCCATTTTATCAAACCTCGTAATTCTCGGCAACTAAAAATGAATACAATGAAACTCTTAGCTTTAGCTTTCAAAGTGTTTTGGTTGATTTTGTTCCTAATATGGCTGTTATGTTTTCCGTCCCAAACAAATCAAGATAATATAAATTTGTTTTTTGTGTGGGGAGGGGGACTATTGTGATCATGTCCAGGGAATATATTGGGCCACGAAGGCCTTTCTCCCGGATACCGCCACTGATGGTCTATTTTAAATCTGCAGGCCAAGAATCCTTTTTTTATTTCCAGGCATCAGGAAGTAGCCGGTGTGTATTCACGGCTTGCGGCGGAGTCTCTCATGAGAGGGGCACGCCGAAAAGTACAGCCGGACATCCCTCACAGTCTCGAGGATGTAGTCAGGACCTTGCGGGAGCCTCAGTATCAAGGACGCTCCTCGATTAATGGGGAGCCTTTTTTCAAAACTTTGTTGGTTGGGAACGATGGAACCAACAACTTGGTTTTCTCCTCACTCTCAACCATAGACTTGGTATCAGGTGGCGCGACAACCATGGCAATGGATGCAACGTTCCGGGTGGTGCCAGCTACCCCAACTTTTTATCAGCTTTTCACGATTCATATTTTATGAACATTGGCGAACGGTTCCCACTTTACTTGAACATATTGTGTTTTGTTGGTTCATGAGTTGCAAACATGAATCATCCGTTATTCGTTTCTAGATGATTCCAGTCTTGTATGTTTTGATGGAGCGGAAAACCCAGGAGGCATACGGAGTGATTTTGAGATTCTTTAAGGAGAATATTGCCCATACCTTTATGCCAGTGGAAGTCATAACGGACTACGAAGTGGCCCTTCAAAATGCCATACGACAAGTCTATGATGACTGTCGTATTGTCGGCTGTTGGTTCCATTTTAACCAGGTAAAATTTTATTAAATGATGCTATCCTTCTAAACCCTTGTAACATTTATCGATCAAAGTTTGTTTTTCTTCGTTAATCTTACTTGAATAAACGTATGTTGACTTCTTGATATTATTATCAAAAGAATAATATTTCCATTTTCAACGTCCTCATAATTAATTCTTTTTAATAAAATGATAATTTTGTCAATTTTAAACCTTTTTTAAAAGAAATAGCTCCTAAGCAGTCAATAGTCAATAGTTCTCACTCTGAAGTAGTAGGTACGCTCTATTACTTGTATAGCTTTATCATTTATACCAGCTCCTGAAATGGGACTTCCTCAGGAATTTTAGGTTGAGATGTTCATAAATATGTATGTTCTAAATTGCATAGGTACACTACGCTCGCTTGATAGGAAAAAGTTATGGTTCTCATTTTTCATAAAAAAAACTCAAAGACAGTTTAAGATATTGGGTTATATCTGGCATAGGTCATTTCAAATTATTATATTTTTCTCTATTTATTTTTTTTTTCATGGGCGTATGAATACCTAATACACATACCTCACCTTTCATACGAGTTCAACACGCCGCTCTGGTCGAGTCCGCAATATTTGCCCTTTATTATTTAACGTTGTGTGAATTAAAAGTTGTGTTTATATCAATGTATAGTGTTCATTGGGATCACTGTGGTGATAGTGATGGTTTATGACTGTGAATTGTCCTTTGATTACAAAATTAGTTTAGCCAAATTATATGGCAGCTATTCCGGCCCAGTAGGAGTTTTTTCTGTGAATTCCTTCACTGATAAGGATTTTGCATCGACTTATCGTATCATTCAGTTCTTGAAGGTTGTGATTAATAAAGTGTTGTACGATATCTAGTACAATTCGACATTTGCATGATGGAGACTAAGTTCAAATGCTGCGACAAATGCAAGGAGACTAAAAACTATTTTTGTATTGTGTGTCATAACATTTTCCACAAAAGTTGCCATGAAAGGAATAGAGGAATGATAGTAATTGACAGACACAAGATCGTCTGTTCTGATGCTTGCCATACAGATTTGGATAAAAATGAGAACCAACAATCTTCGTCTTTGGCCACAGTGGACCAATTAAGAACTGAGCTGGATCATAAAGACCGCTATCTGACCAAGCTTCAGAGGAGATTGGAGGTCTTCAGGATTGACGCTGAGGATGTTGAGCTAGAATATAAAAAGGAGGTCGATGGGTATAAACGATCTACAAAAATCATGCAGGAGGAACTTTCAAAGCTCAGAAAGGCGGCTATACCGGGGCAAAGTTGTACTAAGTGTGTTTCGAGTAAAATGGAGGTTGAGAAGCTGTCCTTGGAGGCTAAGGAAAGTGCGATAGCTCTGAAGGAGTTGCAGATTGTCAATAGGAAATTGGAGGAATCTCTGGCTGGTCTGAGGGAGCAATTGAAGAAGCCATGGGACGATGATGACTCATTTGCGGATAATCGTTCTGCCCAGACTTTATTTCGCGATGCAGGTGGTCGGGATGTTGTTAGGAAGAATAAGCTACGAATATTGTCTGATGAAACCGGACGGAAGCTGAGTAAGTCTTTGCATAGCTCATGTTTGTCTGGACAGTTTGATATACAGTCGACGATTAAGCCCGGCGCTCACTTCAATAAGGTGATGGATATTTCTCTGAGAGAGGTATTGAAGGAGGATGATTTTTTCATAATAAATGCTGGAAATAATGATATTTTAAATGGCAAATTTCCTAGTTTTCGTGATATTTTGAATTTTGTAAGAAGTTGTCCTAAGTCTAATTTTATATTTTTGTCGGTGCCCGAACTTAAATTAAACTCAAGGTTACTTCAGAGAGTAGATAAATTCAATAATAAACTCAAAGAATTCATTCACAGAATAAATACATGCATTCCTGGAACCATTCATTATGTTGATTCTTCTAAACTGGCGACGGCTTTCAAAGAGGTGTGTGATAGGATTCAGAATCGGAAGACATTTTCCGGTAAAAACTTGATTTTCATTGAGCCAGTAACGGATGATGTGGGTCTGGAAGCGAGTGTTGATTCTGACTTAGTCGTGAGGGTTTCTACGTGCGAATCGGATAGTGATACTTTGGGTTCGGTGGAGGTTATCGATGTTTCTCAGAACTTGACCTCTGGTTCCAAGGGTGTTGTTCTTCAAGTTCCGGATCAGAGTCTCTCTTCCTGCTTGGAAGGGGGGCCAGATGGGAATACGGCTAGCAATAATTCTAAGCAGATTAAGTTTTTTCGGGGTCGAACAAGCTCGGCAGTCTAATGAAGATATCTTGGGTTTTGCGAGGGTGGTTAATGAGAATGAATATTTTTTCAGCATTTTGTATTTGAACATTCAATCACTAAGAAACAAAACTAATGATCTATTTTTGCTTTTGGAATCGTATCAGTTTCCTGCCCTAGTTGGACTGACGGAGCATTGGCTGAGGCCCGTTGAAGTCTTTTACGTTCCCAAATACGTGCCTCTCTCCTCATTCTGCAGATCTGTTGCTAGGCATGGGGGTTCCTTGATTATGGTGAGGGAGGATATTGTTGAGAAACTTCAGTTCTCTGCGATTGACACGTTCAACGATTTGAATGAAGAATTTACTTTTGAGTTGTCGGTTGTGAGATCGGGTAACTATAATCTTTGTATTGTTTGTGTTTATCGGAGTCCTTCGTCAGACGCTTCTCAATTTGTCGACAGGTTGGAGAGTTTGTTTTCAAGGTTGCCAAGAAATGAAAGAATCATGATTGTGGGAGATTTCAACATTGACTTTCTGGATTCGACTTCCCACTCTAGGTTGGCATTATCAATGTTACTGCAATCATATGATATTACAATGCATGTTAATCTACCCACCAGAATTACTGGAAGATCTGCTTCTCTTATTGACTATTGTTGCTCTAACTTGGGCGTGATGATCGAATGTCTTGTTGAACCATCCGGTATTTCGGACCATGAATTGATAACTGCAGGTATGTACCTAAACAAATTTCCCATCAGACAAAAATGCAGGATGGGACGCCTCTTTAGCACCACTAACTATAAAAAATTTGGTGAACTTTGTTCTTCCGTTGATTGGTTCGAGATTTTTAGAGTGTTCGATGATGTCTCCTCTCCTGTGACTTCGTCGTTGCATCCCTTGAATTCTTTTCATTGCCTACTCAGACATTGTTTCTGTAAAGCCTTTCCGGTCCAGAAGATTAATTCAAAAAAGAAAAAATTGTGGATCACTAAAGGTCTGCGGACGTCTTCCAGAAACTTGAGGTGTCTTCATAGTATGAAAAGATTCACTACCAATCCCGCTTTCCATGCATATTTCCGCCGTTACCGTTTAAATTATAGGCATCTGGTAAGAATTGCAAAGGAGAAATACTATAGTGAACGATTCAGCAACTCCCGTAATCTCCAAAGAGAGAGCTGGTCCATAGTTAACGAGATTAGAGGGAAAAGCAGGGCATCTACTGTACCTTCCGTGTCTCCTTCTTGTTTGAATGACTTTTATTGTTCGATTGCTGAGTCCTTAACCAGGAGTATACTTGCAAATACTGATCCTCTGATATACTTGGAACATCACAACGCAGTTGGAACTTTCTTTTTTATCCCAACTGACGAACTTGAAATTCGGGATTGTCTCCTTGAGATTGGCAATGGTGGATCTTCTGGTGAAGATGAACTGTCTGCAAGGATCTTGTTGTCGCTTCCTGGGAGCGCAGTTTCTGCTTTGGCGGAGGCAATAAACTATTCATGGAATTCTGGCCTGTTTCCCTCTTGTTTGAAGATAGCAAAGGTTATTCCAATTCACAAGGGTGGTGCCCTTGATGATCCCAATAATTTCCGGCCTATTTCACTTCTGTCAGTCCTGTCTAAACTTATTGAGAAGCTTGTGAAGAGAAGAATGCTGACCTTTCTCAAAACTAATAGTATTTTACACCCAAATCAGTATGCATATCAATCCGCTTCGGGAACTACTGATGCTATTTACAACTTACTGGAGACGGTTTACTTGGGTATTAATGATGGTGAGAAGGTGGCAACTGTATTTTGTGACTTGTCTAAAGCTTTTGATTGTGTTAATCACCAGATTCTTTTACAAAAATTACATGTGTATGGCTTTAGGGGTATTTCCAATGATTGGTTCGGGAGTTTTTTGTCTGAGAGATTTCAGCGAGTTGTGGTTGGTCAAGCTACATCTGATTTATCCATTACGAGATGGGGAGTCCCACAGGGCTCTGTTCTTGGTCCACTTTTATTTTTGTTATATGTAAATGATTTGCCGCGGTTGCCAATCCGGGGTACTATCACCCTCTTCGCTGATGATACGTCTATTGTTTGGCGCCATAAAGATGCTGCTCAATTAGAGGAGGTTATAACAGCTGACATGGTTCTAATCAAAAACTGGTTCAATGCCAATCTTTTAACTCTCAATGTAGATAAAACACACCTCATTTCCTTCAAGGGATCCGTTGATGCGGCTCTTGTTGACTCTTGTCCATTGGCTCAGAGTAGCTGTTCCAGGTTCTTGGGTGTAATGGTCGACAGAGATTTAAAATTTGATCAGCATATTGCCAGGGTCTGTGGGCGTGTGGCATCTGGGTGCTATGCTGTTGGTGTTGCTGCGGGAGAGCTGGGCTCTGGAGTGGCGAGAAGTGTGTATCACTCTTTGGTGGAGTCACACTTACGCTACGGAATTGCATTTTGGGGAAATGCTAGTCAATGCTTATTGAATTCCTTGTTTGTCCTGCAGAAGCGGGCTGTTCGTTCCTTGTATGGTGTGCCTCCTCGCGAATCGTGCAAACCCCTGTTTACGAGGTATAAAATATTGACCCTGACGTCCATTTTCATTTTGGAGGTAGCAACTATAATTTTCAAAGTGCAGAGTAGATTGCCTCGTCCTTCTCATGATCATTCGACTCGTCAGGGAAGCAATCTCCTTCTGGTCAGACCGTCATCATCCCTTATTAAAAAATCCATTATTTATGATGGACGTAGAATTTTCAATTCTCTGCCTTCAGGAATAACTCGTAGCACAACAGTTAGAAGATTTAGGACACTTCTATGCAGGTTATTGTATGTGAAGGCTTATTATAATTTATCAGAATATTTTTGTGATACTTTTTAGATTTTATTCATACTAAACTTGTCTTCGTTATATTGTTCAATTTTATATGCATGTTATTCTTAAATGTATTTTAACCGTATTTTAATATTTTATGTACCATTTTTTAATTTATTCTATAGTATACAGTGCTTTGTCAACAAATGACGTTCATTTATGACAATAAAGTATTTATCAATCAATCAATCAATCAAATCCTGATAACGTGAAACGTCATAACATTTTATCGATAATGACGGAACTGATCAAAACTATCCTTTTATTAATATATCAGCTGATGAATTAAATTCTGACTTCGGTATTCTTTTTCATATTAGGTGTGTTTGTTAAGCTCCACTAGTGCACACTTTTCTACACCACAACACTCAGTGTGGCTTTGTTTGTGAAATGTTTGTCTTTTAGGATAACGTAACGTAATAACGCGTCTGGTGATTTTCCTCAACACTGGTAGCCATTAGTTACAAAATCAATCCGCATCACACTATACTACACCCAAAAAAAAACACGCCCATTATCAATAGAAATTTCTATCATTTCATAGGCTATCATGAAAAAAGCCAGGAGATTAGGGCATGAGAGGCTCATAAGAGAAGACCAACAGGCCGCCAAGTTATTAAAAATGATAATGGCTCTTCCCCTTTTGCCCTCTCAAAAAATCCGGGAAGGGTTTGGAATAATTCGAAACCAACACAATACGCAGCATTTGGGAATGCAGAATCTGCTGCAGTATGTAGAACGGTATGAATAGTTTGTTTATTTTCTATGTATAGTGGGAAAAACTTGATGTTCCGCATAGGATTGAAACTAAAAGTTACTCACATCACATACAGGGTGTCCTGGATAATAGTAACTACATTGTATCACATGGGGATTTTAAAAACAGTAAGACATAGGACGTTGCTTGAATGAGAGTATAAGTACCGTATTTGTAGGCTCAAAAATATTCTACCTTTGACTTATTACACATTTAATGCAGTACAACATGTTTTTAGAGGATTTCCAATGTAAAACTATTTTAACTTTTCGGAAAATATTCAAAAATAAATTATTAATGTCATGTAAGAGCTTCACTCGCTTTTAAACGTACAACATACTTCTTTTTATTATACATCTTGTAAATAGGGTTAACGATGAATGCTGGCATCAGCTTAACTTCGCTCAATAAGAATGGATGTCAAACATTGTCAAACATGTATTTCACTTTTGTTTAATTTTGTTCCAATTCTTAATAGAGACGATTATTATTATTATTATTATTTTGAATCGATACCGTAATGTAGATACAGGGTGAAAAATGTATGGGATATTTTTATAAAACCACAATTTTTTGCTTATTACAAAAGCTAGCAGCACTTTCAAATTTTCAGGGTATGGGAGTGGGTCTACAATTGTTTTGACGCCGTTTTCAGAATCGTCGTATCCTATGACCTTTATCCTGAAAATTTGAAAAACCTTAGCCTTTATAATAAACAAAATATTTTCGTTTTTCAAAAATTGACATTTTCCTTTTCCACCCTGTATCTACATAGCGGTATCGATTCAAAATACAAGAGAGGTAGAATATTTTTGGGCATACAAATATGCGACTTTTCTTCCATTCAAGCGACGTCGTATCTTTCAGCGTTTCCGAAATCCCCATGTAGTTTCTTTCATCTGAGACACCCTGTATATGTATTACATTTTGAAAACTGCTATCAACGTTTCTAATAATATTTTGATTATAATCATGTTACTTTCGGTTATTGGCTAACTTCTGTTGGAGTGGATACTGTGAGCGTGTTTGATACGCGGTACAGGACCAACAACCATGTGGAAAGATTCCATTGTGGGGCAAACTCATCCCAACATGTGGGCATTTATGGGTAAGATTTCATGATAGTGTCCGTTAAAATGTCATTTTATGGTTTTGAATTTTCATGAGATCATCTATGCCTTAGTGTGACACCAGTATCAAACTTCAAACTGTGTCAGCATGAGTATTTGATATTTTTCATTTTCACTTATTTATCAAAATGATGAAAATTCCGTATTTTTAGAAATTCAAACTTTATAATACAGTAGAACCCTGATAATCCGTGCGATGATTTTCCATCATCAAAATTGTGTTTTTGAAGTTCTATCGAAACAGCGTTACCGTTTTTTAATATAATGAATGGAGAGTTCTCATGCTGTACCTAAATTTCACATACCGTGACGCTATGTATGACAGTTCTCACCGTATCAGGGTTAAGAACGACAGTGGGATCATTACCGTTACCTTATTTGACGTCAAAGTCAAAAAGTTTTCAAAATAGTTCTGTGTTTCTGAGTTTGAGTTTGTTTCGATAATGGTTTTTTTCCGATTTTGTGTATTGTCCGAGGTCAGAGAGTTTGAATAGGTGATCAAAATAAGAAGATGAGGTTAAGGTTTTTTCAGGACGATAAAGTAATGAATTTTCGGATTATCCGTGCTTTTCAATTATCCGTGTCTCGTCCGGTCCCGAGGAGCACGGATAATCGGGGTTCTACAGTACTATGTAAAAAAATGCATGACCCGATGGCATCAGGTATAACTTTTTGAAGTATAGTTCTTACTTGACCATTATTTCCGCTAAAAAGTGGCCAGATGCTAGATACCTTGGTCTCGGACATCGACTTATATTTTCAGATAAAATTATCCTCATCCAGCTGCGCAAGCATGGCGACGCTGTGCAGCTGAACAACGACTTGGCCGTGGCTAGAGGAAGGGCTCATGCCAATATCAGAAATAATCGGAATATCCGTAAGCAACAAAGAGACCTTACCGAGGAAGTAATCACAGTGCAGACTTTCTTGGAACGGCTGAGCCACTCAGTGGACAGCCTACACTTCCGTAAGTACTAATAATGAAAAAACAAACAAATTACATATCTTAAGGGGAGGAACTAAAATTTGTACTACTGTTATTTCACACCTGCCCTATAACCCATTGCAAACTATTTAATTTATGCCAAATATTTTACTTTATCTAGACTTAATGAGAGAATAAAGTTTTTTAAACATTCAAAAGTAGACGCAGGAAGTGTTATGCCACAGATTAAACAGGAACATTTAAATGAAACATTGATTATAATGAGTGCATCTGAAATGATGTGTCTTATAATGTCTCAATAATGAATTTACAAGCAATAATAGAGGAGCACCACGAATTATTATCAACTTTATTTGAAGAGCATTTGAGGCCAAAATACCATTTCTTACTTCATTATCCATTAATTATAAATTTGCTTGTGCCACCTAGATATTTTTGGTCAATGAGGTACGAGTCCTTTCGTAACCTTTTAAAAAATACGGCCAATTCAGTTACGCGTCGAAGAAATTTATTATTAACTCTATCAATTAAACAGCAATTAAGGTTTGCAGGCCGAATTTTAAGCAAAAAGGGTGTGATTTTGTATTCAAATCATGGCATAGTTCGTTCTTTAAATGAGAGATTGTTTCACGGTATATGTTATAAATTTACAGAAAACGCAAAAGAGGTGCAATGGATAAGTATAAATAATATTTTTTACAAAGTTGGTTTTGCCCTGCAACTCTCAGAGGGCCTGTTACCTCGATTTGGCATTATTCAGCATATAGTCTTTAATAAAAATGATTATTTTTTTGTTATTTTAGATATAGATACAGTTGGTTTCTCT
Organism: Orchestes rusci; assembly: GCA_958502075.1. Taxonomy (NCBI): domain Eukaryota; kingdom Metazoa; phylum Arthropoda; class Insecta; order Coleoptera; family Curculionidae; genus Orchestes; species Orchestes rusci. The sequence continues at coordinate 5,164,761 of OY293310.1, forward strand.
AGTCATTTACAATGTTATGACGTGACCTACCGAAGACAAACAGTTTCAGAAGTTCACTCTTTAAACTCTTTGGAATGTAAATATTCTTATAACATCCATTATACTCCCGGGGGTATAATGGCTATTTGCACTACAAAGTAAGAAACCAGTTTGTTAGCGATTCGATACATTTTTGAAATCAATTAGTTATTACGTTTTAACATAAATCAGTGAAACCACATACACAACTGATACACTGAAAGTCTATTTTTCTTTAATCTTGATAATTATTAATAATAATTTGTTCCAAGTCTGATAACGTCGTAGTTACTATGTTTAACAAAACATTTTTACAAACGCTTATCAATAATAATGTAAGTGGATTACTGTTTTTATGTTTGAAACTTTTTTGGACTAGAAGTTCCTAAGTTAAGTCTGATTACGTCGTAGTTAGATACTAAGTATGTAACCAAAGACTGACACTTCGCAGTAGTGATTAGAGATGTAAGTGATGGATTACTGTTTTTATGTTTGTTATTTTTTAGAACTAGAGGTTCCTAAGTTGGGTTTGAGTTATGTTTTTTTTTACAATGCACATCGATGGTATTTGCCAGTACTGAGATTTTATTTGATTTTGATAGCAATAACCATATTATGATGTGTCTCTGCCTTTGTTTTTCGAAAAAATAAATTTACATTCTTTGTATCATCATTTGTTTTTCTTTAGGAGGTAACTGTATGCTGCAATTATTAATCCATCCATTTAGCATACGTACGAAGCTAAACCATCAAGATATTTAAACATTTTGAATTATTTTTTTCTGCGGGGAGTAAAAAATTCTTCAGGACTTTGCACCAACACCATTATACGGTTTTGACTCAAATATTTGCAGATTTTACAACAAAAACCCTATATTTTCACTCAATAATACAGTACCCTCAATATAATATATCACAATTTTAAACCAATATTTTGATGAACTTGGTCCAAAGTTACGTTCTCTTGCTTTAAATTCATGATGCTATTTTCCTAAGAAATTTTGAAAAATGTTGATTTTGAGCCAAAATCATTGTGTATTAACACAAAACTACAGGTTCTCACACTATTCTCATTTTATTTCGGGCTAAAGAAACTGAGGCTTTTGTCTTAAAGTCTTTCTAGTATTGGAACAAAATATCCATGCATTTCGCCCATTTCAAATGCTTGGTGCCCTTGAGATAATGTAAAATTTCTTTAAACTAAAGACTCCTTTTTATCAGTGAAGGAAAATGTCTCTCTTGAAGCAAGTTTCAATTTCTCTTGAATGGTTTTTGCTTTAGACAAAGTATAAAATTCTTGTTACAAAATCGCGGAGATTGTGAATTTCATTCAAATCATAGAAGCACTTGAGAAAAGAAAACGTGATGTAGAAGATCTTATTACAGAATCCCAGTAACTGGAACTTGATCAGTCTTTTATCGCAAGAGAAAGTGTTCTTAGTTCCAAATCCGTGCCTTGGAATGTTTTGGTAGAATTTTCTTTCAAGAAATTCCACGTTTGGCTCAAAAACAATAATCTCAACCACTACGATCGGCACAACTCCCTGGTAAAACCCGTTCAATCATTCCACTTTCCTTTTGTCAATTCGAGTGCACGTACGCGTTTTTTGTGAGTTCAATGTAATGGCTGTGAAGCAATTTTTGAAAAAAATTTGACGGTAAGTATTTATATATTATATATGTATTTGTCTGGTAATTGTTCGATGTCTTCAAATAGTTAGATCAAGTTGATATGCGTACGAAAACGAACAATATCGTGATTGGAGGGACGCCGTAACTCCGATCGAATGTACCCGCTAATCCACCAAGTAATACAAAAAAAACACGAAACAAAGTCATATCTGACAAGTAGAGAATCGATTCAGCTTATATTAATTGGATACTAGGTCATTTTTATTGCTTCTATACGACTGCTTTGGAAAGGACCGCGCCGTGATTTTCTGTACAATGGCCGACGTTAGGTTTGAGAGTTGTAGGTGATTTTGTTCTCAGGACAAGAGAAATTCGCTTGGCTCAAGCCCTAGCACAATTTGTTCTAGATTCTAATGGATTTTGCTTCAAGAAGCATATATTTTTGTGATAGGTTTAACTTTTGATAGAAAAAATGATAATCCTGTCACTAAAACAAGTTCATGTACTTAAAATGTTTCAGGAAAAAAATCATAATAACCTTTTATATTCAGAAAGAATGACTAATCAATTATGATAAAAATATACACGTTGCACCATTTAAAAAAATACCTTTTTCGAAATAAATCGAGAATGCGTTGTTCAATTGTTTTTTTGTCAGCAAAACGTTGATCCGCAGAAAAAATACTAATAGTTCTCTCATTTAAACGACCTCGTATTTTCAATAATAAAGAAGTTAGCAATAGTGCCGACTTAAACGGAGGCACCCATGTTCTTGTTTTCCAGCAACTTGTTCTGTTGAGTTGAATAAAGATTATTGATTTTGTTTGTGCTCAATATATGGGATTTGTGTGCAAAACCGGATAATAATATATCCAATGTTTACGCTTGGATGGTTACTTTTTTCCAAAAAAATATTCTGAACTGTATTTTTGGGGGTAATACCACGAGGGCTTGAAGATTACCAATACATTTTCACGAATCTGAAGAGCATATCCGGTTTTGCACGCGAGATCCTCATATTATCTATCTTGAGAATCATATTTATTATTTTTATGAGCATATTTTGGAATTGGTTTTTATTATACAGTGGATATACTCTCTATATTTATAAATGAATCAGAAAAAAGCAAAAATTAAACCTATACACTTAAGTGCATCTTAAAATGAATTGGTTATGCATGGTTATGATTTTATCCTTCTTATTTCAGAACAGAATATTGATGAAATGGAATTATTGTCAAAGTTATCCCCGGAAGAGATTTCTTTTTTAGCCCCCAGCATTGGGTATAAGATAAGGCTGGAAAAAGGCATAAAATATTTGAGCGAAACAGATATTGTAAGTTTTTAAATTATTTCAGTGGGACATAGCAGTAGCAGATTTTTATTATGTATTTGGATTTACTTCACAATTTTTTTAAATATCAATAATTTTTAATCAAAACAAGAAATGTATTTATTAAACAAAAGATTTTATTTATTGTGTAGTAGATCTTGCTCCAAAACTTAATTCAATTAACTGCTGGTTCTTGGATATGAAAACAAACTAAAACACTGTTGCGAAAACAGTAAGACCTTTGTTTTTGTTTGTTCCCATCAAATCCAAGAACCAGCAGTTGATTGAAAAGATTCATTGTATATCTATATAACAAACAGATAGAATAATTTGTGAATATACATTTTCGACAAGTCAGAAAAGTTAGAGGGGTTTCAAAATGTTGTAGTCTCACTCAGTTTTTATTCCTAAACAATTTTTGCCCATAAAATTCTATCATATCTCCTAGTGAAAAAGCACTTTATGAGAGTGAGATTGTAATTATGCTGACTTCCTTTGGAACAGGCCGTATAATATGCTCTCCAAGACAGAGAACTAGATAACGACGAGTAGCGACAAAAATTTTCCCGCCAAAAAATTTAGGTGGGGGATCCGATACTTTCTAAAAATAATAATTATTTATTTATTTAGCATAATAGCTATATAAAAAACTCAAAAATGGATTTCATAGGTTGGTAAATTTTATAAAATATTTTCTGCTAAGTATTTCGCCGTGAAAACTCGACCCGTCGCTGTAAATTATCTGCGTTACACACCTCTCCTCACGTTTTATTTTGCCGGTTTTAGACTGCAAATTCATGTTTCATTTAGCTGTAATTTTGATTCTTCGCCGGAAGAGATTTGACTGATTTTAACTGTAAATTATTTCTTATGTGATATTTTTGATTTTCCTTTGCTGATCAAAATCAGATTATTGTTGATTTTATTTTGTTTTTTTTTTTTATTTTTGACTGGTTGGGAGTCCAATTGTAACAATAAGTGGGACAAATAGACTGATTGATTTATTTTCATTAACACCGAGTTTTTATTTCAAGAAAGTTCAGTAATCCATTTCAAAGCGGAAATTTGCGGAATTTTGGAAATAACGAACGCCTGGACTTTCTTCACTGTCTAAAAGCTACCCGATAGGCACTGTGGGCCCTCTACCACATAAATCCAGAGGGTGGCGCTCGAGCATTTTGTTTAACATCAACGATTCCCTCATCCCCGTCGGGAATTGAATCCGGAAAATCTCGGGACACGTCAGAAATTGGCGCCCGAGCAGGGACCCTTGTTTTCCACTTTCCTTCATTTTCCGGGACGGGGAAATTTTCTTTTCCGTATGCCTAAATTCTATTTGTCCCAAAAACCCGTTTTTTTTTTGTCGCGAAACAATTTTCCACACGTAGAGACCCGTTTAATTTTTTTTTTCACTTCATACACAAGACCCCACTTCCTGACTTGGAGAAGCCAAGCTCAGATATAGGGCTAGGGTCAGGGAGTCGTGAATCAACCTTCGCCGAAAGGAGACATACCCCGAAAATTGCGCTAAACCACCCACCGGTGCGATAACCCGAACGTTCATCACCCGTCGCTGAAGTCAACGTGTTTTGAGATAAGTAAATCGTATCGAAATTTTATTTTGCGCCCAAAGGTCCTAGCTTGGACTATTTTGTTCTACCGACTTAAATACTTCCAAGATCCGAACTTGGAATGTTTTTTTTTTTTTCTTTTTGTGTTATGAAACGTGAAGCGAATTTATTCTCAAGATCCGAACGTGAAAGACTTTTCTATTTTTGATTATGATATCTCATTAGCCCGTATTTGCGGTTCTGATTTTATTTTGAAAACTGTTATCTGGAAATGAGTTTTTTTTTATTTTTTTTCCCCTGCCGTCTGCAAGAAATGTTTTCATGGAGTTGAATAATTCACTATCATGGATCCTTCATTCGATCATACCGGTGATTGTAACTTACCCGAGCCACTTTTGTTAAAAAAAAAGGGAATTTTCCTTTTTCCCGTTTTAATTTCATTTTCTATTACTACCACCGTCAAATGTACCCGATCATTTCCGACTGTGTATTTCCGCGAACGTGAACATGCCATAGTACCTCCAAGGATGAAGTCAAAACTGCTCTCCGGAGGGTGCCAAACCGCGACAGCAAATGTATGTATGAATCCACAAAACTTCTCGGATTTTATGAGAAAATCTCACCAACTCCCACCGTGACTCCAGAAGGGCCGTCTATCTTTCTCAAAGTATCTGGGTACTCATTTTTGTTACCCCCTAGCATGACCAAAAGAACATGGGAAGAACCCCCAGTAGGGTACCGCCCAGTGGTCGTCATCCATCCTGGAGCCGACCTGTATAAAAAACAGCTGGCAGAAACCTTAAGATTAGCCCGGATAATCTCCTTTATCCGGTGGGAGCCAGTGATCCCCATCCCCGAACCTTCGAGGAAGCAGGAGTTGGCCGACCGGGCCTACCTCACCCCCGGTAAGGTTAAACGGAGGAGAGTTGGGACCTGCCAAACCCTGTTCCCTAGCGAAGGTCCCGCCCTTCGCACTTTTCTCTGGGAGTTTTGGCAGGCACCGAACAAATATACTTGGGTGGCAGATAAGGCAGAAATGTATGGGATCAATCCGACGTCCTGGCCTTTGGGCTATTTTCTGGCCGTGGCGTCATTTTGCTTACAAAAAGGGGTCTGGCTAAAAATTCGACTTAGAATTGTTTTCAGGGGCACGCGTACCTCCGTGCGACTGATGATCCCGAAGATTTAAGTAAGGTAGTAATACACCCCAACCTACCCGTCCGGAACCGAAAATAAAAGAAAAACCCGAGAGCAACAGCCGTGGGAGACTCACTGAAAAAATTCTTTTAAAAGGAAAACTCCAGGTACTAATTTTTTTTTATGTATTCACAGATCATGGCCAGCCAGTCCCCACCAAGCCTGGTCCTGCATGTCCAGGAGGAGGAAATGGACGTTCTGTCGATCCACCCCAGTACCTCCCCCGCTTCCGCTGCCACCTCCGACCGGGGAAGGACCCCGACATCCCCCACGTATGTGCAGGTGGGACCGGACGTCTGCTGGAGGTGTGGAAGTCGGGGACATTTGAGGGGAGATTGTACCAGGCGTACATTTGTATTCTGTTCGAGGTGTGGGAAGACCAACGTAAGGTCTCGGGAGTGCGGATGTAGCACAGCACCACGCCCTAATCCGGCACCACGCCCAACTCCGGCACCACGCCCTAATTTGATACCACACCCAACTCTGACATCACGCTCAAACCTAACCCCTCGCCCACCTCCGACCCCAAGACCACGAATCCAGGCAACCAAACGAGTAAGGTTCTCCACTACAGCAGACCCGGACCACCAACAGCCCCGTCCCGGATGTTCCCGAGAGGTGCCGTACCATGTCGACACCCCTTCCAGAGCCCATAGACTGCCCAGAGCCGCAGCCCATAGACTTCCTTCGGCGCATCTACCCCACGTGCCACTGCTGTGGATGCCCATATGCCGGCATGACGCACCACCCGACTTTCATTAGACCCTATTACGGATAAAAGTACCATGGTTGAGTATTAATAATTTCCCCGGTTTTTTCTTCATTTTTTTCCCACTAATATTAATCTTTTTTTTTTCAGTCATAACTGTTTTTTTTTTGTATTTAAGTTTCCCAGGTTGAGCATAGCTTGGGAAAAATGATCGTAAACCCACATTTTTATTGTAAGTGGAGAGAGTGTGTAACGAAGTTACAAAATTTCCGGATTTATTCTACCGTCATATTCAAATTCATTTTCCGTCTCTTACTAGTTAAATCGTATTTTCCCGTAACTAAGTTATTTATCTATCAAAAGTTCCCGCATTTTTTCTAAAATAATGTTGGCCAAGTAATAAGTAATAATCCATTAATTAATTTCTGACCAAAATACTCCTTCTTAGTTTCTCGCTTCAAACAAATTAATTATTTAGCTCGCAAACCGGCCGACAAACGTTATTCATTTCGCGCACAATTCAAGTAGATTCCCCACTTTTGGTCGAAATACTGTAGCCTACCTTTTGATCTTCCCAGTTGGCTTCAACAAATTTGGCTGCGGCAGCTCTTGTAGTCGTTGGCGATGGGTGGTAGAGTAGGGTTTCGTTTTGATTAAGATTAAGTTTGAAAAGAGGGCGCCACTTTATTTTTTATAGGTGAAAACAAAGAAACCTTGTGTAAAAAGATTCACTGTGATGTCTGGAGTGGAAGAAAACACTGCGTGTCCCAAAACACTATAACTAGCATTTATTTACATTATTATACAAGTTGTCGAAGAAAATTGAAATATGGGTGGTTCTCACACCAACCCACTCACTGAACTCAAATATAGTTCAAGTGGTTAAGTATTATTACAGTATTTGAAAAAGTTGACCGATAGGTACTGTTATAATTATAAAAGAAAAAAATTAAGTATTGAAAAAGATTTAAAATCCGCAAAAGTGAAAAGGTGAATTAAGTTTAATTCAAACCGGTACTACAGGGAGTAAAACGTTCATGTACCTTTTGGGGTGTAGTCATACGTGGATATCAATATACGGCGCAAGTACCATTCAGTTACAAAAAAAAATGTTACAAATCAATGAGGAATTAATGACAATGAGTACAACCGTAAAAAGGTTGATACTTTAATAAGAAAATAGTTACTGATTACTGATTACTGAAGTACAGGCGCTACGAGTTTCGGGCTGTTGGCCCCGACACCGCAGCCTCTAGTTGGGCTTATTGTATCTTCTCTGTGCCTGTCTCTCAGTCGAAGAGCTCCATTGCCCGAATAAGGTTTATGACTCGTTCTACTGTTTCCCTGTCCGTCCTTCGAGGAGTGGTTGTGAATTCCCCATTATCTCTTCTCCAGTACGCCAGCGCTTCACATTCGAATACAATGTGGGAGGCTGTTTCCTCCTCCTCGTTGCACAGCCTACATATGGGTTCCTCGTTGAAAAGACCCATGATATGCATGTGTTTCCTTAGAGTGCAGTGTCCAGTTAATATACCTGTTACTTTCCTAAGCTGATTCCTGCTGAGTTGCAGTAGGCTTCCAGAAAATGATGATTCGATCTCGTCTGCCATCATTAATTTACTGTGTTTCAGACCTGGTGATTGGCACTATCTAGCTTTCTGTTGTTTTTTGGACCAACAGTTCAGCCAACCTCACAGAGGATTTTGTAATACCAATAGCAGGTTCTGGACCCAGAAGTGGTGTGTTTGCAGCTTTGCGTGCTAGTAGATCCGCCCGCTCGTTCCCAGCTATCCCTGTGTGTCCTGGTATCCATCCAAGAGTAACATCGTTAGATACTCCCAGTGTGGCAAGGTTTTGCTGACAATCCATGACTTGTTTGGATTTGGTTTCCCGACAGGAGATGGTTTTGATTGCGGCTTGGCTGTCACTAAGGATAAGGATTTTCCTTCCTCTGTAGCCTCTCCTGAGATTTTCTTGCACGCATACGTTTATTGCATGTACTTCTGCCTGGAAAACTGTAGCGTACATCCCGAGTGGTTCACATGTTTTCCACTTTGGATTTTCACCTACGATTCCGGCACCAGTTCCCCGGCTTGTTTTGGAGCCGTCTGTGTACCATATTGCCCCATTAGCCATCCGGAGTTGTTTCACCGTTTCCTCTTCCCATATTAGCTTGGTCTTAGGAGACGTGCTAAAGTTGATATTTTTCAACATGATATCACTCCTCATTGTTACTAAGTGGTTCGTGACTGTGCTGGTTATCTTAGTGTGTCCTTGGGAGTTTGAGTGACTCCAGTTCCCGGTGTTGCTAAGTCTATATGCTCCCATCCTTGCTTCCATTTTGATATAGATATCTAAAGGAGGTAGGTTAAGCATGGCCTCCATGGCAAGTGTTGGAGTGGTTTTCATGGCTCCCGTTACACAGAGACATGCTAGCCTCTGAACTTTTGCAAGTTCCGTGGCTGCTTGTCGCTGCTCGATTTTCGGCCACCAGACAACAGAGCTATAGGCAAGGGTGGGTCTTACCACGGTACAGTAGAGCCAGTGTACCATGCGCGGATTTATGCCCCAATTCTTTCCTATCGCTCTTTTTGTTGCCATTATTGTGGCTTTACCTCGATTCACTATTTTCTGTAGGTGTGAATTCCATGTGAGTTTGTCATCCAGGATGATGCCTAGGTATTTGACTTCTCTTACCACCTGCAGTTCCTGTCCAAAGAACATGGGTTTGAATAATTCCGCTGTCTTCCTCTTTCTCGTAAAGCTGACCAGGGAGGTTTTCTCAGGATTGACCTTCAGGTTCACCTTCCTGCACCAATCTTCTACGATTGTCAGAGCTGTCTGCATCAGTTCTGATATTGTCTTGGTGTGTTTGCCAGTGATAAGTATTGCTACGTCATCGGCATAGCCTTGGGCGTAGAAACCTTTGCTGTTTAACTCTACCAGTAGTTCATCTGCGACTAGGTTCCAGAGGAGAGGGGACAAGACTCCACCCTGGGGGCAGCCTTTAGCTGCCTCTATAGTTACAGTTTTGTCAAGCATAGTTGCTTGAATTCTCCTACCTTTCAGCATGTTTCTTATCCACCTACAAACTGTGTCTTTAATTCCACGCCGATTGATTGCGGTGGTCATTGAATCGAAGGAGGTGTGATCAAATGCTCCTTCTATATCAAGGAATGCAGCTAGGGCAACTCCTTGGTTGTTCAGTGGTTGCTCTATTTTATGAACAAGTTCATGCAGAGCCGTTTCACATGATTTGCCAGGTTGATAGGCGTTTTGGTTTTTGTGTAGTGGCCTCTCTATTAGGGAGGTCTACCTAATGTGCCTTTCAATCACTTTCTCCATCGTTTTGAGTAGAAACGACGAGAGATTTATTGGTCTGAATGCCTTGGGCTGAGAGCTATCTTTCCCGGGTTTCGGTATAAAGACCACTCGCGAGAGTTTCCATATCATGGGTATGTGTCCCGTTGCCAGGCTTGCTCTGAATAGTTGGCAAAGCATCGATATGAGTTGGGCTTCGCCCTGCTGCAGGTGTGCCGGTATTATCCCGTCGCATCCAGGTGCTTTGTATGGTTCGAATGAGTTTATGGCCCATTCGATTCTATTTGGTGTCACAATCTGTCGGGCTATGACCCAATCATCTCTTGATCCTCTCATCCGGAGGATCTCAGGAGATAGGGAGTTGACTCCCTGTTGCGAGTTGATTATGGTCGAGTCTGGAAAGTGTGCCCTGAGTAGTGTCTCAATGGTTTCTTCGCCATTTTTCGTGTATTCCCCATTTGGTTTCTTTGGTGTTCCCATTGGTGGAAGGGGGTCTTTAGCTAGGATTCTCTGAAGGCGTGCGCCTTCCGAGGTTTTTTCGACCTCAGTGCAAAACTTCCTCCAGGAGTTCCTCTTAGCTTCCCTTACTTCTTTGTTGTATTTCGTCAGAGTATGGTGGTATTCATCCCATTCACCGGTTTTCTTGGCCACATTGAAGAGTCTGCGTGTTTCCCCCTTCATCTTGTCAAGTTTATCGTTCCACCAGGTTGTGTCCTTGCATGAAGAACGCCGGATTAGCGGACAGATTTGATGGTATGAGTAAATTATAGCGTTTTGTAGTTGTTCTGCTACCACCTCAACATCAAATCTGTTACGCATACGTTCCTTGATCCCGCTCAACCCCGCCTCCAGCTCCTCCCGGTATTCAGTCCAGTTCGTTTTGCGTGGGTTACGGTACATTTCTGACGGCTTGTCAATACTATTGATTTCCATCAGTATATACCTATGGTCCGACAGGGATGGTTCATCGGATACGCGCCACCGCTGGATATCGGGATTAATACGGGAGGTGGACAGAGTGACATCAATAACTTCCGACCGTACGCGGTTTGCAAAAGTAGGCTTGTTGCCCTTGTTTAGAATCTCCAAATCATGGGTTATAATAAAATCCAATAAAGACTCACCTCTTTTGTTGATATCGCTGCTCCCCCAGATGGTGTGATGCGAGTTGGCGTCCATACCTATTATACACTGTAGGTTTCTCTGCCCACAGTGATTCACTAGTTTCTCCAGGTCTTCCGATGGTGGGGGTCTGGGTGCATCGTAGGGAAGGTAAACCGAGGCTATTATGATGTCCTTCTGGGTTCCTTCCTCCTTGTAGCTTAGTTGGACGGCTACTTGATCCCTGGAATTTAGTTCTTTAATATTGAGAGCCTGCACTCCGTTTCTCACGTATATGCAAGCTCTCACGTTACCTGTTGATTGCTCCTTGTAAAAGATCTTACCTCCAGTGTTTCCTAGACCGGCTATTTTTCCCTTCGTGATCCAGGGTTCTTGAAGAAAATAGTTACTTAAAGGAAATAGTTATGAATTGAATAGTGAAATGTTTACAAACTCGAATATGAAGGGTTTTAAGAAAATCGTTATTAGTATTAAAAGTAATTGTTGATAAAAATATTGAAGGAGTAGTATTTAAATAAAAAAACTGGCCTGTCACTGTTGCTGCCTCAAGACCATCAGACCATAAACGGTTTCTGTTCGCTTCGGCGGTGCGGGCAATCCCAACATCACAAAGTGCCATTCCTGCGACATATTCCCGCAGCATATGAGGACTCATACAGCCAGGTTCACGACAAGGTGATAGTCTTCAAACATCAAACGCTTTAGCCAGCAAAGCATCCATATGGTATTTTAGTAATGAAGTTGATTGGAAAGATTCGAAGAAAAAGAAAAAAACCCTAAAATTATGTATATTCTCAGTAACCAACCCATGGTGAAGAGTGGGGTTAACTCACCTCGTTAGGTTGAAAAGAATTCGGCAAATATCTATACCATCACTGTATAAATCACACCCATTTCTTCAGGGGAGGTCCATAGACATTATAAATGTAAAATATCGTTAAATCTCAACGATACATTCGAATATTTAAAGAAAAAAATGCCGCTCAGCACATTTTACGTGTGGCTTTCAGCACATCACGGGAACAAGTCCTCGAGCCAGGCCGAAAAGAAAATCAAATACTCCCATCGATCATCAATCAAGAGTGTCAGATGGACATTGACAAATGTCACGTATAAAGCGATCAATCAACTGGACAGAACCAACTGACCCCAGAAGATTACACCTTATTACCATAAAGCAGACCGAAAATGGGAAACATTGCAACATTGCCGGAAACTAACAGCTGTGATGTTTGAAGGTTAAAGTTATTTGTTGATAAATATTGGAGAAACCGATTTAGAAGATTAATTAGTGAGTACCATTCAAAAGGAAAATGTGAATGCTACATTTACCCCCTTCCTCAAAAGAAATTGCACCAACAGGACAATTTATGTTCGACATGGACTAAAACTACCCAAAAAAAAAAATACCAAAGAAAAAAGAGTATTGGATTCACCAACATTATACCTAGGACTACAAAATAATGTTAATCAGAATTAACCTAGTCTCAAGACTGAATTCAACTATAACTTCTTTCTATACCATCCATGATAACTACGTGTATCACCCGTCCTGGAAGAAGTCACAATCGGTATGTCAAAATCAGGGTAAAGAGAAAATCCGGTAAGTCAAAATAGAGAAAGTCAAGGTAGGGGATAGGACAGAGAAAAGTTGAAAATACCTACAGCTAAACTTGGAGTAACTAAACCTAAACTAAAAGCTAAAGAGATTCTTGTGTGTCAGCAAATCCAAATGAATGGGAAACACAAGAGCACACGAAGTGTGAAAAGTTATCAATGTGTCATCAAATCCAAATTAATGAAAGACACCTGATAGGGGAAACAGAAACCTATTGAAAGCGTGGAGAGCATGAATAATTCCAAAAACTGGCAAAAAAAATCCGAATTAACGAGGTCAAGGAATTACTTATCCGCTCAAAGTCCGCATAAAAGTCGAAATAAATCGAGACAATGCTTTCAAAAGACTGTAGTAAATTGGGGCAAGTACTATCCAACCGAATAGTTTTCAGTTTTATCCTGAATGGATAAAAAAATTCAAAATTGAATTAAATAAAAACAATGATAATAGGCATAATTACCAAAGGGGTTAAGAAAAACGGTAACATGGAAAATGAGCATGAAAAAAGATCAAAAAAAAACATAGGCTGAATAAACATTATTCAAAGTCATTCCTCCGCGGAATCTGACTCTTCAGAAGAAAAATCAGCAAAGGGCTTCAGATCCTTTATATGCCACTTACCACAACTAGATCCATTCTCAAGGATTAGATCATACACTACGTTTGATAACTTTTTACGAATGACACAATGTATATACTTAGGTACTAGTTTTGACGCAAACTTATTTGCGGCATTGGATAAGACCTTGTTTCTTCTCCAAACATGATCGCCAACATTAAAAGAAACATCTGTCTTACGGAGATTATAAGCCTTAGAATTTCTTTCATGGGCAGAATGAAGTCTTTTCTTAACATCAACAAAAATGTCTCTCAAACCGACAAGATTCTCAGCGTAAGTATTACGATCACCAGGACAGAGGGCAGTATCACTATGAATGTCTGCATTCAAATCTCTATGAAATTTTCCTGACAATGGAATATGTCTACCAAATACAAGGAACGAAGGGGTAAAACCAGTGACTTCATGTTTGGAGGTATTAATAGCCAATTGAATATGAGAGAGGTGTTGATCCCATTTTTCGTGAGAATCGATGTAACTACGAATCACGGTGCCAATAGTACGATTATTTCTCTCAACAAAATTACATTGGGGTGAGTAATGAGGGTTGTAACGAATATTAAATTCGTAACGTTTAGCGAGTTCTCGAAAAGATTTTGAGGTGAATTGGCTTCCATTATCACAAACTAAAAGCGAGGGTAGACCATGAATAGAGAAAACTCTATCCTCTAGAATTTGTTCAAGAAAATGTGTCTTGGAACTTCGTAACGGAAAAATCATAGTGTATTTTGAAAACCAACATGAGACGACAAAAATCCATTTATTACCCTTTTTTGACCTAGGAAAAGGACCTACTAAATCAACAGCTATGACTTGAAATGGATACGTGACATTTTTCTCTTTTCCCATTAAACCCATAGGAGTATTATTCGAAGCTTTTTGCGAACCGCAAACAAGACAACGTTTCACAAATTTCAGGACATCCTGGCGCATTTTTGGCCAATAATAACGTTCCTGGAGACGATTCAAGGTTTTAAAATATCCAAAATGACCACAATTGGGGGGACTATGAAGAGAGTCAATAATTTCCTTTCTTTGAGGGTTAGGGACAAAAAGTTTCCATTCAGGGAGATTAATATTCATGGGTAGACGGTTTGGAATAAATTTGTAGACGAGTTCATTCTCAACTTTCCATTGTGGAAAAGATTGAGGGTTATTAAGAATTTTTTTTCGAAGATTATCAAAATATGGATCAATGCGATCAACGTCAACTTCACCCACTACAACTTCGTCTGAGATACAGTCGGAATCGATAATATTATCATCATTAATGACAAGGGAACGGGACAAAGCGTGGGGAACCACATTTTGGGAACCTTTTCGATGAACTAAATCGAAAGTATGCTGACGCATTCGCATAGACCAACGGGCCAATTTACCACTGGGATTTTTACGAGAACTTAACCATAACAGGCTATAATGATCGGTGATAACTGTAAATTCAACTCCCTCAATATATGGACGAAATTTTTCAATGTTAAATAAGACTCCTAGACATTCACGTTCGACGACGGAATAATTTCTTTCGGCTTTTGAAAGAGAACGACTCGCATAAGCAATAACCTTTTCTTCATTGTCAATAATTTGAGTCAGAACACCACCCAATCCAGTGTCGCTGGCGTCACTTTGAATACAAAAACGTTTTGAAAAATCGGGTTGGGAAAGAATAGGGGATGATACGAGAAGTTGTTTGATTTTAATGAATGAAGACTCAGCCGAATCGGACCACTTGATTGATTGACCTTTCTTTTTACCTTTGAGAAGATCATTGATTGGAGACATAAGAGTAGAAAAATCTTTTATGAAGCGACGATACCAGGAGCAAAGTCCAACAAAACGTTTTATTTCAGTGGTATTTTTAGGACGAGGATAGTTTATCATTGCAGAAACTTTTTCAGGGTCAGTTCTCAAAGAATTCGAACCCACGATATACCCAAGGAATTTCAAGAAAGTTTTGAAAAAATCACATTTTTCCAAATTCACGGTTGGGCCTGCCTCTTTGAGTTTTTTTTTTACTTCGTACAAAAGATTTACATGAGAGGAAAAATCAGGGGAAACTATTAAAATATCATCCAGGTAAGTAAAGACGTGTGGTTCATAACGGGGACCAAAAATTGCATCAACGAGACGTTGTTGGGTTTGAGCTGCATTTCGAAGACCAAAAGGCATGGTTACAAATTGAAATAAACCTCGACCAACCACTGCAAAAGCTGTTTTTTCTTTGGAAGACTCATCCAGGGGAATTTGCCAAAAAGCCTTTCTCAAATCTATAGAGGAAATAAATTTAGCATCACGCAAAGAAGTAAGGATCCGTTCAATATTGGGCAAAGGATAACTGTCGGGTTTTGTAACTTCGTTAAGAGGACGACCATCAAAGCAGAAACGCATTTCTCCATTAGATTTTTTAACAAGGAGCACGGGTGAACACCAAGGACTTTTAGAAGGTTCAACTACCCCTAACTTCAACATTTCATCAAGTTCCCTATTTAAAATATTTGACATATAGGGAGACATAACGAATGGTCTTCTCTTGAAAGGAACGGCGTCGCCGGTTTGAATGCTACAGATTATCTTATCAGTTTTTCCCAATTTATCCTTGCCGGAAATTTCACAAAAAGAAGAGATTAATTTATCGGCTTGCATACGCTGATCAAAAGAGAGGTCATCTAAAGAAAATAAGTCGTAACGGGAAGTCGCAAAATTCGAAGAAAACCCTTCCAAAACATCAATTTGACAATTATCATTCTGAATATTCCAACAATTGTCCTTGAAATTTACCACGATATCGAACTCTCTAGCAAAGTCACATCCAAAAATAAAGGCTTGAGACAATGAAGGAACTACTAAAGCACTGATAATCCTACAGGAACCTTTAACGAAAATAGGCAAATCAACTTTACCCTCCACGGTTTGTTTCTTTCCATCAGCAGTACAAATATTATCAACAGGAGATTTATTAATTTGAAGGCCCAATCTTTCTAAAACATGCAACCCTTTGGCTCCTACCACTGACGATGTGGCACCAGAGTCCAATAAAACGGTAATTTCAACGTCAAACAATTTGACAACAATATAGGGTCGATTATCGAGGGGTTTATCAATAAAAAGAGGTGAAATTTGATTAGAGAAATTTGAGGGGGAATTTAAAAATTGAGCTACCTTGACTAGCCAACGACTCCAGTCGTCTTCATCAAAATGGGTTTTAACAGAAATCATTGAAACTTTTTTTGAGGCTGAAACTAATGGATCAGTGAAAATGCCTCTTGAAGACACCAATCTTACTCGTTTTTTGAACACTTTTTACAATCCTTGGATTTAACATCGGGCTCACCACACTTGTAGCAGAAAATATTCCTGGAAGCTTTACAATCGAAATAAGTATGGTTGGGTAATTGACAATTCCAGCAGGTTACAACTTTTTTGGATTTATTGGAACTATTGAAAGGAACCTTGGAGCTACTAGGTTGATTGGAAACTTCACCAACTGAATCTTGATTTGAATGTTTACGAAAATTATTATTGGAACGACGAGATGAATAATTATTACCTGATGAATAGTTTCTAGAAGAGAAAGAAGGTCGATCTGAAGATGTGTTACGAGGACTGTGCACCTCCGCGACAGTGTCTCTGACTCTATTTTTATTTTTCAAATAATCAGACTCCTCCAATTTTCTACAAAGCTCTGAAAGCTGGGTGACTGAAGAAATCTCTATCAAAGCCAACCTGTCAATAAAATCGGGAAGAAGATTATTACGAATGAATTTAATTCTGGTGAACTCAGCTGGTGTACGGGAAAGTCTATTAAAAAGAGAATCAAGGTGGGCAATAAAAACAATGGTAGATTCGTTCCTTCTCTGCTTACGTTTCTTGATTTGGTCCCAAACTTCATCGTCAATATCATCATGCAAAAAATCCTTCTTCAAGCGAAGAACCAGAGATGGCCAATCATCAATGGAAGATTTGATACTGCGAAACCAAATGCAAGCGTCACCAGTAAAGAATTCGACAGCAGATTGGAATAAATCAGGGTCTGAAACACCACGAGCCTGAGCCAACTCAGTTACTCGTTCTAGAAAAGAATAAAGTTTTTTCGGGTCACCATTAAATTTACCTTGCCATTCACTTAATGGAATATTGCGACTTGCGCAGTGGACTATTGGGGCAGCGACATTTATGACAGGGTTGGTATTGACGGGGAGAGTTTCTACTTCAGAATTTGTAGTGAGTTTATCACTAAGATCAGCATCCAATTTAATACAAGTGGCAGTAGTTTCTTGAATATAAGTGTGGATTTCATCACGGTTATCTTCAGGAATGGGAATTCGCCTTGCTCTACCAAAAACATGGGATAATAGGGACTGCATACGCAAATATACTGAATCAGTGGGGGAACCTTCAAAATCTTCAATGATTTTCTCAATGGACTCAAGACTTTTCTTAATTTCTGAACGTTCTTCCAGAAAATGTAGATTAGCTTCACCAGCCACTATAGAAGATCCAGGACGAGATTGTTGTTCCTTCCTAAGAACTTTTCCCAAAATTTTTCTTTTATCAGCAACATTCCTAGCAGTAGCAAGTAGACGAATCCTCAGTTCGTAATCAAGTTCATGTTCCATCAAATGATTAGGCAAAAAATTGTAAGAATCCATTTTGTATAAAGAAAAAAAAAATTATTAGAAATAAGAAAACTACTAGAATGTCAGGGTTGTCAAGGTTATCAAGGTAATTAGGGTAATCAAGGTTATCAGGGTATTCAGGGTTATCACGGTAATCAGGGTTATAAAATGAGAAAGCTAAAGAGAAGAAATAATGCTATTAAATCAATAAACAAATGTCAATTTACCTCCAGGTAAATTAAACTATAATATACCTACATACATTGTATCAAATTTCGCAAAGTGTCAAACGCAGCCTAAATGAGAGAAGAACAAAATAATTGAGTGCTGAGCGATACGTAATAAGAAATTTTGACGCAAATAAAAAATGAAGAGATATTTATCTCTAAAAACAAGGGCAACGCTAACGGGGGTTTTCTTACTGACTAAAAACGTAGAAAAGAATTTTAAATGGTAATGAAAATTAAACAAATGCTAATCAGTGTATCTTCAACCTTCCAGCATCAACAGTGAATTTTCAAGTTTATTTGTGAATTTAGAAAAAAAAAAAAAATCAAAACGAACCAGGCCCCACGTCTTCGGACGTCATTTCTTTATTGTAGCCTACCTTTTGATCTTCCCAGTTGGCTTCAACAAATTTGGAGTAGGGTTTCGTTTTGATTAAGATTAAGTTTGAAAAGAGGGCGCCACTTTATTTTTTATAGGTAAAAACAAAGAAACCTTGTGTAAAAAGATTCACTGTGATGTCTGGAGTGGAAGAAAACACTGCGTGTCCCAAAACACTATAACTAGCATTTATTTACATTATTATACAAGATGTCGAAGAAAATTGAAATATGGGTGGTTCTCACACCAACCCACTCACTGAACTCAAATATAGTTCAAGTGGTTAAGTATTATTACAGTATTTGAAAAAGTTGACCGATAGGTACTGTTATAATTATTAAAAGAAAAAAATTAAGTATTGAAAAAGATTTAAAATCCGCAAAAGTGAAAAGGTGAATTAAGTTTAATTCAAACCGGTACTACAGGGAGTAAAACGTTCATGAACCTTTTGGGGTGAAGTCATACGTGGATATCAATATACGGCGCAAGTACCATTCAGTTACAAAAAAAAATGTTACAAATCAATGAGGAATTAATGACAATGAGTACAACCGTAAAAAGGTTGATACTTTAATAAGAAAATAGTTACTTAAAGGAAATAGTTATGAATTGAATAGTGAAATGTTTACAAACTCGAATATGAAGGGTTTTAAGAAAATCGTTATTAGTATTAAAAGTAATTGTTGATAAAAATATTGAAGGAGTAGTATTTAAATAAAAAAACTGGCCTGTCACTGTTGCTGCCTCAAGACCATCAGCCATAAACGGTTTCTGTTCGCTTCGGCGGTGCGGGCAATCCCAACATCACAAAGTGCCATTCCTGCGACATATTCCCGCAGCATATGAGGACTCATACAGCCAGGTTCACGACAAGGTGATAGTCTTCAAACATCAAACGATTTAGCCAGCAAAGCATCCATATGGTATTTTAGTAATGAAGTTGATTGGAAAGATTCGAAGAAAAAGAAAAAAACCCTAAAATTATGTATATTCTCAGTAACCAACCCATGGTGAAGAGTGGGGTTAACTCACCTCGTTAGGTTGAAAAGAATTCGGCAAATATCTATACCATCACTGTATAAATCACACCCATTTCTTCAGGGGAGGTCCATAGACATTATAAATGTAAAATATCGTTAAATCTCAACGATACATTCGAATATTTAAAGAAAAAAATGCCGCTCAGCACATTTTACGTGTGGCTTTCAGCACATCACGGGAACAAGTCCTCGAGCCAGGCCGAAAAGAAAATCAAATACTCCCATCGATCATCAATCAAGAGTGTCAGATGGACATTGACAAATGTCACGTATAAAGCGATCAATCAACTGGACAGAACCAACTGACCCCAGAAGATTACACCTTATTACCATAAAGCAGACCGAAAATGGGAAACATTGCAACATTGCCGGAAACTAACAGCTGTGATGTTTGAAGGTTAAAGTTATTTGTTGATAAATATTGGAGAAACCGATTTAGAAGATTAATTAGTGAGGACCATTCAAAAGGAAAATGTGAATGCTACAATACAGAACCTCGGAGAGACGCGAGGAGCCAGTCAGTGGTACCGAGACCGAGCCGAGAACCTGCAGCAGTGGACCTCCCGGACCCGATCCGCGATCTTTCTCTTCAACCCGTTTTTGCTAAAAATTCCATTTTTCTTATTCTTCTTTAAATTCAAACACGAGGTAGGAACTGTTCATCGATAATTATGACGTTTTACCGAAATTCTCTCAAACCAGTGCCGCGTTGTAGGTGAGTTAATTAACAGGGGTGGGAAAATAATTACGATATCTGGAAATTTTCGGAGTTCGTATTTTCTTCGGACTCGCGAAAATCCTTTCGGATTTCAGGAAATATTCGGTGAATCTGTATTTTTTCAGATTCTCAGGATCCTCCCAGATTCGTATCTGTTTGGGGAATTTATTATTTTATTTTTTTGCTGTCAGGGGAACGAACTTAGCTGGGTGGGAAATTTATAACTAATGTTCAACACCGCGGTTTCTTTTCAACCGTCAACTTCTTTTCTATAAAATTTCTTAAGATAGTTTCGGAAAAATCGTCAAAGAGAGGCCTCTGGAGTTACGACCCATGTGTGCAAAATTTCCAACGCTTGTCAATAAATTTCCCGCTGCTTTTCTATGCCTCTAAACCCGTTTTTCTCCTCGTGGAAATAACCCGATCGCGTCAATTCACATTTTTTTTCTACGTCGTTGTCCCAAAAACCCGTTTTTTTTTGTCGCGAAACAATTTTCCACACGTAGAGACCCGTTTAATTTTTTTTTTGGTATTTTCCTTTGGAACAGAAGAAAAAGTTTTCTATTTTTTTTTTCGTCGCGTTCAAAAGTACTGCGTTTTCTGACTTTCTCAAAACGTGGGTTTCTCACATCCGCGGATCCCGTTAGTTTTTTTTCCTAGAGCAAGGTGCGAATGGACCGTCGGTAAGCCCTTGCATATCCAAAAATTTTGTATTAACTAGGTAATTATCCGAAAATTACTAGTTATCCGTAGTAATTGTCCGGGAGTGGAAGAAATCACCGGAAATTCCGTTTTCAGTTTTGATCCTTAGTAAATTGTCCAGGATGTAAAGATTCATCGCTGGAAATTACTACACTCTGCCTACCTCCTGGAAAATCGCACCCGTAACGCTCGAAGAGAGGAAATTTCGGACCGTCGGGAGATATTTTTCGTTTTTTCCAATTCCCTACAAAACCGGCTAGACGTCAGAGGGCCGTTTTTTTACAATTTACAGATTTTAAGCTAAACGACGGGGAAAAATGCCGCTTCGTCGCGAGAAATAAAAAACGCAGCAACATTCCGAACGCCTGAACTTTTTAGTCCAACCGGGAAAAAACCGTCAGCATGTTGTTTTTACAATAACATTTGCTTGACCTCCACATTTCTGGTCCATAGCAACTCGTTAAATTTGGTACATATTTGGAACCATAAATTTGCTACCAAATTCCGTCTCCATTTTTGCGTATCGACGCATTGTGTCGTCACAGCTCTCCCACCTCATACACAAGACCCCACTTCCTGACTTGGAGAAGCCAAGCTCAGATATAGGGCTAGGGTTAGGGAGTCGTGGATCAACCTTCGCCGAAAGGAGACATACCCCGAAAATTGCGCTAAACCACCCACCGGTGCGATAACCCGAACGTTCATCACCCGTCGCTGAAGTCAACGTGTTTTGAGATAAGTAAATCGTATCGAATTTTTATTTTGCGCCCAAAGGTCCTAGCTTGGACTATTTTGTTTTACCGACTTAAATACTTCCAATATCCGAACTTGGAATTTTTCTTTTTTTTTTCTTTTTGTGTTATGAAACGTGAAGCGAATTTATTTTCAAGATCCGAACTTGAAAGACTTTTCTATTTTTGATTATGATATCTCATTAGCCCGTATTTGCGGTTCTGATTTTATTTTGAAAACTGTTATCTGGAAATGAGTTTTTTTTATTTTTTTTCCCCTGCCGTCTGCAAGAAATGTTTTCATGGAGTTGAATAATTCACTATCATGGATCCTTCATTTGATCATCCCGGTGATTGTAACTTACCTGAGCCACTTTTGTTAAAAAAAAAAGGGAATTTTCCTTTTTCCCGTTTTAATTTCATTTTCTATTACCACCACCGTCAAATGTACCCGATCATTTCCGACTGTGTATTTCCGCGAACGTGAACATGCCATAGTACCTCCAAGGATGAAGTCAAAACTGCTCTCCGGAGGGTGCCAAACCGCGACAGCAAATGTATGTATGACTCCACAAAACTTCTCGGATTTTATGAGAAAATCTCACCAACTCCCACCGTGACTCCAGAAGGGCCGTCTATCTTCCTCAAAGTATCTGGGTACGCATTTTTGTTACCCCCTAGCATGACCAAAAGAACATGGGAAGAACCCCCAGTAGGGTACCGCCCAGTGGTCGTCATCCATCCTGGAGCCGACCTGTATAAAAAACAGCTGGCAGAAACCTTAAGATTAGCCCGGATAATCTCCTTTATCCGGTGGGAGCCAGTGATCCCCATCCCCGAACCTTCGAAGAAGCACTAGAGTTGGCCGACCGGGCCTACCTCACCCCCGGTAAGGTTAAACGGAGGACAGTTGGGACCCGCCAAACCCTGATCCCTAGCGAAGGTCCCGCCCTTCGCACTTTTCTCTGGGAGTTTTGGCAGGCACCGAACAAATATACTTGGGTGGCGGATAAGGCAGAAATGTATGGGATCAATCCGACGTCCTGGCCTTTGGGCTATTTTCTGGCCGTGGCGTCATTTTGCTCACAGAAAGGGGTCTGGCTAAAAATTCGACTTAGAATTGTTTTCAAGGGCACGCGTACCTCCGTGCGACTGAGGATCCCGAAGATTTAAGTAAGGTAGTAATACACCCCAACTCACCCGTCCGGAACCGAAAATAAAAGAAAAACCCGAGAGCAACAGCCGTGGGAGACTCACTGAAAAAATTCTTTTAAAAGGAAAACTCCAGGTACTAATTTTTTTTTATGTATTCACAGATCATGGCCAGCCAGTCCCCACCAAGCCTGGTCCTGCATGTCCAGGAGGAGGAAATGGACGTTCTGTCGATCCACCCCAGTACCTCCCCCGCTTCCGCTGCCACCTCCGACCGGGGAAGGACCCCGACATCCCCCACGTATGTGCAGGTGGGACCGGACGTCTGCTGGAGGTGTGGAAGTCGGGGACATTTGAGGGGAGATTGTACCAGACGTACATTTTTTTCTGTTCGAGGTGTGGGAAGACCAACGTAAGGTCTCGGGAGTGCGGATGTAGCACAGCACCACGCCCTAATCCGGCACCACGCCCTGATTTGATACCACACCCAACTCTGACATGACGCTCAAACCTAACCCCACACCCACCTCCGACCCCAAGACCACGAATCCAGGCAACCAAACGAGTAAGGTTCTCCACTCCAGCAGACCCGGACCACCAACAGCCCCGTCCCGGATGTTCCCGAGAGGTGCCGTACCATGTCGAGACACCCCTTCCAGAGCCCATAGACTGCCCAGGAGCCGGATTCCGTGTACCGTGGAAATCAACATGTTGATAACCACTGTTGATTTCAACATGTGGAAGCAAGGCGTGACAAAAACGTTATTCCGTGCACGCCTTGATATCGCTTCGGCAACTTTCGTGTTTTGTCAAGACGTGTTTCAAAATCTGAGTGACTGTTTCATTTTCCCCTAGACATTTTTGACATTTCGTAGGGACTTTTGATTTTATAAACTTTTATCTTATTGTTTGGTGTTTACTGTTTCATGGTGTATGGTTAACGTTTATTAGTTCGCAATATAAGACAGTTTTTCTTGCATTTTCATTCGATTTCGATATTTTGATAAAAAGACTATATAGAGTGGACAGTTTTTGTGTTTTGTGAAGGCAGCACAACATAGCTTCAAGACAAGGTAAGATCTATTGAAGTCGATTTATAATTATTGATATAGGTAATGAAAGAAGGTTTTGTGAATATACCTACATAATACTCAGGTATACAATAATTTCTCATTTACTCAAAGTTGCATGTACATATTCATATTATCACGGGCCAAAAGCGTTATCACTGCTTGTCCCATTACTATTAATCAACATTAATGTGGTATGTTACTTTTTCGATCTCCCCTGTAGTCGTTTGATTTACTGGCAACAGCGCACTGGTTAAAAGTCTTGTACGTCGCTGATGTCTGATGTCAGTTTTTCATTAAACGTATCTTTCTTTTCGAACTCGACCTTGGTAGCGAACGGTTGGAAGACATTCGCATCTCCATGTGTTAGATCCAGGGGGTAGAAAATAAGTAACCCCAAGATAGTCCATTCAGGTAACTCATTTTCCTTTCATTGAGTTGAGCATTTTTTCTTCAACGTTTGTACGCATTCAGGCCTAAGACGATGAACATCTCCCACTGATGTAAGTACCACGTTAAGGGTGTTTTCTTCCCTACCACGACCGTGATTGATCCACTCCACCCTAATTGCTTAATTGCCGAACCTGAGCATGGGATTAATTACCAATCCTTGAGGAGTTGTTGAGTGAAGCTTGAATAGAAAAACCGGTCAAGGTATGTCGTTTTTGTTGAATTGACCTTCGTTTTTTTTGTATTAAGGTTGCACGTTTAATGAACGTTTTGAGTGAACTATGGGGTTGATTGTCGATTATTTTTCAAGTCTTAATTGGGGTAAATATCAATCATGATCAAACTAATTACTTTTCGTGACTCGAGCAAAATATAGTTATTTATTTAATTTATTTGTTCTGAATTCGACTCAAGTCGGGTCGAACTGGGTTCAGGTTGGGCTGAAATTTAACTGATAAATAAGTCAGTTAATCGTTAATTGTGGAAAATAGACATATTATGGGTTATTGATAATAAGCTGTGAATTTATTCAACTCTGGGGATTATTTTATTGGGTTTTATTGTATTTGGGTGAAAAGTGCAGTTCAACTATGACTATGCAATGCTAAAACAGGTTTTCCATATAGATCGTTCATCTGCTTGGGGAACTGGTACAGTACAGCCTACACGGACTGTTTTGGGGTTTTTCCTTGGTTTTGTTGGACTTGAGAACCTAGCAAGCTGTCGCGGTGAGCCGTATCGTTATATTGTTTTATTTTCTTTCTTCGTTTGAAGTTATTATTGAAATTGGAAATATTCGGGATTTACGTATTTATAGATACTTTTGTGAAGCGTTGTGACGTCACATAGCGGCAACTCAGTTTGTGAGTTATCTTTTTATAAGTTAATCGGTTCAACTGCTCGCTTGTTGGATTATAAAAATTTGACAGAATAACGTTATTAAGGTTATAGCGTTTTTAATTATTAATGATCGGATTTGTACTGAACCTTTTTCTTGATGCCGATTCATTACATAAATTGCACATAAAGTTGAACTGAGTTTTGGAAAATACAAGTTTATTATTTACCGATTTCTTGTACATACGATACGGACGTATGTTTTGAGTACTTTGCAAGTAGGCACGGTACCTATTTCTGTAAAAGATAATATTGGATTTTTGGATTTTAATATAAGTGTCTTGGGAATTAATTAACTAGTTTGATTTGAGAGTTGGTAGTCCTGATCCTGGTTTTGTCGGCGGTAAGTAAGGCAGCTACGTACTTTCTTTCGTTAATTGTTAAATAAACTCAATTGGAATCGAGAAGACCTCGGAGGTTGGGATTCACCTGCACGAATCTCTGGCGCCCATTTTAAATAAACCCCCCCAAAAGCTCCAGAACTCTGAGTTCCGGGTAAGCTTAGCCAACGTGGCTTCCAATTGAGAGGTTTGATAATTGCAGGACTGAGAGTGCTTGAGCTAAGCTTGCGCATAAATTTTTGCGTGATAATATCAATAATTATTGCTTTTTCACCTAGAGTTGAGCGTTAGAAATAAATATATCAATACTTACTCATACATAATATATATCAATGATTAAGTCATAAAGTCACTTTATTAATGCATAAGCATAAGAGATTTGCGTGTTTATGGAAGGTGTTGTCTAATACATAACATCTGTCAAAGATAACCTAGACGAACCTGAAAAATCCCTCCTCAAAAGTCAAAACTAATCACTCCAAACTCCAACAAAATAGTGTACTTTGAATTCATTCATTTTCACTTTCGTTTTCACAAAATATTAACTTTAAAACACAAATAACAAAACAGTGAGGTTGTTTCCTTTCCGTCGTGATCATTCAATCTTGTTTTAATTTAGTGCATAAAAGTAGAAAAAAATGTCTCAATAATTATTGTAAACTTTCATTCTTGGAGCAAAATGTGGAAGGCTTTATGCTCACTCACTTCAACTTATCAACTGAGTCTAAGAAGTATAACCTCGAGTATAACCTTATGCTCTTGTTTATTTTCAGATGTTTCCTGTTAATTTGCAGAACATACTTGCACTGCAGAGGGAGGAGTATTTGGAGAGAATCCGCCAATTCAACATGGAAAGGCGCTTGATGAGGGATGAATCTGATCCATTTTCTTGCGAAGATGTGAGGTTTAAAAAGATCTTCAGACTAACCAAAGATATGGCCCAATTTGTACTGCATTCAATAATTCAGGATATCGATGTGGCTGCAAATGATGTTGCAGTTCCTGCTCATTTGAAGTTTTTCGCTACACTCATTTTTTACGCCACAGGATCCTATCAAAATCTTATTGGACAGAGCTATAATATCAGTTTCTCACAGCCAATAGCTTCGAGGGCAATAACAGCTGTAACAACTGCTATAATTGATAGATTGGGAGCTAATTGAATTAAATTTCCTTTGACAATCCAGGAAAGAAATATGAACAAAGGAAGATTCATGGAAGCTACCGGCTTTCCTGGAGTTCTGGGAGCAATAGACTGTACATGTAGCAATATTAGCGCCGCGCGAGAAGGAACATAATTACCTCAATAGAAAAAATTTTCATTCCCAAAATGTGCAGTTGGTAAGTGATATATCAGTGACATTATTTTTTATAGTAAATTTACATAATATTAAACTATTAATATGTCCGGCGATGGTGTAGACAAGAGGACATAAGGACCGATAATTTAATTTTTCGAGGAAGTAGCTCTTTATAAAAATGTTTTCTTGATAAGAAGAAGGTGAAAAATCTTTTTTTTTAGCAAAATGTAACTTTTAAACATTTTGTTTATTTTATTCGAGATGTTATTACAATACAAACTAAACAGCAAACCATATTTATTTATTTCTAACTAGTACATACATCTTGACATACATACATACTCCAGAAAGACGTATAAAAATAAAATTAAACTCATCATAATACGATAAAAATAAAGCAACTATTGATGATTATTATCCAAGACCTAGTTCAAAAAATTATGTCAATCAATATCAGATAACATAACAATAATTATTATTCAAACATCGCTCCACCATGACAGAAGCAATTTTCCAGCTCGGTTCTGAGAAAATCATAACCCCAAATTTGATGAAAATAATCTCCTGCGTAGCGTAGGTATCTATCAAGCAAACATTTTTATAAATAATGATTTTTCTTCAAAAAATTTAATTTTTGTTCCATTTGTTTCTGGTCCACCCCATCGCCTGTCATATTGTATAATATAATATTACTTAACAGCATAAAAAAAATCTCAATCGACAATCTACACTTGTGAGTGAAAAAAAAACGGGGACAGCAAAAAACCCACCTTAGACTACGATTCAACTAAGAACTATACGTTCTCCCAGGCTGCGTGGGAGCTTCATAAAGCCTAAGAGAGACGAACACATCGTTGGTGTATAGTTCTTAGTTGAATCGTAGTCTATAAAGGTTTTTTGCTGTCCCTTTTTTTTCACTCAGAAATGTGCATACTTGAAAATAGAATTTTATTCTGTTTTCCAATGTACTTAGTTTTAGTATATTGGGTTTCATCAACATTATTTCTTATTTATTTTTTTTCCAGATATGTGACTATGATTTGAAAATTCTCAATGTTAATGCGCGTTATATTTCGGGTCCAGTCCTCAATATTACATAATTGTGTAGTAGTGGTTTTCCATACTTATTCCCACGAGGTTGAAAGTAAAAGCAAAAGTCGTCCGGTCCTGTCCTTCGGAAGACCGTTGCACGTATGTCATTTCACTCCCTCTCTATTCAGCTCTTCATTGTGCTTTTCGTGCTTGTGCGTCGAGGTTGTTCGCGTTCGCTCCCTCACAGGTTGACGATAAATTCGGATATTTAAGGTAATCCTTTTGACTATTGCTTTTCTTTTTGGATTATAACATAGCAGGGTCCTTTAACCGGACGCTATATGTAGCTATCTTCACCTTTAGGGTTTATTTCAGTCGAATAATTATGGGCAAATCTAAAAGCCATAGGAAGAGGAAACGCTCATCGAGCCGCTCCAGTTCTAATAAAAATAAAGACTGTGGCAACTGCAATAATTTGATTGAGAGAATGGAAAAGCTTGAGTCCTTGATGTCTAATGGACAAAATTCAAGGTCTCCATCCGTTTATTCAGGACATTATTCCCGTAGTCGTTTGCCACGACGCCGGGTTAATTCGAAATCTCGATCTCCAACCCTAAATGAGTCTTCGAGCCGCACAACACGACAATTTTCAAGATCTCGGAGTCGAAGCCGCCGCCATAGACGTTCTTCTTCATCCGCGGCTACTCCCACCACCCCGATTCGAGCCTTGTCGGTTCAGTCACATGACTCTCGGGATCCAGGCCCTGATCAGGGTCTGTTGAATGCAACGTTGCCACGTGCAGATGCAAATACTGATAATACGGGGGGTGGAGATGAAGTACTCGCTTTACATGATGACGAGGTCTTGCCGGAGGATATCTTGAAGATACTGGGAAAAGATTCAACTGCAGGGGAAAATATTTCTTTTTCCCTGCATGATCAATTAACTGCAATATGGAAGACTATTTTGACTAATGGTTTAAAAAAGCCAGATGCTCAATTACTCTTCAATGCTTATCAGGTTTCAGGGAAAATGAATTACCTCAAACCACCCGACTTGAACCCGGAGGTTAAGGCGGCCTCGTCAAAACAAAGCATTTCTGTAGACGTATCTTATGTCGAGATGCAAAATCAATTAGGGAAAGGCCTAGCTGCACTAGGCAAATCAATTTCCTCAATTCTTCATGATTTGGAAAATACGCCTGAACAATTTAAAGGCGATTTTTTAAGTAACCTATGTGATAGCGGACGGATTCTTGCGAATCATCGCATATCAATTACACGAAAGAACCTGCTCGTTCCTGGGCTTAAAATTTCCAAGGAATTGGCGGATGACTGTCTACCAGGAGAATTCCTTTTTGGTCCTGATCTGACACAGAAACTGGACACGGCAAAATCCCTGCTAAGTGTGAGCAAGGATTTAAAACTTCCGCCTTCTCAGAATAGACCGAACCTATTCAAGACAGCAGTTGGTCAAAAAAGTACACAAAGAGGAGGAGGGGGGCAAGTCCGGTCTTACTTTCCAAGGGAACCTTCTAGACCTTCAAGGCCTTTAAACTCTCACCCCCCGGCTCGTCGATGGAGGGAAATGAGCCACGAGAGGGGCCCCTCTTCCAGATTCCAGCCAAGCCGCTATTGGAACAAACCGCAGGACAAAAGGAAACGACATTGATTGAGGTAAGCAACCATGCAGGTCGTTTAAAACTCTTTTACGAAAAATGGTTGACACTTACCGACAGTCCTATAATAATGGGTTGGATTTCAGGGTACAAATTACCTTTCGTAAAAACACCTGTGCAATTGAAGGCTCCAGTTTCAATTGATTATTCTTATGCCGAGGATCAGCAAATCAGCTGTGAAATCAGCAACTTATTAAACTCTGGTGCGATTGAAAAATGTAAGGCCACACCTGGGCAATTTATTTCTCCTATATTTCTAGCCGATAAGCCCAATGGTGGAAAACGCTTTATTTTAAATTTAAAACGTTTAAATGAATTTATTTTCGCCCCACATTTTCAAATGGAAGATGCCCGAACAGCTAGTAAGTTATTGCACCGTGGCAATTATGCAGCCACGCTAGATTTAAAAGATGCGTACGATTTGCTTCCGACTCACAGCAGTCAGAGGGAATATTTAAGGTTTGTTTTCAAGGGCGATTTATACCAGTTTACATGTTTGCCATTCGGTTTGGCTTCGGCACCGTTTGTTTTTACAAAATTGATGAAACCAATTATAAATCATATTAGAGCTAGAGGCATATCCTGTGTGATTTATTTGGACGATTTCTTGATTTTGGGCCCGACTTTCGATGAGTGTTCTGAAAACATCCGTTTTACTACGTCTCTACTAATCTCTCTGGGATTCATTATCAATTGGCAAAAGAGTGTACTCTTTCCTTCCAGGAAGTTTAAATTTCTAGGTTTCATTTTCAATTCAGTGGATATGACTCTAGAGCTACCTCCGTCGAAACGTCAAAAAATTTTGGATTGGTTAACATTTTTTAGGACCCATTCTACTTTTAAAATTTTAAAGTTCGCTCAGTTCCTTGGCTTGCTTACATCCGCTTGCCCAGCAATAAAATATGGCTGGTTGTATACCAAAAGGTTGGAAAGGGAAAAATTTATGGCTCTCAACCAGAATTCTCAGAACTATAATTCGACTATGCGCATTAACGAGGCTATAATTGGAGAATTATATTGGTGGGAAACACATATCAGTACTTCTAAAAATGATCTTAGACGCGATCATTTTCACCTAGAGATTTTTACGGATGCTAGTCTATCTGGTTGGGGCGCCTTTTGCCAAGGCGAAAGTACCCATGGACGATGGACGGTACAGGACTCAAATATGCATATAAATATTTTAGAATTACGGGCAATTTACTATGGACTAAAATGTTTTGCTAAACATCTATCTAATTGCAACGTCCTCATCCGTACCGACAATTCTACCGCGCTAGCTTATGTTGATAAGATGGGCAGCGTTCAACATCAGTATTTGAATGATTTATCTAGAACCATCTGGAAATGGTGCGAATCCAAAAATCTATGGATATTTGCTTCCTACATTCCTTCATCGGAGAACTGGCAAGCAGACCGAGCGTCTCGCATTCTGCATACTGAGACCGAATGGTCTCTCAACCAATATATCTTTGATGAAATATCTCAATTGTTCGGTAGCCCGGATATTGATTTATTTGCATCTCTTGTTAACCACAAATGTGACAGATACATGTCCTGGTTGAGAGATCCCGGCGCGGAAAACATTGACGCATTCACTGTGTCTTGGAGACATTTGAACTTTTACGCATTTCCACCCTTTTCAATGGTCTTAAGGGTACTACAAAAAATTATTAGCGACGAAGCAACAGGTCTTTTAGTGGTTCCCTTTTGGCAATGCCAGCCATGGTACCCGTTATTTAATAATCTGATTATAGGAAAACCAGTATACATAGGACCACAAAGTGATCTCCTATTTTGTCCTTTCAGCCAAAAAACACACCCACTATCCAAAGACCTTATCCTGGTGGTAGCCAAGTTGTCAGGGAAGCGTTCCAGAGAAGAGGAATTCCACCGGAAGCTGTGAACACCATGATGAAATCCTTGAGTGACAATACGATTTGTCAGTATAATTCTAGCCTGAAACTTTGGTGGGAATTTTGCCAGTCGAGGAGCCTATCCCCTTTTGAATACAACGTGCCCAATGTCCTGTTATTTCTGCAGCAGATTATGAACACTTCGAACAATACGTATAGTTCGTTTAATTCACATAGAGCTGCTATTTCTCTTGTCACTTCTAGCAATTTGGGTTCAAACGCAGAAGTGAAGCGTTTTATGAAAGGAGTTTTTTGCACCAGACCCCCTAAGCCCAGATATGATTCAACATGGAATCCTCAAGATTTACTGAAGCATTTAAATAATCCATCCTGTACAGACTTGAGAACTGTATCCGGAAAATTAGTGACTCTTTTGATATTAGCCACCGGACAAAGAATCCAGACCGTTTCTCTCATAAAATGTTCAAACATGAAGTTCTCTGCTTCAGGAATAGACATCTACATTCCCGATTTTGTCAAAACGTCAGGGCCTAAGGCTTATCAACCTAACTTGTCTCTACCATTTTTCCGCGAATGTCCCAATCTGTGCGTTGCTTCTTGCTTACAACAATACCTGGACTTAACAAAATCAATTCGTCCTGCCGACTGTGATGAACTGTTCCTGACTAACAGGAAACCGCATGGCCCAGCAACTAAGCAAACTTTGAGCCGCTGGGTAAAAAACTCAATGGCAAATGCTGGGATTGATGTAAATACCTTCAAACCCCACTCTTCAAGACACGCCTCCACTTCTTGTGCACTGAGAAATGGCGTACACATAGATATCATAAGAAGGTCTGCTGGTTGGAGTCAGGAGTCACAAACCTTTGCAAGGTTGTACAACAGACCTTTACTTCAAAAGGATGATTATTTAAAGTCGGTATTGAAAGTATTGTAAGCAATATTTTTCCACATTGTAAATAGTCACTTTTGTACTTTGGTCAGAATTCGTGTCTAATTTCATAAATCTAGTCTTGTTTGGCTTTATGAAAATATAAGTTCTTTTTCTCATCTGTTTTACTGCAACTTTTCTTTAAACAGCTACACAATTATGTAATATTGAGGACTGGACCCGAAATATAATTTGACGATCAAAAGAACTTACCTGAAGTTCGATCGTAATTATATGAGGTCCAGTCCGAAAATATTACAGACCCTAACCCATCCCAACCCGGAGATTGCAGGTAAAACAGCATAACACTTTGAAGAATGAAGAGCTGAATAGAGAGGGAGTGAAATGACATACGTGCAACGGTCTTCCGAAGGACAGGACCGGACGACTTTTGCTTTTACTTTCAACCTCGTGGGAATAAGTAGGGAAAAACACTACTACACAATTATGTAATATTTTCGGACTGGACCTCATATAATTACGATCGAACTTCAGGTAAGTTCTTTTGATCGTCAAATTATGCAGGAGCTACTCACGATGCATTCATCTGGAGATACTCAAGTATAAAAGAACATTTGGAAGGAGAATATACTAGAGGTATGTAAAAATTGATACACCCCATCAATCTTTCAGTCAATATGGTGCATAATTAATAGTTTTTTTTTCCAAGATGTTGATTTATTATTTGGCTTTCTGAACCTCATCCGATTACCAAATTTTATAAATTTTTGGTTCTATTAGCTAATTTCCATCAATTTCCAATAATATTCTGCATCAATACATCATATCGCATTCATATTATTATGTATTATGTATGTAGTTCTTTGCTACAAGCGTAATTTTTGACATATAAACTCAGATATTTAAAAAACGCTTTACTTAGGTATAGGACATTCCATTTGAAAAAATCATCAACCTGTCAATACTCGACATTTTTTTACATTTTAGCCCTCAAATCCTCAAAATTAATAAAAAACATGAAACTTTTGTATTTACCTTATTTTAATATCTTTTCAAATAAACTCTCCGGGGGGATGAAAAATATACGGGAAGACTCTGTACATAGTGATATTTTTTACTGACCTTGCTTTCAAAATTGAAAAGTGTAATCTTGATACTCTGGATTGCTCTACCGTATTCAAAGATTAAATATTATTTATTTATACATATATTCATTGAAAACAATGATGTACAGGGTTCATTATATTTTGACGCCCACCTACAGCTCTTATTATGAGTCGTAGAAATAAACTTTAAATACAAAAGTTTAAGGTTTTCCCCGTGAAGTATCTTTTGATAATAGCCGAAATAAAAAAATGACTTTACAACAATGAAAAAATTAATTGTATCATATTTTTTTGAATGGTAGGTATATCCTGTATTATAATAATATATTTGGGTAGATCTGATTCTGATTCCAAATATAGGTACTATATTGTTAGTTGGTATTTGGTTGAGCCGTTTTTGCGCTATTAAAGTCCAAGTCTCATGAAAATGACATTAGATACATTGATCTGGATTCTACCAGATTAAGGTAATGATTGTAATCTCTATGTGACTTTGAACATGCTTTGAACAACAATAGCGCCAAATCGGGAACTAAATACCAACATAATAAGCTATATTATATTTGAAATCAAAAGAAAAATATCTATCATTCTAGCCAATGATATACAGGGTGTTCCATTTAAAAAAATATAACTTAATCAATTTTTTCAATGTTGTAAAGTCGATTTTTCATTTCCGCTATTACCAAAAGATTCTGGGTACGTAAAAAACCTAAAACTTTTGTATTTAAAGTTTTTTCTACCACTCATAATAAGAGCTGTAGGATTGGGTCAAAATATAATGAATAACCCTGTACCAAGCTAAAAAAAAGTATCTTTGGTGTCTGCATTGTGATTAATGTGAAGATGTTCCTATTGCATCAATATAAGTGATTTGGCAATTTGAAGTGAAAAGAAAGGCAATCCCAAGATTTAAGTTTGATATATTATAATCAATGAGTTTTCTATCTTTTAAATATCACGCATATTTCAGGAGAACGCAATTCATGGTTGTTAGGGGACTCTGGTTATCCATTACAGCCATGGCTGATGACACCTTATCCAAATCCTCAACCGGAAACTCCAGAATCTCGGTATAATGAAGCACATAAACAGGGAAGAAACTGTATTGAGCGCTGTAATGGTGTACTTAAATCCAGATTTAGGTGTCTACACAAAGAACGTGGACTTAGGTATTCTCCTGAAAAGTGTGGCAACATTATTAATGCATGTGCCATTCTGCACAATATTTGCATTGCCGGTAATTTGGAACTGGACAATGATGAGCTGATTTTTGATAATGAAGATCGTGTGGTGTATAATAATAATGTGAATGATAATGATTTATTGAGAGAAGGCCAAGCTGTTAGGCATCGAATTGTAAATACATATTTTCAAAGATAAATTAACAAGTTTTTTATTTATGTATCAGGAAACAATTATCGTGAGATCACGAGTTTATTGAATGATGAATTTGAAATACTATGATTGGCTCTGTCAGAATAAATTCAAGTTAAATACTTCAAAAACACATCTAGTTTTTAAAGGGTCAAAAATATTTTGTAAAAAAAAAAATATATTCTTAACGAAGATTAACCTTGAACGTAATCAATTGCGAGATTGACTTTGTCTCAGAAATGAAATATTCAGGTGACATTCTTGACTCCCAGCTAAATTTTTCTCTACACAGATATTTTCTTTGTAAAACGATTGGAAAGAAAATTGGTTTTCATAATCGTATATCAAGTTGCGTTGTCTATCACAGTGAGCGAAACTTCTGCTGTACAATACTATAATTCTACCTCATTTCAACTATTGTTGCTCCATTTCATTTATTGTTGCTCCATTGACTTTAATACTAGAACTTGGTTATACTATACTGAATTGGCTGCCTATTGGGAGGAGTATTAAACGCGCAAATTCAACATATACTTAAGTGCATAAAAATCGGCCCACCCTCACTTTGAACTTTTGGCCTCAACTATTTCCTTTTCATAATCTATTTGTCAGATCAAGAAAAAATATACACTGTTTGAAAGACAATTTAATATGCTTTGATGTGAGTTTGAATTAAATCTTATTCCGGCTTCTCATGATTAAAATTATGAAATTAAAAAAAGACACACTTACAGCCTATGGGCCGATTTCTATGCACGCAAGTGTATAAAGTCGAGCATGAGCAATAATGGCATCAGCCAGCATACTTCAAAGTTTTTCTCCAAAAAAAATAACTTCCATTAATATTATATTCGATCCAGGAATAATTAACTATAATGTACAGTTTGCAAAGAGTACACTACTTATACAAAAATCGTTGTTCTGTGAGGGTGTTCGTTTTTTCAATGTCCTCCCTAATTTATTCAAAAATGCCCCTAATTTGCAGATTTTTAAATGAGTGACTAGACATTCAAGAAACTACTGGGAATCTTTTGTAATTGTAATGTATTGGTTGTTGAATGTATTAGCCGGGAGCTAAATAAAGAAACTTTAGTGCAGTTCAATATGATTTTATTGTATAAATAAAACACTGTTCCAGTAAAAAGATATATTTTCTTTCAAAAAACAGAATAAATGAACTTATTCAATAATTTATAATGAACAAATGAACACACTCTGAACATAAACAAAGGTACAAAAACACAGCGCGAGTAAGTATCATAATATAACAAAAACTAATATTAATATATAACAATAATATATTTTCTTTCAAAAAACAAAATAAATGAACTTATTCAATAGTCTATGATGAACAAATAAACACACTCTAAACATAAACAAAGGTAGAAAAACACAGCGCGAGTAAGTATCATAATATAACAAAAAATAATATTAATATATAACAATGATATATTTTCTTTCAAAAAACAAAACAAATGAACTTATTGAATAGTCTATGATAAACATAACCACACTCTTTTTTAAAATAATATTAATAATAAAGATAAACCTCAATCTGAGAATTTCCGGAGAAATTTCGAATTTTAATATTTAAGCTTTGATTGCGCCCCCTAGCGGAAAAATTTCGAAGTTATAAATATTTCCCAGCATTTTCTCGTGGCCACTTTAGTGATCATATTTTTTTTCCTAAACTTTTAGGTCCAGTAGTTTCCGAGATATGGCCGGTGGCCACCCTTGCTGGGACACCCTGTATAATAATAATATCGATGGCCTAGCGCACAAATGTTGTAAGTGCATTTTCCAGTAAAACTGAGTTAATCACACCAACATATAATTTGAGACATAATATATTTTCTTATGCACACAAATGCAAAGTGAAATATTCAAATTAGTAGGTGCCAGTGCCATCTTCTAGTCGTGTTAAAACTGTTAAGTACTTGTAATCCTTGTTCCTAGTGTAAATAACCATACCCCACATGTGGTAATTGCGTACCTCGTTGCGTACTTAACAGGGGCGAGTTCAGAAACGTCACACCCGGTGCGAGTGTGGTCCAAATGTCAAACCATAACCGTTCAGATGTGGAAAGCCGTTTTGCTTTTTATTCAACCCTGCTCATAAAGTATTGTAACAAGTTTCGCTATAGAAAACACTGTTCAGCTTTAAATAATTTATTTTACAAGTCAGAACTCACTATTCACAACCAAAATCACAGCTTATTTATGTTTTACGATTTATATTTCACGACGTATTCAGAACTGAACTAACTCACTCGAAATGACGGACCTCATTATATACCCTCGCCAGGATTGAGAGAACAATCCAGATATTTTGAGAAAAGCGAAGAATGTTCGTCGCCATCTAGCCTGGCTAGAATGTACCAGAAGCCAATCGATTCCAAACAATTCTACACAATGTGGTGGCTTGCGCATTCACCATGTTTTGTCACATTGCCCCCTTCTTAAGGCAATTCGTCCCGAGTTGCCTTCATGTCGGTATCGGCAACTGTCCTCAAACCGGCAGCCTGATGTCCTATGGAAGTAGCAGTCCACTGTCCTCTGGTTCGTCCTCCGGGAAGGATAGCAGCACACCAGGATGTCAATACCGCTTTCTTTGAAGATCACCTCCAGCATGCTTCTCACCACTCGCCAGTCCACTCGGTCATTAGTCATCTTCGGAATTGCCAAATGAGTCGGGTCCTGTGACTGCATCAAGTCACGAAGATGACTGAGGGCTTTCCAGATTTCACTGTAGGTGGTCAGATGTTGTGGGATCTTCTTCGTCACAAGGTAGAACAGGTGTCGTGTCCCATTCGTGATTTGGAGCGGCTTCCCTACCTCTGGCTTTTGTCGTCGCAGATGGTCCAATCGTCCAAATTTTCGTTTAAAAGCTGCAGCAAGTCCACTCCTCATACTGAGGTCTTCAGTGACCCAGTGAGCCAACGAGTATTCGGCCGGTGCTTCAAACAAATCCAGCTGCCTCTCTTGGACAACGCCATTCTGGACTTTCTGGCCATTGGAGTGTAGAAACATGAAAGTTTCCAATGACATGTCTTCCTTGGCTGACCTGATCTGCCTCACTTCAGCGTTCTGATCGTCGTGGTTCCCAACATACCGAGCTAAACGATTGAAGTGAACAACCCTCGGTTTTCCTCGTGGTGGCTTTCGAATCCTGTAGACGACGTCATTGATTCGCTCCAGAATCTCATACGGGCCCTCCCAAGAACTTTGCAGTTTTGGGAAGAATCCACGTCGCCTCTGTGGGTTGTGAAGCCAAACCCAATCCCCAACCTGGAACCCTCCTTCTTCGGCCTTCACGTCGTACGCCTCTTTCATCCTGTCGCTGGCACTTTGGATGTTTAGTCGGACTCGTTGATGGATATCTTCCATTTTTCTACGAATATCAATTGCGTAGTCTTCCCCAGCGACATCCCCACCAGGTGGACAGCCAAACTTCAAATCGCAGGGCAGCCGGAGTTCACGACCCATGATGATCTTGGTAGGTGTTTCGCCCGTCGATTCATGAACTGCTGACCTGTACGCCATGAGGAATAGGGGGAGATGTTGATCCCAGTCTCTTTGATGGTCAGAGACAACTTTGGCCAAGTGTCGATTGATGGTTCGGTTCATTCGCTCCACCATGCCATCCGATTGTGGGTGTAACGCCGTTGTCCTTGTCTTCTTGATCTTCAAGACATCGCAGACGTTCTGGAATAGCGTCGATTCGAAGTTCCTGCCCTGGTCCGAATGCAGCTCCAACGGGACACCGAAACGGCAAAACCATTCCTTAACCAAGACATCGGCAACGGTAGCCGCCTCCTGGTTTGGCAAGGCATACGCTTCAGCCCACTTGCTGAAGTTATTCATGGCGACCAAGATGTATTTATTTCCTTTGTCCGTTTCAGGGCACGGTCCAGCCACGTCGATTGCGATCCTTTCAAAGGGGCTTCCCACGTTGTATTGGCGCATAGGAGCTTTTGGCCGTTTCTGGGGTCCGTTACTTGCCGCACATACGGCACATTTTCTGCACCATTCCTTCACATCGGCTTGACAGTTGACCTAGTAAAACCGTTCTCGCAGCTTTCCCAGCGTCTTGGTTACACCCAGATGTCCACCCGTGACGCCATCATGGACCTCTCTCATCACCTCTGCCTGTCTGTTTCCAGGAACGACTAACTGCCTCCGATCTTCAGTTCCATCCAGATTCTTCACCAGCCTCTTCAGGATGCCGTCATCAAGAACCATCGAGTCCCATTGAGCCCAGTAGGACTTCACGGTGGTCGAGAACCGCGCGACTTCTTGCCAGGTTGGTCGTTGGCCTGCCTGTTTCCATCCGATGACAAGCTTCAGATCTAGATCTTTCTCCTGGTCCTCGCGAAGTGCCTTAGACTGCCAGGAATCATCCACCACAGTCGTCCTGCAAGTGCTCGCCTCCTTTTCCTCGACTCTTTGACAGTGCTTACATTGTTCTGGACAAGGTCTCCTGGACAGAGCATCAGCGTTGTTGTGGCTGGATCCAGCTCGATGTTCCGTGTCAAAGTTGAACTCTTGAAGTCTCTCAATCCAACGAGCAACTTGATCCTCCGGATTTTTGAACTGTAGGAGCCATTTGAGCGCGGCGTGGTCGGTTCTCAGCAGAAACTTTCTCCCGTAAAGGTACTTGTAGAAGGGCTCTACCCCTTTGACTACTGCCAGTAGTTCCCTTCTCGTGACGCAGTAGTTCCGTTCCGGCTTCGACAAGGTTTTGCTGAAATAGCCGATCACCCTTGCATGTCCCTGCTGGATCTGGGACAGCACTGCACCAAGTCCTACATTGCTGGCATCTGTATCCAGGATGAAGTTTCCCTCAGGTAGTGGGTAGCCTAGGATGGGCGCGCTGGCAAGTGCCCTTTTAAGTGTGTCAAAGGCCTCCTGACAATCCTCGTCCCAGTGGTAGCGTCTCTGTGCCTCTGTGAGCCTGTGAAGAGGCCGGGCGATGTTCGCAAATCCTTGGACATAACGCCGGTAGTACGTGCACAGACCCAGGAAACTTCTTAGCTCGTGGAGGTTCTTTGGTACAGGCCACTCCTTAACTGCCTCCACCTTTTGCTGGTCAACGGCTACACCCTCAGCCGACACGATATGACCCAGGTATTGTACTTCCCTCCGGAACAGTTGGCATTTCTTTGGACTCAGCTTCAAACCGGAACTTCTGAGTCTCTGGAATACCTGCTCCAAGTTCTTCAGATGGTCTTCAAATGACTTGCCAACCACAATTATGTCATCCAGGTATACAAGACATGTTGACCAGGATAGTCCTTTGAGCACAGTCTCCATCAGCCGCTCGAACGTAGCAGGTGCGTTGCATAACCCAAATGGCATAACAGTGAACTGCCACAGCCCAGCTCCAACGCTGAAAGCAGTCTTTTCTCGATCTTCAGGGGCCATTTCTACCTGCCAATATCCGCTTTTGAGGTCCAGGGTTGAGAAGATCTTCGATCCGGCCAAGGTATCCAAAGTGTCGTCAATCCGTGGTAGCGGGTAGCTGTCCTTCTTCGTCACGTTGTTCAGCTGACGATAGTCCACACAGAATCGAGTTGAACCGTCCTTCTTTTTAACCAGAACAACTGGCGATGACCACGGACTACTAGAAGGCTCGATGACACCGCCTTTCTCCATGTCCTTGATGATCTTGTCCGCCTCCTCCTTCTTGGCCAAAGGTAGTCTTCTAGCTGTTTGGCGGATAGGTCGTGCTCCCTCTGTGTTGATGGTGTGCCGCACCACGTTCGTTCGGCCCTTTTCCCCAGTCCCGTTGTCGAAGATGTCGCCGTAATTCTTTATCAGGTTTCTCAATCGTTGTTTTTGTCTCTTATCCAGATCTTTTGAAGAGGTGACAACTAACTTCTCCATCTCTCCGGTGAACTCAGAGATGGTTTGCTCAGTCTCACATACTTGTCGCACCACAGAGGAAATTGACGAGCAGAGCCCCAAAACTGTGTCCCTTGCCAAACTTACAGAGTGATAGTTGTCGTTCATCACTCTCACGGGCACAGTCTTTCCCACATGTACCAGGCTCTTTCCACATGCAATGCCTCGTCCTACTTCAGAATCGTGTATTTTAGGCTCAAACATCACGATGCTTCCTTCTTTCATCTTCCCTTCCAGGCGAGCCCACAAAATCATCTCGCTCCTCTCAGGAATTGAAGAATCCCCAGCCAGCAAAACACGAACTGTCTCTTCCTCTCTACCATGCATTATCACCTCTTCGTTGTTGGTTTTCAGTGTTCCATATTTGAAATCTAATTGGAAGCCTTGGGTGTTCATGATGTCCATTCCGATTATGATTTCTTCCTAAATATCGGCAACCAGCATTGGATGTTCGAAGCTGGTGCTTCCCAGAGTCACTGCTGCCTCCACTTCACCATGTATCCTAGCCAAGTCTCCTGTTGCTGTCCGTAGTCGCCACTTTGTTGGTTTAATCATTGTCGGTGTTTTGACAATGTCGGGCCTGATGATAGACTTTGTCGCACCTGTATCCAGCAGCATGGTGCGTTTCTCTCCATTAACCCAGCCATCCACAAACACGCTGTTCAGTTTGTGTCCTAAAGAAGCAACTATGGCGGTTTTCCTTGGGGCATACTGGCTACAGGTCGACGATTGCCCCTTCGCATCGACCCTCTCTAGTTTTCCGCCGCCGAAGAAGGTGCCCGTCTCTCCTTCTTGCATCGGCTACGAGTGTGGCCAAGCTCTCCACAGTTCCAGCATTGCAGCTCCCTTCGCTTGGACGCCTCTATCTCTTTGACGACCCTCCTCACAGTTGCTTCGACGGTGTCTTCTTCCAGAGGATCCTTCTCCTCCACCCTTCGCACGCGTGCAGGAACCTTCACAGACTGCTTCGCCGCTTCGAATTCCAAAGCTTTGGCCAGTGCTTCAACCAGTCTATCGGGACGATGGAGTATCAATGACTGCCGAATCTCCTGGTCTCGAAGTCCATCCAAGAAGACCTGAACTGCAAGCCTCTCCATAACGTTCTCTGGCGTGGTTGGATAAGCCAGTCGTGCAAGGCGAGCAACATCCGCTTCAAACTCCTGCAAGGTCTCGTTGGTCTTCTGAATGCGATTTTTCAACTGAGAGTCGTAGACGTGCTCCAAGTGAGTTTGCCCATATCGCAGTTCCAGATGCTTGACTAGTACATCGTAGTCCTCCTGCTCCTGGGTGTTGAGCGTCTGCAGGATTTCTATAGCTTCCCCACGAAGTGCCAGAGTCAATGCCAGGGCTTTTTCCGGTCCAGTCCATCCATTTGCCCTTGCTGCTGCCTCGAACTGGCGATGGTAATTGTTCCAGGACAGTTTGCCATCAAACTGTGGGGCTTTCATGTGGATTCTGATGGTATCAGCTTCCATCTTGGCACTCGCACCGTGGTTCCCGAAAGTAACTTCCGGTTGTTGCCTGATTACTGCCACTTGCCTTTTCATTTGCTCTATTTCTTCTTCCAGAGTCTTCACTGTATCTTCTAGCTGTTTCCCGATTTCTTCTGCAACCTGATCCTTCATAGCTCTAGAAGTTTCTTTGAGCTTCTCTTTCAATCTCTCTTCCATAGCTCTTTGGGATTCTTTGAACTTTTCTTCCAAAGCTCTAGAAGATTCTTCCAACTTTTCCAATTTCCTCGAGTTCTCTTCCATGGCTCTGGAAGATTCTTCCAGCTTTTCTTCCATAGCTCTGGAGGATTCTTCGAGCTTCTCCTCCATTTTCCTCGAATTTTCCTGAAGTTGACCCTTCAAGCTTTTCGATAATTTCTCCACAGCGTTCGGATCAGGAATTTCAAATTGGCACGTATCTGGATCCATGCCTTCTTCCAATAAAGCCTCACGAAGCCGTTGTTGTAGATCAGCTTTCTTCCCGCTTGTATCCAAATCACGCTCCTCCAGCTCCCTCTTCAACTCGGTTACCTTCAATCCGGTTAAAAACACTAGTTTCATAGCCATTGCAGTGAATATTTAGGTCCGTTTCTATAGCACACAATAAATCCCACTTCTGACACCAATGTAACAAGTTTCGCTATAGAAAACACTGTTCAGCTTTAAATAATTTATTTTACAAGTCAGAACTCACTATTCACAAACAAAATCACAGCTTATTTATGTTTTACGATTTATATTTCACGACGTATTCAGGCATTGAGGTAATTAGATGAGGGTGTAGAGCAATGGGTTGCCTTAGCAACGTCAATATTTTCAATTATTTTTCACCTATTATTGTTATTTTCAATATTTTGATGAAATGGCAATATTTTTGAACGCTTGCAAAAATGTATTCAGTTGATTTTTTTTATTTTCCATGTCATTTGTGGATTGAACTTAATTTCATTAAATGTATCGTTATTGGATGTTATTCCGATTTTGGTTCGGTCAATTAGGCTTGTTCACTTGTGCAGGTTTTCTCATAAGAATAACGTGTCGAATAAAGATGGATTTATGAACCAAACTATGAGTTAGGGAGAAAAGGGTTGCCTAACTAATTTTCTCTAGTATTATTTTTCAAATGAGTATTTTCTTCGAAGGTTGCGATACCTCAATACATCAAGGACGTCAAAAGATAATTAAAAATAAATTAAAAAATCCAGGTCCGTATTTAAAAAAATGAACTTGATGATCGCCGCTCAAAGACGAAACGTCAGATTTTCAATTTGATACCGCCATCTTGTAGAGGAGAAAAAGTGGCAATGAGAAAGTGTAATTCATTTTACACTATCTTCACAAATAAACTCAGGAAATAATAATAACGTTTTTGCGAAATTTCGGTTTTTTTCGAATATCTTCGGAAGTAGTCGGAATTTTCCAAATTTCAAAACGGCATTTTGTTGAGCATAAAAATACGCAACTTTGCAATTATTCAACCGACCCTGTATTTCTTATAATAACTGAGATCCCCATGCATGCACTCGAATTTGTGGCACCCAGTATACCCTGCATGTCTTTCAACCCACTTTGAGATTACTTTTCGACGTATTTCTAAATTTCATATGTTTATTTTTGCAGATAGGGGAGCCTCCAGAGAATATAAGTAAACTAGAAGATTTGTCAAGAGAAAATGATCAACTTGCCAGTGAAACTGTTCCTGATGAATTGACTAAAAATGACGGTGTAATAGCACTATCAGATATTCCTATCATATATGTTGACAATTTAGTGACATCACCAGGAACTTCCAAAGACTGCCAAGGGGTCCAAGATACTTCTCGAGATACTCTCAGTCTTGCCACCACAGAGACATATTATTACTCAGATACATCTTCTTCAACGACTTTCGAGCAGCCTCGTCGAAAATCGTTACAAAAATCTTCAATAGGCA
Organism: Orchestes rusci; assembly: GCA_958502075.1. NCBI lineage: Eukaryota > Metazoa > Arthropoda > Insecta > Coleoptera > Curculionidae > Orchestes > Orchestes rusci. Next base: position 5,208,815 of record OY293310.1, read on the forward strand.
CTTTTGATCTAATAAGTTTTTTTTAAAATGACATCCTTGGTGTAGCCATATTATGCAAAAGTGCAAGGTCATTGGATAATACCGACAGATTATGCGAAATTTTAATCAAACATCTAGTTCAAGAATATGAAAAACTAAATTCTGAGGATTTCCTAATACTGACAAAAAAAAAATTGTTAACGCATTTCCCAGAGAACTCGGCTCTACTTACATTGCTGCTATTCCTAAGAGCCAGTCGACAAGGAACAAGCACAAAAAGGCGAGAGGAAAACTTATTGATAAGCAGCGCAATTTACTATACCTTATAAAAAAACTAACACATGAGACCAAAATCAATTTGGTGAAGAATACGCTTCCTATAGAAGGTATAATTTCCCATTTTTCATCATGATTTGCGTGCATGTTGAAAGTACATTTTCAAGGCAAACATTCAAATGTGTTCATCATGTGCCTTAAAAAGTCTTTTACTCAAACATACAAGTTTTTTTATGCAATCCTTGGGAGCCTTAAAAGTGTAACTGTATTATTGCCTTTTTTGCCGTTAATGGAATTTATATTTATTTTCTTGAAAGCATTATCAACGCACTTAAGTGAATTCTAGACCTCGCTTCAATAACAATCTTGGTATACAGGGTGTTTCAGAATAACATGCTAATAATAAAGGGGGTGATTCTTGGGCTCATTTTAAGAAAAAAAATTCATATGAACGTATGTCCTAAACGCCTTAACTTTTGAGATACAGGGTGTCAAAGTTTTAAAAAATAGATACTTTTTTTACAATAACTTTGTCATTACTGTAGATATCTTTATGAAATTTGAGTCATGTATTTTAGGCATTAATACTCATTCTTTGATGCACCACCACAATTTAATTATTCTGACCAGTGCCGTCCATGCGGGTTTTGGTTTGCATATTTTTTGGGAAAAAAGTTAAGGCGTTTAGGACATACGTTCATATGAATTTTTTTTCTTAAAATGAGCCCAAGAATCACCCCCTTTATTATTAGCATGCTATTCTGAAACACCCTGTATTGTGTAAGAGTTTCCTTGTAAAAAAAAAACTGAGAACATGACCTAATCTTTCAGACATTTCTCAAGCCGCAAACGACAGTCAAATTTGGCTCAGGAAAAATAGTGAACCAACTGGTGATAACCCATTGGAAAACAGCGTATCAGATTAGAAAAGTTTCACGAACAGGGACCATTACGGAATTTTTTGAGCAGTGACCGGTTCTGAGAAACCAATTTAGCAACTGAATTGGTAGGTATATACAAACAATTGCAATCGCGTTGGTAGAGTATCATTTTTTTTTCCTGAATAATACTTTTTTTTACGAAATACGGACAAACGATATTTTCAAATTTCAGGTCAACAACGATTATGCACTTCATCCAGCTAGGCCAGACTTCGATTTAGACGTAGAATTCGAGACCTTCTTTAAGAAAGTGCTCAATTTACGAAAATCCTCATTTAGCCCCGCAGATAACACTATTTTGGAACTTTTGGAAGGTGAAATAACAACAGGTACATACTTTAATTCAATATATAATAAACTGATCATTTTTTGGAAGAATAATTTTTTTCGTAAGCAAAACTATTTATGAAGGATACTTTTTTTTGATAAAGGCAATATTAAAAAAGTTTTTTATATGTATCAACTAAAATAATTGAACACATGCTATAGAATCCAAATAACCCTATATTGTATGGTTAACTTATAATAATTGTTGATGGTAAAAAGCTAGTTTAATTTATCTTTTTTTTATCATAACTAAAAAAAATATGGTTTGCAGCAAAAATTGGTTTCTGGCGGAATGTTTACTATGTTAATGTACTTTTTTTGAGGGCTTGCTACCTTTTTAAAATAAATTTATTGTGTCAGTTTCACTTGAAAAATAAAATAAAATTTGTTGAAAACAGAGATTCAATTTGTGTTGCATTAAATTTGATATGTATGTATTTTCCATTTTAGACTCAAAAAGGGCTATTCAGCTATATCTACTGGCGCCACTTCTTGTCCAAAGACAAGAAAGGTGAAGAAACTAATTTAGAAACCTTCCGTACCCGAAGCCAGAGAGGGTTATCTTGTACATGTATGTAACCCAGGTGACATTGAAAACGTGGGGAAAAATAAAATTAATTCTATGTTTACCAAGGGATTAACGGTTCATCCGTATATAATAATTGTTGGACAAAATCTCAATAATATTGCACAGGCACTAGTGATAATAGACGATAACTCTCATTCTTGTCAATCTGTTTTGGAAGCACTCGACTTTTGTTTTAAATCATACATAGCATTGGATGCCAAATATCCTTTCCAGTGCCAGCATATTTGGTATCTGATACAGTGGTTGGTATATAAGATATTTGCCCCATCCGACCCCAAACTTCTTTTTGTAAATGATGTTTTGAATATGTGATCTACTTTTGTCCCTAGTATTATAGACTTAGTTTTTTTATATATTGTTCTTACCAGGGCACAGAAATGATGAACTTGGGAAAAGTTTCACGTGCGTATGCGTGCTTCAAGTGCAAGGGATCGTTTTCATTACATAAAACTCTGATGTCGCATATAAAAATGCGCCATCCTTTTATCTCTGAATATCGCTGCAGTCAGTGGAACTATTTTAGCTCTCATAAAGATCTTAACGGTCTACGCAAACATTATCATTCTTATCACAACAATCACATTGAAGAAACTTTCACAGCCCAAATATTGCGATAAATGAAGAAGGTTTTTCTAATTCATCCACTTTACCCCTATTGTCCAAAAATGAACATTCAGAACTTGATAAAATAATAAGTACCAACACGGCTAACACTGATTCTGAAGCTACACAAAGTTTTTTACCAAATATTACGAGTCACGAGTCATATTACAAAACGTATTGTAACCAAAGAAAAAATAAGTAAGATATTTCAAAATGTCCTTCAAGATTTCAATAATGTAAATACAGAATATCTCAGATTCAAACATTTAGAGAATCAAATTTCCTTTATTAAACCTAGACAATATAAAATTGGTTTAACAACTTCATTACGTCAAATAGATACACCGAGACAAGCAAGATTGTCAGTACGTGAAGTTCAGGGACAAATGATTTGTATTAGAAGTATTCTTAGCAAATTCTTAGAAATTCCAACCGTTTTCACAAAAATAGAGGCCTTTATAACAGAACCGGAGTCAATTCGTCTGAAATCACTAGTATATACCAAGGAGAGCTGTGGAGAAATGTGAAAAACAATTTCCAAAAAGTTTTTCCGATCTATTTATTTTTTGATGACTTCGAGCCAGTCAACCCTCTAGGCTCAAGAGCTGGAATCTATAAGATAGGGGCGGTGAATCTATCCCTGGCATGTATGCCCTTTGAGTTTGGCGCTTTATTAGAAAAAATTTTTTTAGTAGGTACAGCTCTTTTATTCCAGTGATAGGAGTACACATGGAAATGAAAAAAAAAATCATAAGTTGATTGACGAACTCATTTACTTGGAGCAAGAAGGTATTTCTATAATTTTACCCGAGGGTAAAGAACAAATGGTCCATTTTAATTTGATACTTTTATTAGGTGATCATTTGAGTTTGAATAGCATACTCGGATTCACTGAAAGTTTCAACTCTGAAAATGTTTGCAGAATATGTCTAACTACAAAATTGGTATCACAGACGGAAACAGATGAATCTACTTTTATTTATCGAAATGAAAGAAATTATGATTTTGATTGTATCCATAAGCCATAAGTCACATGGTGTGAAAGAGTCTTGTATTTGGAATTTACTACCAAATTTTCATGTAACTAAAAATGTATCTTGTGATCTCATGCACGATCTTCTAGAAGGTGTTTTAAGGTACGACATGGCCTTCATAATAAGTCATCTTATTAAAACGAAATATTTCACTATAGAAATTCTGAACAATCGAATAAAATTTTTCAAATTGTCTAAAGCCGACTCTGGTAGCCCTATGCCTCAAATTGAACCGGAACACTTGAAAAAAAATCACCTTATAATGAGCGCGTCAGAAATGTTATCGCTAGTAATATATTATAGTTTTCTGGTAGGAAATTTAGTATCCGAAAATGAACCTGTTTGGAGATTTTATTCAGTTACCCTTCAGATTGTGGAACTGTTATTAAGTGGAACCTTCACGAATGATCTATTATCATATTTGAATATTTTAAATCAAGCGCATCATTCTTTGTTTATTGAGATATTTGAAGAACATTTGAGGCCTAAAGATCACTTATCGTTGCACTATCCCGAAATTATAAAAATGTTAGGCTCCCCTCGACATTACTGGGGAATGAGATTCGAAGGATTTCATCAACTGTTGAAAGCTACAGCTCATGCAACAAGCTGCAGAAAAAATGTATTGGTAACTCTGTCCACAAAACAACAATTAAGGTTGTCTTTAGATTATCCGGCAAAAAAGGATTAGAGTATGAGATAAAAACCGTGCAAATATCAAAATTCTCAAGTCAAATTTTACCAAAGCAGCTGTTTCTGTTCCGTGGGTAGGCATCAATAATTATAGTTTGTACAAAACAGGGTACTTTCTTAGTACCAGTCATCGTGATGAGACTGATGGCCTTGTAACTTTGTCACGTATGGTGTTTTGTTGGGAGATAAGGAGTTCTAGGAATTGGGGTTTTTTGATGTGACGTCATCCACACAACATCGATCCTATCAATAATCAAGATCAACCCTACAAAACATCTCAACGTAAACGTTTCTTCAAAACGTCGACCATAAACCCGACTTCCCAAGACCCCTCTGATCGCCTAAACAACCCCTCTGAACGCCTAAACAACTCCTCTGAACACCTAAACAACCTCCTATGAACACCTAAACACCTCCTCTGAACACCTAAACAACCTCCTCTGAACACCTAAACACCTCCTCTGAACACCTAAACAACACCCCCTCTGAACACCTAAACAACACCCCCTCTGAACACCTGAACACCTCCTCTGAACAACTGAACACCTAAACACCTCCTCTGAACACCTGAACTCCTCCTCTGAACACCTAAACACCCCCTCTAAACACCTAAACACCTCCTCTGAATTCCTAGACACCTCCTCTGATCGCCTAAACACCCCCTCTGAACTCCGCTTAAACCTCGCCACCACAAACGTCAGCATCACTTCAAACGTCAACCATGAAACCTACCTATCCAAAATCCCTTATCCCCCCACAAAACACCAACACCGCACGCAACCGACTCGCACACTCACACACACACACACACTCTCTCACAAACACACAGTCGGCAACATCATCCACACATCAATCCTAAAACCCCAAAATCCCATATCTCCTCACAAAGAATTACAAAGTGATGATGAGTAATGTTGACAAAGATGGACGTAGAATTATCAGATGATCCCTCTTCTAGAAAGTTATTTCTAATTTAAATAATTATTCATCAATCACAAAAAAACATCCAAATATATGACTTCTTAGGATTTTTTCCTATGTTTAGTAGACCCTCTGAGAAATGATTTACTTGCTAGAAATAATTCACCTTCATGTATATTGAACACTTTCATATACATACATGTGTCAGTTGGAAAAAATATTATCAACTGTGTACACCTTTTCAATGCAATAATTATACCAACACCTCTCTATAATATAGCGCCTAGTATAGATATCTTCAAGTGAATTATGTACTACTAACATGCTAAATAAAATTTCAATTGGTTAAGATAAAATTAGTTGAAAATGCGAATTTTATAAGTATGTAATAAAATGATTGAACGCTTTATGCAGACAAAAAAAATATGATCAATTTGTATACATGAACTATGTGATGTAAAACAATTTTCGTCAGACGTTGTTTTATTAGTTTATAATTAATGGTATAGAGATGTAAGTGGTCTCTATAATCATCCCTCTGTTGACAGATTCATAGTTGTGGGACGTGGGACCTGTACATTTATGGGTTTCGTTTAGACTTTAACACCCTCCCTAGTCTAGTTCGGTTGATTAGATCAAGAAAAACGAAGTCAGTTCAGTTCTTTATAAATAGTTGAACTCGATACATGGTTCGATTTTTTGAAACCTCTTCGCAATTCTCTACGTATATTCAATACCAGTACATTTGAAGTTGATAAGGTAAACGACATTCTCATACGTTAAATTTGGATTATTTTTCAATGTATATTATTTTTAGTGAAAACAGTTATGCAAATCTATTTATTCGTTCAAATTGATTGATAAGGATTTCCCCTCACGACTGTGCATGGTGTCCATAAGCTGTTCCTCGAAAGAGTACACAAGTTGAATAGAAAAGAAATTTATTTTTTCATATAAGGTGAGTCATCTATTTATTTATGTTATTTTATTTTTTTTCAATCAACATATTCTCTTACAATGTTTTCACCAAAATAATTGCTCACTTTATTATTACACTTACATAATATTTTTTTGTTTAATAATTCTTGTGTGATTATAAATAATAACTAATGGTTACTTTGAATAATATTAATTATCAATAATTAAATCTTGATTATCTAGAAAAATAATATGTTGAATAGCGAAAAAACACTATTTTAGAATATTTTAAAGTTTAAAAACAAACCCTACTAATTCCTTGTTTATTGTGATAAATTGGAAAGGAGATATTTTATCAAAATTAGGTACCTGCCTAGTAGAGTCTATAGATGATGTAATAATAATTTTAATTTGATTTAATTTTTTGAAAACATCGATTGGATATGAAATTGATTTTTAATATTTCAATGTGAAAAATGCTGTATAATCCGAGCTTATTATAATCAAAAATATGTATTGAGGGTTTTGGGGTTGTGTTTTGTAAGAAAATTGTTGTATGTGCAAGTGAAGCTATTTTTTCTGTTACTCAGTTACTCATCAACGACCTGACCACTTCACTGATGTTGAATTGCAAAAATTGGATGCCTACATTTGAAGACTGCTTGAATTAATAGCAAATCCTTGAGATTGAAGGAACGTCAAGTCGCCAAAATTATATCGCAGAAAATGAAATAATATATTTTTCATAGGATCCCCAAATATTCAATTTGGAATTAGGAATATTGCAATAGTGAAAGGAAAAAGATTGTCAAAAAAGGGAACTTCAAGTGGTGTCCAGCACTGCTGTAGTCCTACAGCAGAGAACACCTGTATCACAAAGGATTATCAAAACAGGAGGACTTCAGGACACCTGCTGCAGTCCAACAACAGAGAACATCTGTATCCGCAAAGTTGGATTCGGGTTCGGGTGAGTTAGAATATCAGATATCAGATTGTTTCTTGGAGTGTTCGGACGTGTTCAGTTTCTTGGCAGCAATTTAAATTATTGAATTTTTTTTTCATTATATTGAGGGGGAGCTATTAACATCACTCTTAGATTGTCTCTCGAGGTATTCAGATGTGTTCTGCTATTCTTCTTAGCGACAATTTTAGAGTATCGTTATTTTAAAAAATCATATTGAGGTTGAGTTACTTCCATCAGTCTTAGTTTGTCTCTTGAAGTGTTCGCACGTGTTCTGCTATTCTATTTAGTGACAATTTTAGAGTAACATTATTTAAAAAAATCATATTGAGGTTGAGTTACTTCGATCAGTCTAAGATTGTCTCTTGAAGTGTTCAGACGTGTTCTGCTATTCTTCTTGGTGACAATTTTTGAGTATAGTTATTTTAAAAAATCATATTGAGGGTGGGTGAGTTACTTCTTACTTTCATCAGTCTTAGATTGTCTCTTGAAGTGTTCGGACGTGTTTTGCTATTTTTTTTCCTAATCAGTTTTCGCGAATCATGTTTGCTATTATTGCGAATGCGATCAAACATATTGCTGCACTACTTGGGGTATTTCGAATCAAGTCTTCTGAAGAACTTCTTCGAGAAGGCTTGATTGAGTGTGCTCGAGTAGTCAGAAAAATCAATAAATCTTTGAAAACTGCTCGTTCAATAGGCGAAAAAACACAATTACAAGCAGCAATGGTTAGCGTCAAAAGTTTAAGACAACAGTTCAAAATACATCAAAAAAAGGGTAGTGGGGTCCAGAAAAAAGAAACGGCATGTCACCGTGTAAAATGGGAAGATTTGAGTACAGCTTTTGAATCTAGAGTTCGAACAGGTGTCTTGATTAATCTTTACCATAAAGACATCATTGGATATTAATTGGATTGTAGGGTTATATTTAAAAAAAGAGTTCAAAATATTTTAAAAATTGTCATGCTGTCAAAGTTAACACTGTATTTTGTGGTGAATTCATTGTTAATAAGGCGAATATAACCTTGACGGAAAATAAATATTTAAATACCCAAAATGCCTCCTTATATCAGGATTCTGATTTAGATATATGGTTCGATAAAAATATAAAAATGCCCCTGCTTAGTGAATTAGAGGAGTTTCAGGAAAAAGATAGTCGTTGGGCCTTATCTAAAATACTAAATTCAACTATTAATATAAATAAGTTTAATCCAATTAAAGCCGGTTCATATATTGATCTACCTTTGCAAATAAAAAGTAAACAAGCTTGTGTAATTATTCAAAATTCTGATAATTTATGTTTTGCCTGGGCTGTGGTCTCTGCATTGTTTCCTGTTGATCGTGACTTTGCAAAAAGAACATCTTCTTATCCTTATCCTCAGACTGTTCTAAATTTGAAAGGAATTAAGTTTTCTACGACAATATCTCAGGTTACTCGAATTGAAAAGCAAAATGATATTTCTATAAACGTCTATAGATTGGAGAAATCGGGTAAGTCTTTCAAGGTTATACCGGCCTATATCAGCAAAAATAGGGTTGAGTACCATATTAATCTTCTAATGGTACAAGACAATTATCAAAGTGGTGAAGAGGAGATGATTCTTCCAATCAAAACTCACTTTGTTTGGATAAAAAATTTATCTCGTCTTGTTTCATCGCAAGTCAATGAAACAAGCTATTGTGGAATAAAATGGTTTTAGTATAGTCGTAGTCGAGCAAACTCCTTTGATGTAAATGCGGTGCCCCTATCAGACACTATTCTTCAAGGATTTGAGAAAATTACTGCTTGTCTTCTGAGCCTATCTATCACCTCCGCCGTTGTCGTTGATCTTGTCGCATATAGCCAAACAAACTTTGTGAAACAGTCTACAACCACAAAAATGTGTGCATAATATGACCTCTTGGTAGATGACAATGGACCAAGGTGATCCACATGATATGTATGAAGTGGTACACTTCCTTTATCAATGAGATTTAGAAATCCTTCAGGCTCACCATTTTTTCGTTCAGCAAGAATGCATGGCAAACAGTTTTTGATAACTTGTTCAATTTTATGTTTAAGTCCTGGAATCCAGTATTCGTTCTCAATCAATGCCACTGTCTTGACAACTGCAAAATGTCCTCGTTCATGTGCCCTTCTGATAATTTGTGTCTGCATTGATTTGGGAATGACAATGCGTGATTCATCCCCTACATCTTTGTACAAAAGTCGTCGCCTAATGGAATATCCCAATTGCTGTCCGTCCTCAACACGTTGTATCTTTTCCCGAAGCTCTTCCTCATCTCGTTGTGCTCTTTCAAGTCGGGCAATTAAACTCTCGTTGCTCTCAGTTATTATCAAACAAGTTTGAAGAGGATATCTACTTAGCGCATCAACATGCTTCAAACTTCGTCCAGGCCAGTGCTCTATGGTATACTGGTACTCCTCCAATAGTAAAGCCCATCGGCCATCGAGCTACTTGTGTAGACAGGTCCTTTTTCTTCATGGTCATGGCAAATGCCTTGCAATCAGTCACAATCTTGAAATTTATTTCAAGCAAATAAATGCGGAATCGTCTTAGAGCTCTGATTATTGCTAACACCTCAAGCTCATAGCTTGAATACTTCTCTTCGGCAGGCGTCGTCTTACCACTTGCGAAGTAAATGGGATGCAATAATCCGTCGTCATAATCTCGTTGTAGCAAAATAGCTCCATATCCTTCTTTTGAAGCATCTGTGTGAAGCTCTGTCTCTGCTCCCATCTTGTATATATTCAATACTGGTCGAGATGTTGAATGGATTTTCAGCAATTCAAACGCAGTTCTTTCTGCATCTTCAAACTTGAAGATCGCTTGACTTCTCAGAAGATTGGATAAAGGCCGTGCAATTCTTGAGTAGTCCTTGATACATTTTCTAAAATAACCGGTCAGTCCAAGAAAACTTTGAATTTGCCTGTTGTTTGTTGGTTCTGGAAATCTTTTCACAGCATCAAGTTTTCTCTCTGACGGTCTTACTGTTCCATCTTCAATGATATGTCCCAAGAACTCAACACGTCTCACAAGAAAATTACATTTTCTCAGGTTGATAATAAGTCCTGCTTTGGCGGAAATATCAAGAACTGTCTTCAATCGCACCAAACCATTTTCAACATCATCTGCTAGAATAATCAAATCGTCCATATACGTCAGTACAATTCCATCTCGGATGACATCTCGGAAAACAGCGTTAATGTATCGTTGGAACACTGATGGCGAATTACATAAACCAAAAGGTACTCGAAGAAATTCGAATTGTCCATCAGGCACCACAAATGCAGTATACTTCACGCTACCTGGATCAACATTGACATGGAAGAAGCCATTTTTTAAATCCATTGTACTAAATATCTTCGAACCTTGAGGTCGATCCAGTTGATCTTCAATCAACGGCAATGGATAGCGATCTCGTACAATTTTATGATTCAGCAGTCTGTAATCTACGCACAATTGATAAGAACCATCTTTCTTCTTCACCAAAACCACCGAACTAGCATAGTCCGATGATGAAGGACGCACAATGCCTTGAATCAGCCATTCCTCAATTTGTGCATTGACTATGTCTGTTTCATGAGGTGATAATCTCCTTGCTTTCTGATATACTGATTCGTTGTCCTTAAGAAGTTTCATGCTAACTGTCGTCTCTATTGTTTTCTCTGGTTTATATCCATCAATCCATTTTTGTACAATCATCTTGATGTTCTTATCTTGGATATGAGAAAGATCAGTAGTCGTGATGTTATTTTCGTTATCAAACGTATCAATCTGCAGGATTTCAGCTAGTTCTTCGTCATCGGAGTCGATGTAAATCTCACCTTTCTTCGCATGGAAATTTCTACGACTCAGGATGACTACCGATCAAAAGTTTGTTCTTCGAAATAGTATCAGAAATAACATGGATGTGAATTGGAAACAAATGGCCATCTATAGCAATTTTAGTATCGAACTCACCCAGCGTAACGTGTGGAGCAGATATAAGTCCAGAAAAACGTACATCTGAAGGTTAAAGTTCAGGGGATCCCAAATTCACGTACTCACTTCGATTCATCAACGTCAAGTCACTTCCAGTGTTCCATGCTTCAATATCTTTATCTGAAATGGTAACTTTTTTAACATATTTTTTATGAGCATCATATATAACTTCATTGCTTTGTTTTGTCGTCTTTTTTTTAAAACACTTTGCTGCAATATGTCCATGTTCACCGCACTCAAAACATTTAGGTCCCAATCGCTTCGTCGGACAATCGGCACTGCTGTGATCCCTTTTACCACAATTAAAACAACTTCGAGAAGTGTCCTCACCGCCATTGGTACCAAACGTTCTCTGACGAGCATTATTCATGTTACCGACTAATTGACTTCTATCAACGTGCACCAACTTCGATGAATTCTTGGAATTATTGATTAACGACGTATCATGAAGGGTTATTTCATCAAATGCATCTATGAGTGCTTCTTTCGAAAATTGTTGAATGCGACCCTGGTTGCTTAATACACAATCAGGAATTCCTTCGATAAGATAATCCAGCATGTCATTTTCATCGATATTGATTCGATTACCAATCACAATAATTTTGTCATGAGCATATTCTCTGAAAGTATCACCTTTTTTCCAGATTCTTCCCTCGAACCTCTTTCTCAAATCAATCCTGTTGAGTTTAGGCCGATACATTTTTCCAATTTCGTGAAGTAAGTTTTCGGAGGTCATCTCAAGATGTTTAGCTTTCGAATGCAACCAGTCAAATGCTTTTCCTCCAAGCTTCATTCCAATCGATGTTTTGGCTTCATCATCACTTAGATCATGTGTAGTTTTCGCAAATCGTATTTGTCTTTCCCAAATACTGAAGTTGTCAGGTGTTCCGTCAAACTCACAAATAACCTCACTAACCATATTTAAACTCATTTTTGTCATCGAACGATGCGATGGAACATCATTTCTCAGTCCATCTATTTGGTATCTTTGGAGCATGTCAATTTGTTGGCGGGCAAGTTCAAGCTCTCGCTGCTTTAGGTCAGTTTCTCGTTTGGCTAATTTGATTTCATCGTCACGCCTTTTTAGCTCTAGTTCATGTTCTTTTCTGGACAACTCAGCTTCTCGTTCATTTCTTTCATCATGGCTTGCATCAAGATGCATCTCATCTGCAATTCCTCCTTGATCAACTTCACTTTCTCCATTATTCGTCCATCCTCCAGTAGAGTCAACTTCCATCAGCCGACTTATCAACTCTTCTTTCGATCCACTTGTTGCGAGACCAAGCGCTTTAGCCTTATCCCTCAACTGAATGACTGTCAATTCTCCTGCTGCAGGCATTTCTCGTCCTTGTCCAGGTACCACGTCTAATCGTCGTCGATTCGTTGCCTCGTCTAAGCGTCAAATTTTCGCCCTCGTCTAAAGTCGATACTGGTACTGGCACTTTGCCTCACACAGACAGAGAGTCACTATTCGTCTCCTGGCAATCTTAGCACCTTCTTCAATACTTCACCTCTGCACACACACGGAAGTCTATCCCGGTTGAGCCCCCAAATGTGGAATAGAATGGTTTTAGTATTTTTCACGATACAATATTTATTCCGTAGAATAACAAAATAGACTGTTTGTATGTTACAAAGCGTGAAATATCTTTAAATTGGGCAATTCTGCAGCTTATACGTCTGTCTATGACTTTTCGTTAAACGCCACTGTCTGCTACCTGTGGGGAATGTTCCATTAAAGGTTCATTTTTATAATACCACACTATGCTAAGTATATTTGTGATCGTTGTCTTCATTACTTTTATGATGTTGGAAAACTGGAAAATGATGTGAAAGATTGCGCGAATCTGAATAATGGTCCTCTTCCAAAGCTTCCTGAGAATAATCGAAGGTTTGTTGAGTTTACTAACTTTTCTTTCAAAACAAAAGCAATATATGCTGATTCCGAGTCTCTCGACTCCTGTTGAAGATGATGGAACGAAAAATAGTCAAAAATATCAATCTCATGTTCCATTTAGCATTGGATATTATGTTAAATGTTCTTATGATGATTCATTATCGTTTTTCAAGTCTTATACAGGGGTCGATTGTATTCAATGGTTTGTCAAAGAAGTTTTTGACTTTTCTGAAAATGTGATGACAGTCTTCCAATGTCCTCTTCCAATTGAGAAGATTACATCTGAACAAGTCAAACAATTTTTCAAGACGAGTTGTCATGCATGTGAAAAGGTTTTCGAAGCAGAAGATGAAAGGGTTCGTGATCATTGTCACTTAACTGGTATATATAGAGGACCTGCCCATGAAAAATGTAATTTGAATTTCCAAGATAGCCACATTATTCCTGTTTTATTTCATTGTCTTAGTTAATATGATGGACATTTGCTTATCAAAGCTTTAGCTGAAGTGGATGGGCCAATCGATGTTCTTCCTGTGAACAAAGAGAAATACATCTCCTTTACGAAGCATATCCCTGAAAGTCGTATTCAGTTCAGATTTTTGGATAGTTTTCGTTTTATGGCTTCCAGTTTAGATAAACTCGCATCTTATCTTTCAGATTTTCCCATTTTAGACTCCTAATTCAGGAATCTGAGTCTTGAGCATTTCAAATTGCTCACTCGTAAAGGTATATTTCCATATGACTTTATGGATGATTGGTCTAAAATCAATGAGTGCCAATTACCCTCCAAGTCAGAATTTTATAGCAGATTGGAAGATAATTGTATTTTAGATTGTGAGTACGCACATGCGCAAAAAGTCTGGAATACATTCTCATGTCGAATCATGCGTGATTATTCCGAACTTAACATGAAAACTGATATTTTGTTATTGGCTGACGTGTTTGAGCAATTTAGATCAGCAGGTCATAAAACGTATGGATTAGATCCCGGTCATTCGTTTACTCTCCCTGGTTATTCTTGGCAATGTATGCTGTATCAACTCTCCAAATCTGATCATCCTAGGCTTGAATTTTTGACTGATTTAGATATGGTCATGTTCATTGAAAGGGGTATACGAGGAGGTCTAAGTCAGTGTTCTGAAAGGCATGCTGAATGCAATAATAAGTATATTCCTTCATACGATCCTTTTAGAGAAAAAACATATCTCATGTATTTTGATATCAACAATCAATATGGTTGGACGATGTCTCAACATCTGCCCAATAATGGATTCAAGTGGTTGACTGATGCTGAACTATCTTCTTTCAATGTTTTAGACGTTGATGATACCTCTAACAAAGGCTTTATTTTAGAGGTAGACTTGGAAATCCCTCATGATTTACACGATCTATTTTCAGATTTACCCCCTTGTCCTGAACATAAGACACCTCCTGGTTCTAAAAATATCAAGCTAATGGCAATAATCTTCATTGAAGAAAAATATATTATTCACTACAGAAACTTGAAACAGGTATTGCGTTTGGGCGTTGAACTATCAAAAATTCATAGAGCAATTTCATTTAATCAGTCTCCGTGGTTGAAATCCTATATTGAATACTCGTCTCAGACAGGCTTCCAAAAATGACTTTGAGAAAAACCTCTTTAAACTAATGATTAATGCTGTTTTTGGAAAAACCATGGAAAATAATCAAAAACACTTTTCTGTTAAGCTTGTTACTAAATGGGAAGGTCGATATGGAGCTGAGGCTTTAATTTCAAAACCAGAGTTTAAAAGTAGCACTATAATCAATGAGAATCTTGTTATAATTGAGTTGGCAAAATCTGAATTATTTTTCAATAAGCCGATATATGCAGGAATGTGTATTCTAGATTTAGCTAAGACCACTATTTACAACTTGCATTATGATTATATGAAAAATCGTTTTGAAAAATGTGCGGTGCTTTACACCGATACTGACTCTTTGATTTATGAAATAGCAGATTCCAATGTCTATGACGTCAGCAGACAAGATTGTGATAAATACTTCGACACCTCTGATTATCCTTCAGATAATATTTATAATATTCCCTTAGTGAATAAAAAGGTTTTGGGTATGATGAAAGATGAAAATAATGGAAGGATTATGACGGACTTTATCGGGTTTAGATCAAAAATGTACGCAGTAAAACTATTTTACACTGGTAAGGAATTAGAACAGGACAAAAGAAATATGGAAAAAGATGGGGTAGAAAAAGATAAAATTATGATATATTTAAATGAAAGAGGTGTGACCAAAAAAATTAAAGGTGTGAAAAAAAATGTTATTGAAAATAAAATTAGTTCTGACGATTATAAAGAGTGTTTAAAGTCAAATATTGAGAAAGCAGTTGATCAAAATTTAATTCGTGCAAGCAAACATGATTTATATTCTATTAGGCAAACAAAAATAGCTTTAAGTCCGTATGATGATAAGAGACATCTGCTGAAAGATTCTGTACTAACTCTCCCTCATGGGCATATTCTATAATGAGTTAATATATTGTGTATAATGATTACTTTATAAGGTTAGTTTTCGTTTTTCTCATTAGATATGTTAAAATTATTTTTCTATTTATATTATGCGATGTGAGTAGATAGTTAGTGGAAGATGCATGTATTTGTCCTATTTATACATATTTTGTATGCACCAATCCCCTACACATTGTAAATAGTGTGATTCATATAATGCAGTTGTATATCTTTTGATGAATAAATAAATAAATATCATTCGAAATTTGAATTTTTATTTGATTGAATATGCCTTTTTTAAGGTAAGTATGCGTCTATTTCATCTATGGATCAACTCTACTTAGGTGTTGAAATAAAATATACAATTTCTGAAAATATTTTCATTCTATCTAAACGTTAAATATATTTTTAAAATTTCTTTATTCATACCAATACTGATGCTACCTTCTATAACCATAAAAATTAAAATGATCTACTAAATCTGGATCTCTTAATGGTCTTTTGTTGATGATTCCCCTCTTATAAAAATTTCACGATAGTTGACCGTAAAATATCTAGGTACATCTCTCCTTTTTAAATATTCTACATCCCCTAATTCGAATACCGCGGATGAGTAACATAACATACATACACCTCAAAAAATAATAATCTTAGTATTATTATGGAACCTATGCTCATTTCCAAAATCTCACAATACATCGAAACATCATTAAAATGTTTTCAGTATCAAATACCGCATGAAAAAACGATGGTACGCTATACACTTTACACCTCAACAAAATTTTTTCCCCGACGCGCGTCGTCGCGGTGCACATGTGTCACTGAGCTCAACAATCATCTGGCATACTGATATCCGCATCCATCATCCACACCCCCAGTTCCCAAACAAGAAAGAACTGCAACGATAAAAAGAAGATGTTATGCTTGAAGATATTGGAACAGACGCCGTGCCGTTGTATAAGATCGCATGCCTTTTGTAGCCGGCACACTCACATCCATATTTTCGGTGCACCCTCATATATGGTGTTGATGAGGACGCGAGACGCTCGGTCCATGCGAAGAACGCACGCAGATCCCGGAAAGTCCAGCTCGAAGCGGTAATCCTGCGCGCCGGTGCCATCGTTCTTTTGTGTGTCGTCGTCACCACTGTTGGACGCTGATTTGTGTCCACGTGAGTTGTGTTTTTTCTTAACGGCGTCCACGACCGACCATAAAACACTGACGCATAAACTATTATTGTCGTCGACAACGGTAGACTGTGCGTCGGCGCCTACGGGAATTGTCACGGCACACGCCAAAGCACGTCCACTTGTACCGCTAGTAACGTAATCGCTGCATGTGGACAGGAAGGGATGTGGACTTTTTCTTGCCGGTTTCAGCGTGACGTGGCCTCGAGCAATAACATCATCCATACTTGTGGCACCGGTCTGTAATATGATGGCATTGTGATACGACGTGGCATCAATTAACTGAATTGTTTCAGCCACCTCAGGGACATAAAATCGGCAAACGTTCGTGATGCACTGCAGTAACTCCGCGATGTGTTCACATTTCGACATATTTGTCCTCCAGACATTATGATAAGGGTTGTTTTAGACCTTGTAGAAAGGCACGAATAATTTAAACACACCTCTCTCAAGAGTCTAGTTAGATCTGATTTATTGTATATCCAAATATCATTACATAATTCTTATAATATGCTGACAATCCATCGATAATGTACATGCAATAACTATAATATGTCGAAATGCTTACATTTTCGAATTAATGATGAATTATACCTAGTGTCCCAAATATTATATATGATTTAAATACATCCTCATCACACCTTCACCTTTTTTTTTCAAATAATAAAAAACAAATCTATCTGTACAACCTAGTTCTATTCTTATGTACCTCCATAATTTTATTTCCTATTTTAACTAATACATTTGGTGCTCTATCCTCGACAACCGGATAAGGACCCTGAAAAATGTCTTCTCTTTTGTTGCCTGCATCATTTTTGAGTGAAATTTTATCTCCGATTTCAAATTAAGTTTGGTTCTTTTATCAAAATGTGTCTTCCGTTTTGATTTTGAAACAAGTAAATTTTGCTTGGCGTCTGCCCACGCATGTTACAAACGGTATTTAAGTTCGTATGGATAATCCTCAAAATTATAAATTGGTTCAATTTGGTCTTAACATTTGATGGTAAATTACACGTTTTTCCGAAAACCAGCTCGTATGGCGTGTATTTTGTTTCCGTATGAACGCGGTTCTAGAATGAAAAACACCAATACTGTAACCAAGTACTCCATGCTTCTGGATTTTTTGAAGACTGTATCTCTAAATATTCGTTTAGATGTTTATGTGTATTTTCTAGTGAACCCAAAGTTTCGTGATGATACGCCGTTGATCTTATTTGTTGTATATTCAAAAGTTTACATGGTTCTTTTAAGGTTGAACTCAAAAATTCGGTTCCCTGATCATGGATAATACATGATGGAATTCCAAATCGTGAGATAAAGTTGTTAACAAAACTTCTGGCAACCGTTTTTGCTTCCTTATTTTGTAGTGGATAACTTTCACAAAATTTTGTTAATTGGCATTGAAGAGTTAAAATATACCTATTTTGTTCAGAATCTTAGTCTAAAGGTCCCACTAAATCTAAATAAACATTTTGGAATGCAGAATTAGCTGTTGTCGTGATAGTCATAGGTTGAATATTTGATCTACTATGTTTGTATCTTTGATAGTCATGCAATGTTGGAGGGTTCGATTAATATCGGAGGCGTTGGTTTAGTTGCTTTATTCTGTACTTCTCCAACTACAATACATCCACATATCAATATCAAGCCCTGGCCGACTACGTGGCCTTGATTTGCATGTTGTGTTCTACATTACTTATAATATTATTTAACCATAATACTACCTTGGCCTAGCATAACAATATTGTCCTTAACTAATCTAATACAAACAATTACGTAGTAACCTAATACTCTATATACACTACAGTCATCGCAATGTAAAACATATTTTTCAACATTTGAATACAAGCTTCGCCAAAAATAATATCGTTTTATGTTGTTATACATCCGATTCATTCCAGCATGTCCTCCTGCAGGAAGAATTCCGTGAAATTTTCTCAAAATTCTGACTTAATTTTACGGAATTCCGTGAAATGATCTCAGAATTCCGACTTAACTTCACGGAATTCCGCCAAATTATCTCAGAATTCCGACTCGATTTCACGGAATTCCGTGAAATTATCTTGAAATTTCGACTTGACTTCACAAAATAAGTCGGAATCCAAACTTATAGTATTAACATCTGGTAATTTGGTAACAACGGAATAGTGTTCGCGTCTGGTATTCTTAACATGAGTTCAGTGATGAAAATCTGTAAAACAGTGGTTGGTAATATTATAGTAATCTTTGAAACTGCTTTTGGTTATTGTCCAGTAACATGACATTTCAACTTATATAATACGAGCTACGGACTCTTTAGGGTCGAAAAAAGATCAAAGCATGCACTCACAAGAAATACCAGAGAACACGCCTTCACAAACGAAAATCATATGCTACCATCTACATTGAATTTGTGTTCAAAGTCACGCTCACAACAAATTCAATGTGGATGGTAGCCTATGATTTCCGTTTGGCAAACGGAAATCTGTCATTTCTACTTCGAAGTGAAGTTCAATGTAAATCAGGCTACTCAGGCATAACGCCAAAACTGGCTAGTAAAAAGAAGAGCTAGCTGATTATGATATGTCAATATTGTCAATGTCAACTAAGGCGGATTTTGGCGTTGACCAGGTTACGATTTGTCGTTTCCAGGTTTGGTAATTGTTTGGATATACAAGGTGTTTATTAATTGAATGCCAATACTCAAGGGTGATAATCCTTGGATGATTTTAAGACAAAAAGTTCACATGGACATAGGTCCGCAAGAGCATAGATTTCAAGAATTATTTTTCTTTTTTCTTCATTGTCAATTTTTTAAACGTCCCTTATTAATGATATCTTCAAATTAAAATTCATCTTTTCATTCAATTTTTCGATAAATCGTAAATTTTTATCAATTTTCAAAATAAATGATTCTTTGATATCGTGTTGCATGCATACATCTTCCACGACTCTCACCGAGGTACTCAGTACACACGCCGATCGAGTACACTGTTTAGAATAAATTACTTTCTTTTCCTCAATATAAATAAAATCATCTACAATAGTGACATGATGATTTTTCTTTTCGTCATTTTATCAAATTCTTCTTTGGAAATTGAGCTCAATTCGTACAAATTTTTTGTTCGTTGAAATAACTCAATTGGTCCAGGGTGATCAAGCCTAGAATTTGGGTTGTTTTGTCTGTCTGTGTCATTTTGCTGTAGTTGGTTTTTACTTTGCTGTCTAGTCATGACAAAAAAATGTTCGTCCAAATTTTGTGACATTTTCTTTAATTCATCAGAAGTCAAAGATATACGTGACAACGCGTCCGCTATAACGTTATCTTCCCCCTTGATGTAACTTACTTCAAAATCGTATTCTTCAATGACAAGTCTGAATTTCATTATTCGACTACATCGGGTTTGTCATGCCAAGTAAATTAGTGGTCTGTGGTCCGTGTAAATAATGAACTTTCTACCGTAAAGATAACAAGAGAAATGTCGTATACCAAAAACTAAAGCTGTACGTTCTTTCTCTATAGTTGAGTAAAATTGTTCTGCTTTGTTGAAACCCCTACTTGCGTATGCTATTGGTCTTTCATCTTGATTTGAGAGTACTGCCCCTACACTATAACCTGAAGTATCCGTTTTCAAAATAAAAGTATTGTGTTCAGAAAAATCTGGATATTGTAGTACGGGAGGAGACTTTAATGCAGATTTTAGTGTCTGAAAAGAGTTTTCGCATTCTGGTGTCCACTTGAAAGGAACTGGCTCTTGGTCTTTTGTGCAAAATGTCAAAATTTGTTGTCTGAAAGTGAACTAGTGAATGTAGGTTTGCAATATTAATAAAATACACTTTTTTTGTGTAATTCATGTTTTAAGGCGCTTATATCTTTTTGCACATGGAGGGATCCACACATTTTGATAACATCTGTTAAATTTTGTTTATCACTTATGTTGTTCCGATTAATATTTGTAGTTTTGTGTAGTACCACAAGATTTTTTTTGATATTCACTTAAAACAACTTTAAACAACAAAACAAATGAAACATTTGAGGAGCGTCACCGATTAGACATAAAGTCAAATAAGCGGCGAACAGTGCAAAAATTGGGTAACGTATGGAAGTTTGACATAAACGACAATGTCTGACATAAGCGCCTATTTTGCGTTTTAAATAAAAAATCAATTTAAACTGATTGAAGCTTACATTAGGAATAAACTACATTAGATTAAATTTCACAATAGCCATACTAAAAAATTGACGTTATTTCAAAATAGATGGTTTTTTCTACCTCCTGTGAAATTTACTTTTTGGCGCTTATGTCGTTTTGCCTTGAACACGTCGATATATAAAATATCGTGGTAGAAAAATAGGAAAACGTAAAAAAGGCCAGCTTGCAAAATAAACTGACTTCCGGGTTAATTAATTGATCTAAAAGAATTACGAAAGTCTGAAAAATAAATCTTATTTCATTGAATTTCGTATGAGAATTCTAACGTGGCAATAGGTATGTATTTGTGGAGCGAAGCCACTGATGATCCTTGTTCGAAGTGAGAATAAATTGAGTTTTGACTAAATCTACGGAATTCCATGAATTGGTCTCGAAATTCTGACTTAATTTCAGAAAATTTTGAATATTTTACAGAAATGCGTGAAACTATCCAAGGATTTATTCAGCTCCACAGAGTTGATTGAAATAACGTTTTAATTCTGCCTTAGCCATACCACAAGCTACCTGACTGATGATCCTTGTTCCAAGTGAAAATATCGTGATAGAAAAATAGGTAGTACAAAAGCATAGAAGCTACTCAAAATAAATTGAACTCCCACTCGATTTACGAGTTATTCTGAAAAATTATCTCGGAATTCTGATAGAATTCCAGGAAATTCATGAAATTAAGTCGGAAGTCTCAATTTTTGGTAATTTTTACGGAATTCTGGAAATTAAGTTTTATATTTCACTGAATTTCGTAAAATTGTATCAGAATTTCACAAAAAAAAAGAGTTATCAGTTGAGTATCAGAACTCAGATTTATGTAGTTCATCACAGAATAATCATGTGAAATGTCAGATCTTTTTGAGATAATTATACAGAATTTGTAGTTTTTTAAGTAAGTTGAGTGTGTATCTCCTGCTATAGAACCCAGTCCGGGCACAAGCAGCAACCAATCGGAAAAGAACACGGATTACATTAACATAAGGTACATTTTGCTTTTGTTTATGAATTTCTTTATCTTCGTTATTGCAGCTCTGAAGAAGACTCTCATCCAACACTTGATGAGAGGGAGCTTAAAAAAAAAACAAAGACGGTAAGATGTTTTTTTAAGGTCATTTTAATCCCAAAACTACAAACGATGACGTCAGTGATAGGATTCGGTAAGTGCGCAACTGTCATACATGTCCAGAGAAATGGGAGGGGAGTAAAACTCGTTTGACAGATGAATGAATGTATATTTATTTTAGCTTACATTGCTAATATAAAAAATATTCTAAAAATAAAATCCAAGTCTAAATGTATAACGGCGTAAATGTCCGTGAGTTCACTTAAATCTAGGAGTCTTTGTTTAGATACATACATTTCAGTTTTTTCATAAATATTTTCACATTTTCCGATTCTTTCACATCACGTGGCAGTGCATTTAACATTCTAAGACCATCATTAAATATAGATTTCTGCATAAAAGTTGTTCTAGTGAAAGATATAGCAAACTCATCACGCGATCTAATATTATAGGAATGCTTCGCATGTCTAGGAACTAGATAACTTTGAAGATATTCTGACAAAAGTTTCTTATTGATCTTGTATATGAACAATACACTGGAGTATTCAATATATTTTGAAACAGACAGCCAACTCAATGATTTAAACATTGTCGCAATGGGAGTATACCTATTGCATCCTAAAACCACTCTCATAGCCTTGTTTTGGAGTATTTGAAGCTTTTGTATGTCTGAACTTTTGCATGATATAAAAAGCGAACTACAATAATTAAAATGCGGGTACACAATAGTATTAAAGATTAAGAGCTTGCACCAATGACTAAGATTTCGAGACACTCTTCTGAAGAGTCCAATTTTTTTGCCTATTTTACTACAAACATAATCAGTATACAATGAAAAAGTAAGTTGAGAATCTAGAATAACACCTAAATACTTCATTTGAGAGACCTGTTCAATTGGGTTATTGTTAATTGCTACCTGATAATCACCTTCAAAAAACAACTTACAATTCTTTTTGGTTGCAAAAACCATGAACTTTGATTTGTTAACATTTAATTTTAGTTTATTTAAACATAACCAATCATGTAGTACTTGTAATTCTGTGTTGATCCTTTGCACCAACTCAATACTGTTCTTGCCAGCTATATAAAACAGCGTGTCGTCTGCGAATGAGCTAACCTCACAGTGTTTCATAATCTTATCGATATCATTAATATACAATATGAACAAAAGCGGCCCCAAAACACTACCCTGGGGAACCCCTATGTCGTTGTTAACCACTCCCGACACAACACTACCTATTCTAGTCATCTGAGACCGATCCGAGAGAAAGCTTTCAAGCCACAGAAATGCTGTGTCCATCAAACCGTACCCTTGCAGCTTCTCCAACAATCTTGTCCGGTCTATCGTCTCAAATGCCCTTTGAAGATCAATGAAGACACTCAATACCATGTTTCCAGCATCCATTTCAGAACGCCATCCTGAGCACACACACTGCAACGCTGCCTCGCAGGAATGCCTCTGTCGAAAGCCTGATTGACCTTTGAAAATCAGTTTATTTTTTTCTAGAAAATATCTTATCTGGGAGCACACAATTGTTTCCAAAATTCTGTCCACTACTGAAAGCAGATTTATTGGTCTGTAATCCTCAGGTTTGGTTGGCATTGACACCTTTGGTATCGGTACAATGACACACGTTTTAAGGTCTCTAGGTACACGGCCTGTCTCAAGTGAGGTGTTGATTAAATGTAGAAGTGGATAGCCGATCACACTGAATGTTTCCTTTACAAATTTTACGTTGCAGACTGTATCCGATGTTGATTTATTCTTGAGATGCATCACTATATCCTTGAGTTCATGAATATCTATTTTTTGAAAACTGTTTAACTTTTCAGCAGGCTCCTTAGCAAGTGTGAACAAATCTTTTTTTATAATTGGTATACTGGATGCAATACTGATGATACTTTTAGAATAGAGGTTATTGAAGTTTTCTTCAATGCTGCCCCTATCTTCTTCAAAATGGAGATTATCAAAGGATGGTATATTTTTGCTTTTACTACTTATAATGTCTTTCAATGTTCTCCACATTTTTTTACTATTTCCTCTGCATTGATCAATATTTCTTTCATAGAATTTTGATTTCTCATTTCTCAGGACTCTAACAAAATTATTTCTTTTTATTTTATAAGATCTCCAATCCGACTCACTCCTCGTGTACATGAATTTCTTGTCTCTTCCATTACGTGAAGCTATTGCAACAGGGGTCATCCAGGGTGGTCTATCTGAGGATATTATTTTAAGGGGTGCAATTTCATCAACAGCTTCGGACATATTTTTTATCAAATTTTCATAGATAATACCTACATTTGTAGAGCTGTAATTCCAGCTTTTCTCAAGCAATACCAACATTATACCATGCATGTTGTCGGCATTGAGGTTACGCTTTTTTGTAACATGAACCTCTTCTTTATTGTTGTTTATTTGTAGCGAGCATCCAATAATCATGTGGTCAGAGATCTGGGGAAAGTCGCGCGGAGCTTCAACCATATCATAGTCGATTAACGACGCAGACAAATTGTTTACCCTTGTGCACTCACGAACGATTTGAGTAAAACCCGAGTCACTGGCAATTTTCAATAGTTTATCTTTACTTGAATTTTCATAATCCAGTCTAATATTAAAATCACCCATGATCACTGTCCTATTATTACACACGAAATCTTCATCAAATAAATCCCCCAAAAAAGCCATGAATGATTCTATATTTCCATTTGGTGACCTATACAGCGACCCAATAATTACTGCTTCAGAGTTTATCTTGATTTTAGCAAAAATTGCCCAATATTCATATTGTAGAGACACATTTTTCACAACTGTTGCCGATATATTATTTTTTATGTACAATGTCACTCCCCCCGTATGACGGCTGTTTGAGTAACAAACGAAATTTTTTTATCCAGAAATATACAGCACGCTATCTTCGTACAGCTCCGTTACATGAGTTTCATTGAGGAAGATAATTTGGGGATTTTTTTTCTTTGCTAGTAGTCTCAATTCGTCCATTTTTTTATCATTGAGTCCTTGTATATTGATTGACACACACAAATTTGAAATTTTCATGGATTGCTATGCAGTATATTTAGTTTTTGATTCAACCCTCTCAACTTGGCGCTTCTAAGATGCACATTTTTTATCAAATACAGAATGATTATATTCAACAGGGATGTTCAAAGACATATTCAAAAACTTACAGTTGCTGCAACACTTGATTTCTGACGAACACTCTTCTGTCCTGTGGGTTCCTCCGCAATTAGGGCATGAAGGACTCTTTTGTCTGCACTCCTTGACTGAATGACCATATTTCCAGCATCGGTAGCACCTTAGCACACTAATAAATTCGTAAACAGGAAAAGTGTCCCGCCCAATCTTGATACTTTTCTGGTCCATCTTGGGTTTTTTCATCTCAGGAATTTGTATGTCGTATTCGTTGGATAGGACATTTTTTGCAGGCATTTGAAGTTTTTGAATTGATTCGTTATCACAACACTCGATCCGTATACTGCCTTGAGATGCTGGAGTGATTTTGCGAATATCAATTTCAGACGGATCAATTTTTGTTGTGATATCCGTTTTTGTTGCACTACTATTTTGGGAAATGTTTTTCGGCTTGATAATTATAGGTGGTATTTTATTTTGAAGAACTTCACTATATGTTTGCTGATTTGATGGTGTCGTGTTCATCTGCTGTTTGATGGAATTGGCGCATTCCTTGGCTTTTTGCAGAGCCTCCTCAGTTTTATGTTCGATTATGTCCAATCTTCTGCTCACATTTAAGCTTGATAAAATACTTCCACAACAATTATCGCAGAACCAAAATAAGTTTTTGCACTGAGAGATACTCTTATTCAAAGTATCTTTTAGACTCATACAACTAGGATGAAACTGTGTACTGCACAATTGACAACTTATTATTTTACTATCAACGATGAAATCATCGTCACATACGCCGCACTTCCGAGCGCTAGGCTCATCAGACGTCCGACCGCCAGGCATGCCGGACTACTACGCTCGATGCGCGGACGGTGAGATTTACGAACCCATCATTTTGAAGTATAGCTGTCAAAATCATGGCCGCATTCATGGAAAAGTGAATATAATATATGATATAGAAGGTTAGCGCAATACACACTCCTCGGTACATTGGTTAGTTCTTTGACTACACCGCTATGGCGTACGAAGCGCTATCATGTGACCTGTGCCATGGTGACATCAAACAATGTTGAAACAAACGTCATCTTGACATGTTCAGCTGTGAGACAACAAATGTTTCTCACCAAGTCGCTAAGGTGGCGCATCGATCGAAATTAATTTGTCAGTCGGACGTTTAATGAAGTTGACATCTACAGATTACTTGTCACCTTTTGAATTTGAATATGTGTTTTTAGAAATAAATAAAATGGTATTGTGATTAAAGAATGTATCAGAATGCACTCAAGTGTTCTACAATTCAACGGCACGGCGATTGCCATGTGTTTGCTTTTTCTGGTAAGTAAGTTTATTTAGAATATTTTTAAATAATAACTCCATGTATGAGATTGTACTGTACAGGGCGTTACTTAATGATATGTCGTAATTCTTAAAACTCTCCTGAACCAAATTCAAGGAGAAACATTTATCTTGAATAGGCAGTCTAGCTTTCGAGATACAGGATGTGAAGGTTTAAAAATAGTCGGATTTACATCTCCAAGATCCTTTTGCCCGTTTTGTTGAATTTTGGCAGTATTTTTCATTGTGATAAGACGCTGAATTAGCACTAACTAGATGTTTATTATGAGTTCCAGTGGTGCCCCGGGGGGCAGTTTCACGGATAATATTGACAACCAAATGTGCGGCACAGACATTTTCTGATAATCTTATCTTTTTTTTTTCAGATGAAGCAGAAAAAATACGATTTTTTGTTTCTTGATAGTTTTTCGTAGGTATATTATTTGTTCGTTTTCGAGAGAAAAAAATAAAAACCAATCTATTGCATGCACATATCACTCAAAATATTTAGGATACTTGAATGAGAGCCAATGTGCATAAAGTTTTAGGCAACCAATTAATCAAGTCGGATTTGTTTAGAGGACTTCCCGTTGGATGGCGCTAGAGACGCAGGTTCTCCTTAACAACGGTTGCCATAAACAACCAATCCCTAACCCTAGGAGTGCGTTCGAAATCACCCTGGGTAACGCTCTGGGCACACACTACCCGTTCGAGAATTCCAGTGCGTATGCCCGGTGTAAATTTTACCGTGGTTCGAAAATAGGCTGGTTGCACGCCAGTGTGCGCCCATTGTTAACCAAGTATTTGGCTGGGAAAAATTTAATCCTTCGTCGGTATTGAGGTTAGGTCTGCTTTGTTCTTTGTTTTGTTTTGATTGTTTTACTTATTGATTAATTATTAATTAAACTTAACTGGAGTACCGAATTGAATTCGACGACGACGGCAAATTTCGTCTTTGTGATGGGATTGACGGTCACATAATTGTGATGCATCTACCAAGTAAGTGATCAGCATCATATTGTTTAATTTAAAATCTGTTTAATGTTTGGAACTTTTGTCATTTGTAGCTCGAGAACTTTATGGCATGTCTTTTGAAGATGTGAAAATACATTTCGGTTTCTATGCTCATGAGCAGTTAATGAAACAGATCGATGAAGAAAGAACTACTGAATCAGATGGAAGATTAACTCAACAACAATCATCCTCTTTAACACAAAAACATAATATGGTTTGGAGCAGAAATTCAATGCTTCGCCTGATTCATTTTTACAAGGAAAACCAACCGAAAATAAAAAGTGGGTGCATTAGAAATGAGCAAATTTTCAAAGAAATTTCTATAAAATTGAATGAAGAAGGATATAATGTCACTGGAACACAATGTAGAGATTAATTTAAATACCTGAAAATTAAATTCAATAAATATAAAGACAGCCAGAAGCAGACTGGATCTGAATACGTCCATTTTGATTTTGTGGACGAATTTAATGAACTGTTTGGAAAAGCTCACAGTACTGAGCCATTGAAAGTGTTAAGCTCTCTTCAGCCAAATAATCCTGCAAAAAGTATGTAAAACTAAAATCCTACTAAACTTATTGTTTTACACTTGATCATTTTTCATTTATTTAATAGTTTTCATAAAACAATAGGTTGGCAAATATACTTTTTTTTCTTTTACCGTCCTCATGCACTCAATTATTATGAACTTACAGGAACAAGTGAATCCAATGGTGATGATGCTTCGGAACTTGCCCCATCAGCTTCATTGAAAATAAGGAAACATGCAAATTCTACTTCTCAAGAGGAAGACATTGAAAGAAGGCACCAAGAAAATTTAGCTAGAAAAGACAAGGCAATTGCTTGTTTTGAAAATTTGATTGATGTAATAGAAAAGAAATTTTAATGTTTTCTATTTTCAAATTTAGTTTTTGAAGAGCTTATTTTTAGTTCATTTGTCCAAAGAATTGGTACAAATACTTTTTTGTTCATGTTGAGGTTCTTATTTTCTGTGTATAATATATTATTTGTTTTGGTTGTGCATATTTTTTTTTGTTTGTACACAAATGTTTTGTAGTGAAAATAAATAATATTTTGTAGTTCATATCTACCTACCAAGTGTTTTATTTTTATGCTAGGTTCTTTGGGGTATTAAAATTATGTTTTACACAGAAAGCTTCATGTGTTATTATGAGGGTTAATCAATAATAAATGTCAAGACTAAAAACTTAAATTTTTATTGGATAATGCTTTCACAAAGGTAATTTCTAAATATTTCTCCTGTGTTGTCTGAACGCCGGAATCTAATACCCTTATTTTCTTCTTCTTCTTCTGTGTCATTTTCAAAGACTTCTCCTTCTGTAATATAGTCCCTCACATTCTCCAAACCATCAAAATCTATACATAAATTATGGATTACACATGAAGCCAATATTGTGTTTGGAATAAGGTCAAGGCGGTTCATATCCAGGAATTTCAATCTCCTTAGCCTTCCAAACAATAGGGCAAGAGATCTTTCAATTGTACTACGTGTTTGGGCACGCCTTTTTTTAAAATTTATTTGTGCAGCAGTAAGATTACCTCTATCTATGTAAGGTGGAATACACCACTGCAAAACAGGGTAGGCCTTGTCTCCCAAAATAAATCCATTTTCCGTGAACCAGTCATCATGATTTTTTATTACTCTAGCATAAATGTCACTGTTTTCGAAGATCCTCCTATCGCTAACAGACCCGGGATAGCCCACAAAACAGTGGGTGAATTTTAGTTGAGCATTACAAATGCCAATGTGCCATCTACAGCACCAACAACACCAACTAACCCACCCATATCCCTGAATAACCTTTTTTGGCTTTCTCTTTCATCCTGATTTGGCCATATAATTACTTTTGGAGCAAGATTGCAAAGAGCATTGACTACGTTGACAAATGCGTCAGATAAAGAAGACTTTCCCATGTCAAATCTTTCTGCGACAGATCTGCAAGAAAGTTTAATTTTGTAACTAATAATTTTTATCATAACATTCAAGTTTAAAAAATGCAAATGAAGAAAATCATCCGTATAAGTAAGTAAAGTATTTCAATATTTTTTTACCTGTAAGAATCTGGTGTTGCCAATATCCATAAAACACTTAATAATTGTCTTTTTGGATCTGCAGGTAATCTTTCTTTATCAGATTTTCGTTTCAACTCTTCAGCAATGATCTGCAGTAATAGTTCGAATGCTGTTCGACTCAATCTAAAATGTTCTTGGAACTGTTCGTCCTGCAGTCCAGGAACAATTTTATCAACATAATACTTAATTCTGAGAACTCTTCTACGCTGATTACTTTGAATCGTGTCAGAGTCAGATTCATTTTCTTTCTCATCCTCAAACAAATCGAAGAAACCAAGTCCAACTTCTTCCAAACATCGTAGGCCTTGTGAAATGGCAGATATAACCATTTTATTTTTTAACATCCATCCTTGGTCAAAAAATATTATGAAAACAACAAATCATCAACACAATCCAAAAAATAATTTTATTGTGAGGTTATATAGTTTTACACCAGTGCGTTCGAAAACACACGAGATAAAATACACTCTCTTGACCACGTGACTATATACTTCACTCTCGCCCTTGGGAAAAATTTAGCCTTTTTTCGAACGCACTCTAGACGTCATTGTCATTTCACGTGTAATTTGAAATTTGTGCCGAAATTTTCTAATTTTCAGTCCTAGATCATCTTGAAATTTGTGTTTGTACCTTGGATTGGACTATAATGTAAGCTTATCGTGATTTCTATGAGAAATGTGTCGTCCCCTGGATGTGTGGATATTTTCAAGAAAACGCTTTCT
Organism: Orchestes rusci; assembly: GCA_958502075.1. Taxonomy (NCBI): domain Eukaryota; kingdom Metazoa; phylum Arthropoda; class Insecta; order Coleoptera; family Curculionidae; genus Orchestes; species Orchestes rusci. The sequence goes on from OY293310.1 coordinate 5,239,172, forward strand.
TTCCAATAAAAGTTCTTCCACTGTTTTGGAAAAATTGGTTCAGCATGTTAAAAATCCGATTTTGAACAACAAAACTGAAGCACAACTGGGCACAAGTCCTATAAATTTTGTGGTTTGCATTTTATTGACTCAACATTCGAAATTTAATTTAAATATTGATTCACATGACTTATCAAAAGTTATAAACTGAAAAATATGCATAAGTTGTATTTGTCCAGGACATAGTTTTTCGAAATTATAAAATAAACGTTTTTAAAAAATAGTTATGCATTTTTCAGAATAACTTTTGATACCATGTGATAAATATTTGAATTATAATTTCGAACGTGGTATACATCCTATTTTATCCAATGGATGGCTCCACCGTATGCAATAAAAACAGATTTCTTTACGTTTTTGAGTAAAGAAAGTCAAAAGTACGAGGACTACCCGTTGTAGGGCGCTGGCGAATTTCATCTCAAACTATAGTATGGAATATTGTTAAGTGAAATAAAATCAACTCAACTTTGCTAGAAAGAGACAAAAAAGGTGAATTTTTAGCTGCTTCATCTAAAAAAAAAATAAGATTTTCAGAAAAACTCAGTGCGCCACTTTTTTATAACTAAAAATCCGACTTTTTTCTAAACCCTCAACACCCTATACCTAACTTGAAAATCTGATTATTTAGAAAACGTTTATGGGACCTTTTTTCCTTGAATTTGATCCAGGAATGCGTCTTTGGAATTACTACATCTTCAAGTAACACCCTGTACAGGGTGTCCCCCAAAAGAATGGTACATATGGTAATAGCAGATTCCTCGCACAAAAATATTGCGATCGGCCCGAAAGTTGACATAACCAGAGTTACAGGGTGTCAAAATTGAAATTTAATTTTTGATTTTTCCAAATAACTTCAAATAATCAAGTTATATTGGTGAAATTTGCTATATGGGGGTTGTCTGACATGAAACATTCAAATATGAGCACGGAATTGCTCACAAGGAAAACGCTTAACTACCACAAAAATACCTATGTGTTAATGGTATGGATCTACCGTAAAAACGCGAGTATCGGCACCAAAGCGGCAGCATGAAATCGGCCCAAAATCACAAGTAACCTAAAGGAAACAGCTTCCAGCACAATCGCAGTCTTTTCCTGATACACATGAAATAAACTTATGAGGCATTGGTATAGGCTTGATTATTCCTCTTTCTCAACAGCTGAAAATCGGCTTGGCTTGCCGCACATTGATAAGATAGGGAACTCGAGGTATATTTTAATAATACCGTATATGCACCAAAACTCCTGCCGCTGCGTGAAGATTGATGAATTTCGACCAGTGCTGCGCCGGGAGGCATGTTTCAATTCAGTTATCAATTTCGGCACCATATAGAAATAATCCGTTGATTGGTTGCGCGGCGTTCTCGGATCGGTTGCCGAGGTCGAAGGTGGAAATAACTGCGGAGTGCTGATATCGCATAATAATAAGGAATTGAAACAAGCCAAAGGCATTTTTTGGAGACCTAGGCACTCAGTCGGTGACCAATCATAACGGGTTATTTCTATACATATAGTGCCGGAAGACGGAATTGAAACATGTTGCCGGGACGAAGATTGGCAACACTACAGATAAGATAAGATAAGATAAGATAAGATATTTATTCATAATAATACACAATGTGCTTTTACAAGTCATAAAATAGATAAAAATAGAATCAAGTACTAAGATTTGTTAAGTAGGTAAATACAATCCACAATAATAGATACTACAAAACATCAAATGTCTTTCGACGTAAAATAACAGTAAGTGAGCTAAAACCACAGGCAGATACAATAATATTGAAAAGCAAAACAATAACAGTCACATCACTATCACATTAGTATTATTGTACTGGTGAAGATACTTCACAACCGGTCAAAATTGAAGTTGAGGTATTCATTAGTTGAGTAAAACGAGTGCCTTATAAGAAAAACCTTCAATGTTTTGATAAAATTTCGTTCCTCAAGGATTCTAATCCTCTCGGGCAACTTATTGAAAAACTTTATCCCGTAATAATCACTGCCCCTTCTAGATCTGTTCAGCCTATGAAAAGTTAACACCTACAGACACAACGGCGCTGCGGCGTGTGTTGAAAATTGCCCTCGTTCCGCCGCTTAGCAACGCGTTGGCCTTGCTCGTGGTAATTTATAAAAACGCTGCGGTGCAGCGGTGCTAGTGAGGGACTCTATTCTCTATTTCTATTGTCGTCGTCGAGTGAGTCGTGTCGTTCTGATCAATTTTGTCTGTCACGTCGCAACGTCTCCTCCTTATTATTGAAAAAGGGTGGGTGGACATAAACTTGAACTCACTTCGTTAGAACCTGTCAGTGACTAGAGGTAAGGTAGTTATTCACTCCAGGTTTTTAGTTATACTAAATGTAGGAATTTTTTGTTGCAGTTTTCAACAGGTCTCCATTAACCACCAAAAGTCTCACACGACAACATTTAGCAGTAGTAGCTCGAGTACGAGTCTCCTTGACCGGTGCAGCACGGCAATGAAACACTCACCGATTGCGTGGTTAGACAAAGATCACAATTCGTTGTGTTTTCAGTAGTGTAGTAGTTTCGAATAGTATTTATTGTTTTCTATTTAATTTCAGCTATTAGGTTTTGTTGTGTTTTTTAGTGTTTTCACTGGAACATTACATCACAATAATAAGCCACTTCAGTTATAGATAATTCATGGTAGGTACATATTTTTAATTGTGGCGACTGAGGTCTGACGATCTCACGATACTCACATGCGACGCCCACTGGGGCTGAGCTCGGCTTGGCGCACACTTATAACTCTTTTCACTCCAAAACCTTGGTGATACGTGACTACAGAGCTGCTTGATCTACACCGATGGCACACAAAAGGTTTTGGGGTAAAAAGAGTGAAAAGAGTTCAAAGAGTGCCCAAGCTGAACTTGGCCTGGGTTTATTGAGAGTACATATGTGTGTAATCGGTAAATGTCGTTTGGTAGGTATATTCAATTTTTTAACACCAACTCAATATCCTCCTCATGCTCCAAGTATCCCCTGTGTACCTGTGATATCTGGGGTGTGAGCAAAAAACATCCTTATGGGGTGTCTGTACGGACCCCTGGGCCTGAGGAGGAGTTATGGACAATAATAAGTGGGGCACTGTGCAACGTTTCACCTTAAACAAACACAAAATGAGCGGTACACTCGCACAGAACGATGTATTCACCATGATTGCACGCTTTTTTCAGCGTCACGAACGCTTTTTAGCCGAACGACTGCAACGGAGCGTCTTTGCCAAGAAGACTGATATGATTTTTATGTCAGTCTCGCAATTGCAAGAGTTGACACGAGATCTGAATCTCTGTTTGGAACGCTTAAACGAGCTGAATAAAAAAAAATCATTTACCAGACGGACGTCGATTTTCTTGTACGACAGGCGTATCAAAAAGAGCATGTTCTCGTCCCTATACGGGGCAGCGCGTTGCAAAATCGCACCATTCTACCCCAGGCCCTACAGTATGAACAATCGTTGCTTGAAAAACGCCATACAATGATCGATCTTATTAAAACGACGGAATTGGAAATTGCACAGATCGAACGTTACTTGTTGGTGGATAAACGCGCTTCTATGCGCTAGCGGTGAACGGAACGCGAGCTGCGTGGTTTGCGGGGGAAAGGCCACCCCGCAAGCTGGCGTGGCTGCCCATCGTACATGGGCAGAACGAACCCCAAAAAAGGGGAAGAGAAGACAAAAGCATACGCTTTTTGGTCGAAGAGAGCCAAAGCTGCGTTTGAGTCTCGCGTTGACGCCGAAGTCAAGAAAAGAGTGCAAGCCTTTCAGGCTGCACAAAACAGCTAGACAACGGTCTAGAGTTCACCGCAGCGAGAGCGGAGTTAGGAAAAACACGTCGCAACCGTGTATTCACCTCTGGTAGTGGCTCCAGATTTGTACCCCTTTTTATTTTATTCTCTTTTCTTTTTCGTAACCACTAGTGCGAAGACACACGAGTAGGAAGAGTTTTGCCGCGATCCTATTTCTAGACAAAACTGCACGTCAATGGCATGTCATGGGGGAATGTCATAAAGAGTCCATCACCATCAGTGTCGACAAAGCGGCTGGAGCTGTACGATGTTTGGCCATGTTTCTGATTCCATAACGCGTGGCATTTTATGACAATGTCATTTGGTTACTGCTCTCGATGCCGATCTCCAAAATCACCGTTCCTGTCGTACTTCGGGACTTATCCAACCAACATTTAGATCGACGCAACAGAACAACACCAATCCAGATCGACGAGGTATCATATTATTTTAAAGTTTGGCTGATTTTGATTGATCTGATAGTGCTCGTAATCGAGAATGTAAATTTATTCGACGTACAGAAGGAGTTTATGGAACTTCTTATTTATAATCATCACATTCTATGTGCGTTTCGTGTATCGATGATATTTCTCGACTAATCCCGACATCTACAACACGTAGTAGTGGCACTGAAGAGTTGGGTGCCCAAAGCAACGCGCTGCGTGGTTTGCGGGGGGAAAGGCCACCCCGCAAGCTGGCGTGGCTGCCCATCGTACATGGGCAGAACGAACCCCAAAAAAGGGGAAGAGAAGACAAAAGCATACGCTTTTTGGTCGAAGAGAGCCATACAGCGTTGCCACAGCTACCCCGTTCGGGGTAGATCTACCCCTTTTCAAAACATTTCCTCTCTCTCGCTCCCCTCAGCTAAATCTACCCCGCTCCCGAGACAAGCAGTCATAACCACTTCATAACACAACAAAATATATAACAGCGTGTAGTAAAGAACAATTTTTCATGAACGGCATCTTATAGTCCGTTCTGTCGTAGAAATCTACTCATACCGGGTGCGCCAACTGCTGGCAGTACGACATTTAAATGATAGATGGTGCAGCGTAGCGTAAATTTTATTGGGAGGAACGAAAGCGGAAAAAACCATTGAACTATACACTACGTACCTGGAAAGGACCCGTGCGTGCTGTCTATATTGCAACGAGTGAGGCAGAAAGAGATGGTTGATGGTTGAATATTTTCACTTTATTCAGTTCAACACGTGACATGATTCTATGATGACAATATCATGTCATGTGATGAACTGAACAAAGTGAAAATATTAACTTTATTGAGTCAAATATGGAGAACGGCTCTGTCTAGTCTGTCTGCAGAATGTTTTGCTTTAGCTAGAGTCCTCACTTCCACTCCAAAGTAAAGTACTGTGTTCGGTTCGATGAAACAATGGATAGGTAAGTACTACGTCGTAATTTATTTCTGCTGGATAATGTACTCTATAATGTATCGTGGATGACAAAATAGAACTCTTTTTCCTGAAAATACGAAGGTTAGGTAGTTTTTAGTCCGACTAACTAATAATGAGAATTGTTGTTCGTATTCAAGAATTTTTTTGAGATTTTCTTTTTGATGTTCATACATAGTATAATAGTAATAGTAGTGGAGTTTGTGTTCATAGTTGCGATTTTAATTCAAAAACATGAAAATGGCAGTCCTTGGATAGATGAAATAACAGAAAACGCATGAATAAGAAGACGCAAACATAATTCTACTTGAAATTTTAGTATTTCTCTTGACTTTTTTTCGCGTCATACTTACTTACATAATTATTATTTAAGTATTCATAATATTTCTTCTCAAAGGTTTGTAACGAGAACCAAGAAAATTAATTCTGATGAAGGATCACCGGATCTATATAAAAATCCAAAACCTGGGACATCAAGGTCAACTGTTGATGATAATATGCCAGTAAATCAATCCGATTCATCATCAGACTCATCAGAGGCAGAGAACCAAGAAAGTGCACCACCAAAAAAACAGAAGAGGTATCAGCAAAAATTTAAATCCCAGTGGCTAAATGAATATAAATGGATCAAAGATGGAAACAAGGAAAAACCTCTATGTATAGTATGCAATGTAACCATACATTGTAATAAATACAATCTCAAGAGGCATGATTCGAGCACATCACATAAAAAAAATATGTGTAAATTGGAAAATACACCTAAAATAACAGACATACTTCCAAACGAGAAGCAAAAAAGACATTCTGTTTTAGTAAAAACTGCAGAATTAAATATTTGCATGTTTTAACAAGAACACAATTTGCCATTTTTGCTCGCGGATCATCTGGTTAAGTTGTTACCACATATTTGTCCAGACTCCGAAATAGCAAAGTCATTGTCTTGCAGTCGAACCAAAGCGTCATATGTAACCAAAGAATGCTTGGCCAAACAACAATTGGAAGAAATAGCCAACATTCTAAAGCATACAAAATTTTCCTTGATAGTTGACGAGACCACTGACATTGCCACTGAAAAGTCACTAGCTCTAGTTGTTAGGTTTTACAATGAAAAAACATTCGCAGTGGCAGACAAATTTTTTGGGCTTATCAAAATGGAGAATTCCTCAGCTGAAGCCATTTTTAATAAAATTGTTAATTACCTTGAAGAGCTGAATATTTCCATAAACAATTTGATTGGATTGGCTGCAGATAATGCAGCCGTTATGATGGGAAAACAAACAGGCGTCCAGGCTCGATTTAAAGAAATCCTACCGAATATATTTGTACTAGGTTGTATATGCCATTCATTTCATCTTTGCTCTTCTGCCGCCGCCAAAAAGCTACCAAGAAGCTTGGAAGATTTTATTAGAGAAATCTACAACTACTTCGCAAACAGCAGTAAAAGAATTGGCAAGCTGAATGAATGCCAAGTATTCGTGAACTTGAAGCCACATAAACTGCTTCACCCAGCTCAGACCAGGTGGCTTTCATTACAAGTAAAGTTACATGCATTTAGTATTTTCAACTCATTTTCAATAACTTTTTTCTAGGCCGCGGTAGATCGAATCTTGGAGAACTGGAACCCGTTGGTAATGTTTTTTACCAATGAATGTTTTGAGCAAGATTTACATTCTTGTAACAAACTTTTGGGAAATCTCAAAAATCCTATTTATAAATTATATTTCCTATTTTTGTCATATGTTTTAGATATTGTCAATCATTTAAATTTAGAGTTTCAATCCGAAAAAACTAAAATACATTTAATTCAGAAGAGAGTAAAAGACCTGTATAAAACACTGATTCGTAATTTTATAAAGAAAGAACATATAGACAGGTTTTCCATTCAAGATATCAATCCATCAAATCCTAGATTATTTCTAGAATTGGATACAATTTATCTTGGAGCACAAGTGGAAATAATATTAATTGATTCGAATATTGATGCAAATGAGGTAAAAAATTTTAAACTCAGATGTCTCGACTTTTATATTGAGTTGTGTAGTGAAATAAAAAAAAGGTTTGATTTTCAGAACCCTGTAATGGAATATTTATCCATTTTTGATCCAAAAATAGCCATATCAGGAGAAATTGGAAATATTGTGAAGGAAACAGTTACTTTTTTTCCAAATCTAGTGAGTAATATTGAGAAACTTAATTCAGAGTGGCGTTTACTTGCTGATATTGAAAGTTTCAAACAATGTAATTTGAACGATTTTCAAGAATTTTGGAACAATATTTTCAAGGCTGAAAATCAACTTGGGGAACAGCTTTTTCCTAATCTTTCTATTTTGGTGAAAGGAATCTTAACTTTACCCCATTCATCCGCTGCAGCGGAACGCGTCTTTTCCCAATTATTTTTATTAAAAACCAAAATCCGGAACAGATTGGACGTTGATACATGCTGCAGTATTTTACATACCAAAGAACTCCTTGGCAATGATACTTGCTATTCATGGAGCCCCTCCCTTGATTTATTAAAAACGGAGTTCAGGGAGTAGTTGAGTTTTTGAGTTTAGTCAGCTTTGAAAGAGAGTTCAGAAATATTGTTTATTATTTTATTTTCAAGTTTTTTGATAAGATGGATATGTTTTGTTTGAATATTTTATTTTTCGCTACTTTACTTGGATTACCTTTTCAGTTTGTTGTTTGATTGTTCTTGAATTTATAGTTTTTATATTTATCAATATATTTGAATATATACATATACATTGTAGAATTGTGTATTCATTTTATGTTTTCATAGAACAATCTATTATTATTTGACCTCACCTCACCAGTGGCGCACCGAGGAGGGGGTTTTGGGGGTTAAAACCTGTTAAAACCCCCCCAAGGCCCTGCAAGTTTAAAAAAAAATATTAAAAAGTAAGGTTGTTTTTGACACGTAATAGAAAAATCAGCTTGAAATATCAATTTAATAAATAAAATATCATTTTAAATACCTTTTTCATATTATAATGGGTGTTATAAAGAGACCAAGATGGAAACCAGAATTAACAAATAAGGTTAGTGTTTAGTCAAGTTCAAATTGAAAAATCAATTGCTAGACTGCAAAATGAAGAGCGATCTAAAGTTGACTTAACCGCGTTACAACACACAACACTCAACTGACACCTTTACAAATATCAGGACGTTACTGCATAATATATTAGCTATTGCCTTTCTCTACTGCGAAAAGTGAACGTAGTTTTTCAACTTTTCCAAAGACTCAAAAATGTTCAAGTACCTATAATAATTGTTCTTCGATGACCGACTAAATTGGCTCACCGTGGTCAGTTCAGAAATCGACATAAATGAGATATCCATTTACAAGAAAACGCTACGGACGTAACAAATTAGCGGCAAATAGAACGGAATCTCCCCACCTAGAAATAAGGGGAAATTAATAAGAAAGTAGGGGAAATTCTCAAAAAAAAAATTCGCGAGGCCTGCGGCGCTATTATACCCCTCTTCAACAACACACACTGTCTACCCCCCATCAACCCATTTCTACCCCGCTACATTCTGATAGTATACCCCGATCAAAAAAGAGCTTGATTATTTATTTGCATGTTTTAACAAGAACACAATTTGCCATTTTTGCTCGCGGATCATCTGGTTAAGTTGTTACCACATATTTGTCCAGACTCCGAAATAGCAAAGTCATTGTCTTGCAGTCGAACCAAAGCGTCATATGTAACCAAAGAATGCTTGGCCAAACAACAATTGGAAGAAATAGCCAACATTCTAAAGCATACAAAATTTTCCTTGATAGTTGACGAGACCACTGACATTGCCACTGAAAAGTCACTAGCTCTAGTTGTTAGGTTTTACAATGAAAAAACATTCGCAGTGGCAGACAAATTTTTTGGGCTTATCAAAATGGAGAATTCCTCAGCTGAAGCCATTTTTAATAAAATTGTTAATTACCTTGAAGAGCTGAATATTTCCATAAACAATTTGATTGGATTGGCTGCAGATAATGCAGCCGTTATGATGGGAAAACAAACAGGCGTCCAGGCTCGATTTAAAGAAATCCTACCGAATATATTTGTACTAGGTTGTATATGCCATTCATTTCATCTTTGCTCTTCTGCCGCCGCCAAAAAGCTACCAAGAAGCTTGGAAGATTTTATTAGAGAAATCTACAACTACTTCGCAAACAGCAGTAAAAGAATTGGCAAGCTGAATGAATGCCAAGTATTCGTGAACTTGAAGCCACATAAACTGCTTCACCCAGCTCAGACCAGGTGGCTTTCATTACAAGTAAAGTTACATGCATTTAGTATTTTCAACTCATTTTCAATAACTTTTTTCTAGGCCGCGGTAGATCGAATCTTGGAGAACTGGAACCCGTTGGTAATGTTTTTTACCAATGAATGTTTTGAGCAAGATTTACATTCTTGTAACAAACTTTTGGGAAATCTCAAAAATCCTATTTATAAATTATATTTCCTATTTTTGTCATATGTTTTAGATATTGTCAATCATTTAAATTTAGAGTTTCAATCCGAAAAAACTAAAATACATTTAATTCAGAAGAGAGTAAAAGACCTGTATAAAACACTGATTCGTAATTTTATAAAGAAAGAACATATAGACAGGTTTTCCATTCAAGATATCAATCCATCAAATCCTAGATTATTTCTAGAATTGGATACAATTTATCTTGGAGCACAAGTGGAAATAATATTAATTGATTCGAATATTGATGCAAATGAGGTAAAAAATTTTAAACTCAGATGTCTCGACTTTTATATTGAGTTGTGTAGTGAAATAAAAAAAAGGTTTGATTTTCAGAACCCTGTAATGGAATATTTATCCATTTTTGATCCAAAAATAGCCATATCAGGAGAAATTGGAAATATTGTGAAGGAAACAGTTACTTTTTTTCCAAATCTAGTGAGTAATATTGAGAAACTTAATTCAGAGTGGCGTTTACTTGCTGATATTGAAAGTTTCAAACAATGTAATTTGAACGATTTTCAAGAATTTTGGAACAATATTTTCAAGGCTGAAAATCAACTTGGGGAACAGCTTTTTCCTAATCTTTCTATTTTGGTGAAAGGAATCTTAACTTTACCCCATTCATCCGCTGCAGCGGAACGCGTCTTTTCCCAATTATTTTTATTAAAAACCAAAATCCGGAACAGATTGGACGTTGATACATGCTGCAGTATTTTACATACCAAAGAACTCCTTGGCAATGATACTTGCTATTCATGGAGCCCCTCCCTTGATTTATTAAAAACGGAGTTCAGGGAGTAGTTGAGTTTTTGAGTTTAGTCAGCTTTGAAAGAGAGTTCAGAAATATTGTTTATTATTTTATTTTCAAGTTTTTTGATAAGATGGATATGTTTTGTTTGAATATTTTATTTTTCGCTACTTTACTTGGATTACCTTTTCAGTTTGTTGTTTGATTGTTCTTGAATTTATAGTTTTTATATTTATCAATATATTTGAATATATACATATACATTGTAGAATTGTGTATTCATTTTATGTTTTCATAGAACAATCTATTATTATTTGACCTCACCTCACCAGTGGCGCACCGAGGAGGGGGTTTTGGGGGTTAAAACCTGTTAAAACCCCCCCAAGGCCCTGCAAGTTTAAAAAAAAATATTAAAAAGTAAGGTTGTTTTTGACACGTAATAGAAAAATCAGCTTGAAATATCAATTTAATAAATAAAATATCATTTTAAATACCTTTTTCATATTATAATGGGTGTTATAAAGAGACCAAGATGGAAACCAGAATTAACAAATAAGGTTAGTGTTTAGTCAAGTTCAAATTGAAAAATCAATTGCTAGACTGCAAAATGAAGAGCGATCTAAAGTTGACTTAACCGCGTTACAACACACAACACTCAACTGACACCTTTACAAATATCAGGACGTTACTGCATAATATATTAGCTATTGCCTTTCTCTACTGCGAAAAGTGAACGTAGTTTTTCAACTTTTCCAAAGACTCAAAAATGTTCAAGTACCTATAATAATTGTTCTTCGATGACCGACTAAATTGGCTCACCGTGGTCAGTTCAGAAATCGACATAAATGAGATATCCATTTACAAGAAAACGCTACGGACGTAACAAATTAGCGGCAAATAGAACGGAATCTCCCCTCCTAGAAATAAGGGGAAATTAATAAGAAAGTAGGGGAAATTCTCAAAAAAAAAATTCGCGAGGCCTGCGGCGCTATTATACCCCTCTTCAACAACACACACTGTCTACCCCCCATCAACCCATTTCTACCCCGCTACATTCTGATAGTATACCCCGATCAAAAAAGAGCTTGTGGCAACGCTAAGAGCCAAAGCTGCGTTTGAGTCTCGCGTGGACGCAGAAGTCAAGAAAAGAGTGCAAGCCTTTCAGGCTGCACAAAACAACTAGACAACGGTCTAGAGTTCACCGCAGCGAGAGCGGAGTTAGGACTAACACGTCGCAACCGTGTATTCACCTCTGGTAGTGGCTCCAGATTTGTACCCCTTTTTATTTTATTCTCTTTTCTTTTTCGTAACCACTAGTGCGGAGACACACGGGTATAACGAGTTTTGCTGCGATCCTACCCTGTGACCAAGAGGCCTTCGGAAGATAACCCGGTACCAAAGAGCTAAACTTAAGTGAGAGATTGGGACACTAAAGAGGTTTAGTGGGTCGAACCCCACACTACCCTATGGTCTTGGACCATAGAGTGTCTGGTTTTAGATTCCTCTCCTTGGGGCCGGAACCCCTGAAAAAAAAAAAATGAAGAAAAAAAAAAGAGGACCCGAAGCCGAGAGGTAGGAGGGGGGGAGAACAACAGCACATCAAAGTGTGATCGTATTTTTGTTTGTAGATGATATGGGTGTGTGTTGTAGTTTATTGTGCCACAGCACAAAACAACTAGACAAAGGTCTAGAGTTCACCGCAGCGAGAGCGGAGTTAGGACAAACCCGTCGCAACCGTGTATCCACCTCTGGTAGTGGCTCCAGATTTGTACCCCTTTTTATTTTATTCTCTTTTTTTTTTCGTAACCACTAGTGCGGAGACACACGGGTAGGACGAGTTTTGCCGCCATCCTACCCTGTGACCAAGAGGCCTTCGGAAGATAACCCGGTACCAAAGAGCTAAACTTGAGTGAGAGATTGGGACACTAAAGAGGTTTCGTGGGTCGAACCCCACAATACTCGATGGTCTTGGACCATAGAGTGTCTGGTTTCAGATTCCTCTCCTTGGGGCCGGAACCCCTGAACAAAAAAAAAAAAAGAAGAAAAAAAAAAGAGGACCTGAAGCCAAGAAGTAGGAGGGGGGGAGAACAACAGCACATCACAGTGTGATCGTATTTTTGTTTGTAGATAATTGGCTGAGACTGCTTCATCATTGTTCAGCCACTTTCCACTGAAGAAAGGCTGTGTGACCGTGATTGACTTATTGGTATCGTTATTAGATTTAAGTTTTTTTTATTATCTATTTTTGTTTAAAAGAGTGATCACTTAGGGACTTTACTTTAGGGATGAATAAATAGATTTTTATCCATTGTACTTCTAGTATTTTGATTTGGTTAAATGTACCCTCATTGTTGTTTTAAAACTTTTTTTTTCTCTTTTGATAATTTCTGTGAATGGGAAGGTGCCCGGAACATCGGGAGAATTCCGACTTATTCAGTCTTGAGTCGGTGGCGCTTAACCTACTATCCTCTCCGGCATTGAGCTAGGGCCTAATTTGCTCACGCAGTAAACCACCCTCTCATTCCAGAAATCAAGTAACTTTCTCTATCCTTTGTTACCTCATTCTTTTTTTTTCTTTACTTTTAAGAGTCACAAAGAGCGTGGCAAATTTTTGACGCCCAACGTGGGGCCTGCTTTCAAAAACTAGCAGGCGAAAATTTCACTGTCATTTTCTGATAAAAGCTTTGAGGTACATAGAGCCAAATTTATAACTTCCCTTTCAGGGCGCTATATTGAGTATTTGTTTTTATTTTTTTTTTCTCTCGTACGTATTTATTGCTCGATTTATTTATTGTGTATTTGCGCTACCCCATTGATTTATCGATTATTACTTTAGCATTATTGAATTATTGATTTTTACCCTGCCATAATTACTCTTGATCACTGTCTTGCCCATAATTGACTAGTTCATTATCACTTTAATTTTCTTAGAAATTCAACCCTGGTAAATTATCTTCAATCTCTGTTTTCTTGACTTTCAAATTTTTCTTTTCTTCCTTTGTTGTTTCTGGTTCTGGTTTGTCGTCACGATAGATTACAAAATGGATATTTTGTATCTCAAAAAGGAAATGTTGTCTTATGAGATTGTTCTTCGGGGTGTTCAAGTTGATGACAAAAAGACCGTCGATCAAATGAGGAAAATTCTTCGTCCACTCCTCAGACTCGAAAAGACCAAATCACACGTACCACCTCCATATCCATTCAAGTTTGCGGATGAAAAGTTGCAGATTAGGACATTTCTGGATGAGGCTGTCGACAAAATCTCTACCATATCCGGCGACCAGGCCCAAAATAAATATCTAAATACCCAATCCAGGTTGGTTCACTTGCTCGACCGTGTTAAGCGAATACCGGATGATATAATGTCCCCTGACGAACAGACAGAGCGTACTGAGTTACTGGTCGATGTTTTGGCCGCATTGGATTCATTGGAGACAGCCGCGAAGGGTGATCCTGAAATCAGCCGTTTCCTGGAACCTCATGATCTCAACGCATCTACTTCATGCAACAGAGACACACCACCAACTATCGTCCATCATGACTCAAAACCACCTAATTTGGACAAATGGAACCTCAAATTTTCCGGAGACTCGAAGTTGTCAGTTCATAATTTTCTAGAACGAGTGACCGCATTGAGTAGGTCTCGTAGAGTTCGTGAACACCAACTTTTGAGTGTGCCATCGACTTGTTTTCCGGAAAAGCATGTCATGGGGGAATGTCATAAAGAGTCCATCACCATCAGTGTCGACAAAGCGGCTGGAGCTGTACGATGTTTGGCCATGTTTCTGATTCCACAACGCGTGGCATTTTATGACAATGTCATTTGGTTACTGCTCTCGATGCCGATCTCCAAAATCACCGTTCCTGTCGTACTTCGGGACTTATCCAACCAACATTTAGATCGACGCAACAGAACAACACCAATCCAGATCGACGAGGTATCATATTATTTTAGAGTTTGGCTGATTTTGATTGATCTGATAGTGCTCGTAATTGAGAATGTAAATTTATTCGACGTACAGAAGGAGTTTATGGAACTTCTTATTTATAATCATCACATTCTATGTGCGTTTCGTGTATCGATGATATTTCTCGACTAATCCCGACATCTACAACACGTAGTAGTGGCACTGAAGAGTTGGATGCCCAAAGCAACGCGCCACTCGCACCGCTAGCGATACATGCAGTCCTCGCTCGCGGCTTGACCCAAATCTCCGCCTGGAATCAACTTGCCATGGCGGCGTATCAGGCGTATCAAAAAGAGCGTGTTCTCGTCACCATACGGGGCAGCGCGTTGCAAAATCGCACCATTCTACCCCAGGCCCTACGGTATGAACAATCGTTGCTTAAAAAACGCAATACAATGATCGATCTTATCAAAACGACGGTATTGGAAATTGCACAGGTCGCACGTTACTTGTTGGTGGATAAACGCACTTCTATGCGCTAGCGGTGAACGAAACGCGAGCTGCGTGGTTTGCGGGGGGAAAGGCCACCCCGCAAGCTGGCGTGGCTGCCCATCGTACATGGGCAGAACGAACCCCAAAAAAGGGGAAGAGAAGACAAAAGCATACGCTTTTTGGTCGAAGAGAGCCAAAGCTGCGTTTGAGTCTCGCGTCGACGCAGAAGTCAAGAAAAGAGTGCAAGCCTTTCAGGCTGCACAAAACAACTAGACAACGGTCTAGAGTTCACCGCAGCGAGAGCGGAGTTAGGACTAACACGTCGCAACCGTGTATTCACCTCTGGTAGTGGCTCCAGATTTGTACCCCTTTTTATTTTATTCTCTTTTCTTTTTCGTAACCACTAGTGCGGAGACACACGGGTAGAACGAGTTTTGCCGCGATCCTACCCTGTGACCAAGAGGCCTTCGGAAGATAACCCGGTACCAAAGAGCTAAACTTAAGTGAGAGATTGGGACACTAGAGAGGTTTAGTGGGTCGAACCCCACACTACTCTATGGTCTTGGACCATAGAGTGTCTGGTTATAGATTCCTCTCCTTGGGGCCGGAACCCCTGAAAAAAAAAAAAAAGAAGAAAAAAAAAGAGGACCCGAAGCCGAGAGGTAGGAGGGGGGGAGCACAACAGCACATCAAAGTGTGATCGTATTTTTGTTTGTAGATGATATGGGTGTGTGTTGTAGTTTATTGTGCCACAGCACAAAACAACTAGACAAAGGTCTAGAGTTCACCGCAGCGAGAGCGGAGTTAGGACAAACCCGTCGCAACCGTGTATTCACCTCTGGTAGTGGCTCCAGATTTGTACCCCTTTTTATTTTATTCTCTTTTTTTTTTCGAAACCACTAGTGCGGAGACACACGGGTAGGACAAGTTTTGCCGCCATCCTACTCTGTGACCAAGAGGCCTTCGGAAGATAACCCGGTACCAAAGAGCTAAACTTGAGTGAGAGATTGGGACACTAAAGAGGTTTCGTGGGTCGAACCCCACACTACTCGATGGTCTTGGACCATAGAGTGTCTGGTTTCAGATTCCTCTCCTTGGGGCCGGAACCCCTAAAAAAAAAAAAAAGAAGAAAAAAAAAAGAGGACCTGAAGCCAAGAAGTAGGAGGGGGGGAGAACAACAGCACATCACAGTGTGATCGTATTTTTGTTTGTAGATAATTGGCTGAGACTGCTACATCATTGTTCAGCCACTTTCCACTGAAGAAAGGCTGTGTGACCGTGATTGACTTATTGGTATCGTTATTAGATTTAAGTTTTTTTTATTATCTATTTTTGTTTAAAAGAGTGATCACTTAGGGACTTTACTTTGGGGATAAATAAATAGATTTTTATCCATTGTACTTCTAGTATTTTGATTTGGTTATATGTACCCTCATTGTTGTTTAAAAACTTTTTTTTTCTCTTTTGATAATTTCTGTGAATGGGAAGGTGCCCGGAACATCGGGAGAATTCCGACTTATTCAGTCTTGAGTCGGTGGCGCTTAACCTACTATCCTCTCCGGCATTGAGCTAGGGCCTAATTTGCTCACGCAGTAAACCACCCTCTCATTCCAGAAATCAAGTAACTTTCTCTATCCTTTATTACCTCATTCTTTTTTTTTCTTTACTCTTAAGAGTCACAAAGAGCGTGGCAAATTTTTGGCGCCCAACGTGGGGCCTGCTTTCAAAAACTAGCAGGCGAAAATTTCACTGTCATTTTCTGATAAAAGCTTTGAGGTACATAGAGCCAAATTTATAACTTCCCTTTCAGGGCGCTATATTGATTATTTGTTTTTATTTTTTTTTTCTCTCGTACGTATTTATCGCTCGATTTATTTATTGTGTATTTGCGCTACCCAATTGATTTATCGATTATTACTTTAGCATTATTGAATTATTGATTTTTACCCTGCCATAATTACTCTTGATCACTGTCTTGCCCATAATTGACTAGTTCATTATCACTTTAATTTTCTTAGAAATTCAACCCTGGTAAATTATCTTCAATCTCTGTTTTCTTGACTTTCAAATTTTTCTTTTCTTCCTTTGTTGTTTCTGGTTCTGGTTTGTCGTCACGATGGATTACAAAATGTATATTTTGTATCTCAAAAAGGAAATGTTGTCTTATGAGATTGTTCTTCGGGGTGTTCAATTTGATGACAAAAAGACCGTCGACCAAATGAGGAAAATTCTTCGTCCACTCCTCAGACTCGAAAAGACCAAATCACACGTACCACCTCCATATCCATTCAAGTTTGCGGATGAAAAGTTGCAGATTAGGACATTTCTGGATGAGGCTGTCGACAAAATTCCTACCATATCCGGCGACCAGGCCCAAAATAAATATCTAAATACCCAATCCAGGTTGGTTCACTTGCTCGACCGTGTTAAGCGAATACCGGATGATATAATGTCCCCTGACGAACAGACAGAGCGTACTGAGTTACTGGTCGATGTTTTGGCCGCATTGGATTCATTGGAGACAGCCGCGAAGGGTGATCCTGAAATCAGCCGTTTCCTGGAACCTCATGATCTCAACGCATCTACTTCATGCAACAGAGACACACCACCAACTATCGTCCATCATGACTCAAAACCACCTAATTTGGACAAATGGAACCTCAAATTTTCCGGAGACTCGAAGTTGTCAGTTCATAATTTTCTAGAACGAGTGACCGCATTGAGTAGGTCTCGTAGAGTTCGTGAACACCAACTTTTGAGTGTGCCATCGACTTGTTTTCCGGAAAAGCATGTCATGGGGGAATGTCATAAAGAGTCCATCACCATCAGTGTCGACAAAGCGGCTGGAGCTGTACGATGTTTGGCCATGTTTCTGATTCCACAACGCGTGGCATTTTATGACAATGTCATTTGGTTACTGCTCTCGATGCCGATCTCCAAAATCACCGTTCCTGTCGTACTTCGGGACTTATCCAACCAACATTTAGATCGACGCAACAGAACAACACCAATCCAGATCGACGAGGTATCATATTATTTTAGAGTTTGGCTGATTTTGATTGATCTGATAGTGCTCGTAATTGAGAATGTAAATTTATTCGACGTACAGAAGGAGTTTATGGAACTTCTTATTTATAATCATCACATTCTATGTGCGTTTCGTGTATCGATGATATTTCTCGACTAATCCCGACATCTACAACACGTAGTAGTGGCACTGAAGAGTTGGATGCCCAAAGCAACGCGCCACTCGCACCGCTAGCGATACATGCAGTCCTCGCTCGCGGCTTGACCCAAATCTCCGCCTGGAATCAACTTGCCATGGCGGCGTATCAGGCGTATCAAAAAGAGCGTGTTCTCGTCACCATACGGGGCAGCGCGTTGCAAAATCGCACCATTCTACCCCAGGCCCTACGGTATGAACAATCGTTGCTTAAAAAACGCAATACAATGATCGATCTTATCAAAACGACGGTATTGGAAATTGCACAGGTCGCACGTTACTTGTTGGTGGATAAACGCACTTCTATGCACTAGCGGTGAACGAAACGCGAGCTGCGTGGTTTGCGGGGGGAAAGGCCACCCCGCAAGCTGGCGTGGCTGCCCATCGTACATGGGCAGAACGAACCCCAAAAAAGGGGAAGAGAAGACAAAAGCATACGCTTTTTGGTCGAAGAGAGCCAAAGCTGCGTTTGAGTCTCGCGTCGACGCAGAAGTCAAGAAAAGAGTGCAAGCCTTTCAGGCTGCACAAAACAACTAGACAACGGTCTAGAGTTCACCGCAGCGAGAGCGGAGTTAGGACTAACACGTCGCAACCGTGTATTCACCTCTGGTAGTGGCTCCAGATTTGTACCCCTTTTTATTTTATTCTCTTTTCTTTTTCGTAACCACTAGTGCGGAGACACACGGGTAGAACGAGTTTTGCCGCGATCCTACCCTGTGACCAAGAGGCCTTCGGAAGATAACCCGGTACCAAAGAGCTAAACTTAAGTGAGAGATTGGGACACTAGAGAGGTTTAGTGGGTCGAACCCCACACTACTCTATGGTCTTGGACCATAGAGTGTCTGGTTATAGATTCCTCTCCTTGGGGCCGGAACCCCTGAAAAAAAAAAAAAAAAGAAGAAAAAAAAAGAGGACCCGAAGCCGAGAGGTAGGAGGGGGGGAGCACAACAGCACATCAAAGTGTGATCGTATTTTTGTTTGTAGATAATATGGGTGTGTGTTGTAGTTTATTGTGCCACAGCACAAAACATCTAGACAAAGGTCTAGAGTTCACCGCAGCGAGAGCGGAGTTAGGACAAACCCGTCGCAACCGTGTATTCACCTCTGGTAGTGGCTCCAGATTTGTACCCCTTTTTATTTTATTCTCTTTTTTTTTTCGAAACCACTAGTGCGGAGACACACGGGTAGGACAAGTTTTGCCGCCATCCTACCCTGTGACCAAGAGGCCTTCGGAAGATAACCCGGTACCAAAGAGCTAAACTTGAGTGAGAGATTGGGACACTAAAGAGGTTTCGTGGGTCGAACCCCACACTACTCGATGGTCTTGGACCATAGAGTGTCTGGTTTCAGATTCCTCTCCTTGGGGCCGGAACCCCTAAAAAAAAAAAAAAGAAGAAAAAAAAAAGAGGACCTGAAGCCAAGAAGTAGGAGGGGGGGAGAACAACAGCACATCACAGTGTGATCGTATTTTTGTTTGTAGATAATTGGCTGAGACTGCTACATCATTGTTCAGCCACTTTCCACTGAAGAAAGGCTGTGTGACCGTGATTGACTTATTGGTATCGTTATTAGATTTAAGTTTTTTTTATTATCTATTTTTGTTTAAAAGAGTGATCACTTAGGGACTTTACTTTGGGGATAAATAAATAGATTTTTATCCATTGTACTTCTAGTATTTTGATTTGGTTATATGTACCCTCATTGTTGTTTAAAAACTTTTTTTTTCTCTTTTGATAATTTCTGTGAATGGGAAGGTGCCCGGAACATCGGGAGAATTCCGACTTATTCAGTCTTGAGTCGGTGGCGCTTAACCTACTATCCTCTCCGGCATTGAGCTAGGGCCTAATTTGCTCACGCAGTAAACCACCCTCTCATTCCAGAAATCAAGTAACTTTCTCTATCCTTTATTACCTCATTCTTTTTTTTTCTTTACTCTTAAGAGTCACAAAGAGCGTGGCAAATTTTTGGCGCCCAACGTGGGGCCTGCTTTCAAAAACTAGCAGGCGAAAATTTCACTGTCATTTTCTGATAAAAGCTTTGAGGTACATAGAGCCAAATTTATAACTTCCCTTTCAGGGCGCTATATTGATTATTTGTTTTTATTTTTTTTTTCTCTCGTACGTATTTATCGCTCGATTTATTTATTGTGTATTTGCGCTACCCAATTGATTTATCGATTATTACTTTAGCATTATTGAATTATTGATTTTTACCCTGCCATAATTACTCTTGATCACTGTCTTGCCCATAATTGACTAGTTCATTATCACTTTAATTTTCTTAGAAATTCAACCCTGGTAAATTATCTTCAATCTCTGTTTTCTTGACTTTCAAATTTTTCTTTTCTTCCTTTGTTGTTTCTGGTTCTGGTTTGTCGTCACGATGGATTACAAAATGTATATTTTGTATCTCAAAAAGGAAATGTTGTCTTATGAGATTGTTCTTCGGGGTGTTCAATTTGATGACAAAAAGACCGTCGACCAAATGAGGAAAATTCTTCGTCCACTCCTCAGACTCGAAAAGACCAAATCACACGTACCACCTCCATATCCATTCAAGTTTGCGGATGAAAAGTTGCAGATTAGGACATTTCTGGATGAGGCTGTCGACAAAATTCCTACCATATCCGGCGACCAGGCCCAAAATAAATATCTAAATACCCAATCCAGGTTGGTTCACTTGCTCGACCGTGTTAAGCGAATACCGGATGATATAATGTCCCCTGACGAACAGACAGAGCGTACTGAGTTACTGGTCGATGTTTTGGCCGCATTGGATTCATTGGAGACAGCCGCGAAGGGTGATCCTGAAATCAGCCGTTTCCTGGAACCTCATGATCTCAACGCATCTACTTCATGCAACAGAGACACACCACCAACTATCGTCCATCATGACTCAAAACCACCTAATTTGGACAAATGGAACCTCAAATTTTCCGGAGACTCGAAGTTGTCAGTTCATAATTTTCTAGAACGAGTGACCGCATTGAGTAGGTCTCGTAGAGTTCGTGAAAACCAACTTTTTGAGTGTGCCATCGACTTGTTTTCCGGAAAAGCGTTAAATTGGTACAGGGCAAATCGGGACAGGTTTCATAATTGGCAGACTTTGTGTGACTTACTTCGTAGACATTTTGAACCACCAGATTATCGATCCAGGCTATTTAAAGAAATTTTGGAAAGAACGCAAGACACATCAGAGAGCATCGTTGACTATCTCTCCTGCATGCAAGCACTGTTTAGGCGTTATGGCGAATTATCTGCAGACACTCAATTGGACATTTTGACCCGGAACCTATCTCCATTTTACACTACACAACTTCCCGTAGTGGAATCCATCGAAGAATTGGAGCAGGAGTGCCTGAAACTGGAAACGAAAAAGTATAGAGCCGAGCATTATGTGCCACCTTCTCGGAAACGTCAGCAATTCGTTGAGCCAGATTTTGCTTTTGTGGGTGTCGACCAACATCAAGACTTTGATTTGGATAGAGTGGACTATTCATCCCCTTCAACTTCTGGAAATAGACCTCCAAGACAACAACAATCCAGTTTGGTTTGTTGGAACTGTAAAAATACTGGTCATCTGAATCGAGAGTGTCCCAATCACCGTTCCTGTCGTACTTCGGGACTTATCCAACCAACATTTAGATCGACGCAACAGAACAACACCAATCCAGATCGACGAGGTATCATATTATTTTAGAGTTTGGCTGATTTTGATTGATCTGATAGTGCTCGTAATTGAGAATGTAAATTTATTCGACGTACAGAAGGAGTTTATGGAACTTCTTATTTATAATCATCACATTCTATGTGCGTTTCGTGTATCGATGATATTTCTCGACTAATCCCGACATCTACAACACGTAGTAGTGGCACTGAAGAGTTGGATGCCCAAAGCAACGCGCCACTCGCACCGCTAGCGATACATGCAGTCCTCGCTCGCGGCTTGACCCAAATCTCCGCCTGGAATCAACTTGCCATGGCGGCGTATCAGGCGTATCAAAAAGAGCGTGTTCTCGTCACCATACGGGGCAGCGCGTTGCAAAATCGCACCATTCTACCCCAGGCCCTACGGTATGAACAATCGTTGCTTAAAAAACGCAATACAATGATCGATCTTATCAAAACGACGGTATTGGAAATTGCACAGGTCGCACGTTACTTGTTGGTGGATAAACGCACTTCTATGCGCTAGCGGTGAACGGAACGCGAGCTGCGTGGTTTGCGGGGGGAAAGGCCACCCCGCAAGCTGGCGTGGCTGCCCATCGTACATGGGCAGAACGAACCCCAAAAAAGGGGAAGAGAAGACAAAAGCATACGCTTTTTGGTCGAAGAGAGCCAAAGCTGCGTTTGAGTCTCGCGTCGACGCAGAAGTCAAGAAAAGAGTGCAAGCCTTTCAGGCTGCACAAAACAACTAGACAACGGTCTAGAGTTCACCGCAGCGAGAGCGGAGTTAGGACTAACACGTCGCAACCGTGTATTCACCTCTGGTAGTGGCTCCAGATTTGTACCCCTTTTTATTTTATTCTCTTTTCTTTTTCGTAACCACTAGTGCGGAGACACACGGGTAGAACGAGTTTTGCCGCGATCCTACCCTGTGACCAAGAGGCCTTCGGAAGATAACCCGGTACCAAAGAGCTAAACTTAAGTGAGAGATTGGGACACTAGAGAGGTTTAGTGGTTCGAACCCCACACTACTCTATGGTCTTGGACCATAGAGTGTCTGGTTATAGATTCCTCTCCTTGGGACCGGAACCCCTGAAAAAAAAAAAAAAAAAAAGAAGAAAAAAAAAGAGGACCCGAAGCCGAGAGGTAGGAGGGGGGGAGAACAACAGCACATCAAAGTGTGATCGTATTTTTGTTTGTAGATAATATGGGTGTGTGTTGTAGTTTATTGTGCCACAGCACAAAACAACTAGACAAAGGTCTAGAGTTCACCGCAGCGAGAGCGGAGTTAGGACAAACCCGTCGCAACCGTGTATCCACCTCTGGTAGTGGCTCCAGATTTGTATCCCTTTTTATTTTATTCTCTTTTTTTTTTCGCAACCACTAGTGCGGAGACACACGGGTAGGACGAGTTTTGCCGCCATCCTACCCTGTGACCAAGAGGCCTTCGGAAGATAACCCGGTACCAAAGAGCTAAACTTGAGTGAGAGATTGGGACACTAAAGAGGTTTCGTGGGTCGAACCCCACACTACTCGATGGTCTTGGACCATTTGGAGTGTCTGGTTTCAGATTCCTCTCCTTGGGGCCGGAACCCCTAAAAAAAAAAAAAAAGAAGAAAAAAAAAAGAGGACCTGAAGCCAAGAAGTAGGAGGGGGGGAGAACAACAGCACATCACAGTGTGATCGTATTTTTGTTTGTAGATAATTGGCTGAGACTGCTACATCATTGTTCAGCCACTTTCCACTGAAGAAAGGCTGTGTGACCGTGATTGACTTATTGGTATCGTTATTAGATTTAAGTTTTTTTTATTATCTATTTTTGTTTAAAAGAGTGATCACTTAGGGACTTTACTTTGGGGATAAATAAATAGATTTTTATCCATTGTACTTCTAGTATTTTGATTTGGTTATATGTACCCTCATTGTTGTTTAAAAACTTTTTTTTTCTCTTTTGATAATTTCTGTGAATGGGAAGGTGCCCGGAACATCGGGAGAATTCCGACTTATTCAGTCTTGAGTCGGTGGCGCTTAACCTACTATCCTCTCCGGCATTGAGCTAGGGCCTAATTTGCTCACGCAGTAAACCACCCTCTCATTCCAGAAATCAAGTAACTTTCTCTATCCTTTATTACCTCATTCTTTTTTTTTCTTTACTCTTAAGAGTCACAAAGAGCGTAGCAAATTTTTGGCGCCCAACGTGGGGCCTGCTTTCAAAAACTAGCAGGCAAAAATTTCACTGTCATTTTTTGATAAAAGCTTTTTGGTACATAGAGCCAAATTTATAACTTCCCTTTCAGGGCGCTATATTGAGTATCTGTTTTTATTTTTTTTTTCTCTCGTACGTATTTATTGCTCGATTTATTTATTGTGTATTTGCGCTACCCCATTGATTTATCGATTATTACTTTAGCATTATTGAATTATTGATTTTTACCCTGCCATAATTACTCTTGATCACTGTCTTGCCCATAATTGACTAGTTCATTATCACTTTAATTTTCTTAGAAATTCAACCCTGGTAAATTATCTTCAATCTCTGTTTTCTTGACTTTCAAATTTTTCTTTTCTTCCTTTGTTGTTTCTGGTTCTGGTTAGTCGTCACGATGGATTACAAAATGTATATTTTGTATCTCAAAAAGGAAATGTTGTCTTATGAGATTGTTCTTCGGGGTGTTCAATTTGATGACAAAAAGACCGTCGACCAAATGAGGAAAATTCTTCGTCCACTCCTCAGACTCGAAAAGACCAAATCACACGTACCACCTCCATATCCATTCAAGTTTGCGGATGAAAAGTTGCAGATTAGGACATTTCTGGATGAGGCTGTCGACAAAATTTTTACCATATCCGGAGACCAGGCCCAAAATAAATATCTAAATACCCAATCCAGGTTGGTTCACTTGCTCGACCGTGTTGAGCGAATACCGGATGATATAATGTCCCCTGACGAACAGACAGAGCGTACTGAGTTACTGGTCGATGTTTTGGCCGCATTGGATTCATTGGAGACAGCCGCGAAGGGTGATCCTGAAATCAGCCGTTTCCTGGAACCTCATGATCTTAACGCATCTACTTCATGCAACAGAGACACACCACCAACTATCGTCCATCATGACTCAAAACCACCTAATTTGGACAAATGGAACCTCAAATTTTCCGGAGACTCGAAGTTGTCAGTTCATAATTTTCTAGAACGAGTGACCGCATTGAGTAGGTCTCGTAGAGTTCGTGAAAACCAACTTTTTGAGTGTGCCATCGACTTGTTTTCCGGAAAAGCGTTAAATTGGTACAGGGCAAATCGGGACAGGTTTCATAATTGGCAGACTTTGTGTGACTTACTTCGTAGACATTTTGAACCACCAGATTATCGATCCAGGCTATTTAAAGAAATTTTGGAAAGAACGCAAGACACATCAGAGAGCATCGTTGACTATCTCTCCTGCATGCAAGCACTGTTTAGGCGTTATGGCGAATTATCTGCAGACACTCAATTGGACATTTTGACCCGGAACCTATCTCCATTTTACACTACCCAACTTCCCGTAGTGGAATCCATCGAAGAATTGGAGCAGGAGTGCCTGAAACTGGAAACGAAAAAGTATAGAGCCGAGCATTATGTGCCACCTTCTCGGAAACGTCAGCAATTCGTTGAGCCAGATTTTGCTTTTGTGAGTGTCGACCAACATCAAGACTTTGATTTGGATAGAGTGGACTATTCATCCCCTTCAACTTCTGGAAATAGACCTCCAAGACAACAACAACAATCCAGTTTGGTTTGTTGGAACTGTAAAAATACTGGTCATCTGAATCGAGAGTGTCCCAATCACCGTTCCTGTCGTACTTCGGGACTTATCCAACCAACATTTAGATCGAAGCAACAGAACAACACCAATCCAGATCGACGAGGTATCATATTATTTTAGAGTTTGGCTGATTTTGATTGATCTGATAGTGCTCGTAATTGAGAATGTAAATTTATTCGACGTACAGAAGGAGTTTATGGAACTTCTTATTTATAATCATCACATTCTATGTGCGTTTCGTGTATCGATGATATTTCTCGACTAATCCCGACATCTACAACACGTAGTAGTGGCACTGAAGAGTTGGATGCCCAAAGCAACGCGCCACTCGCACCGCTAGCGATACATGCAGTCCTCGCTACGGCTTGACCCAAATCTCCGCCTGGAATCAACTTGCCATGGCGGCGTATCAGGCGTATCAAAAAGAGCGTGTTCTCGTCACCATACGGGGCAGCGCGTTGCAAAATCGCACCATTCTACCCCAGGCCCTACGGTATGAACAATCGTTGCTTAAAAAACGCAATACAATGATCGATCTTATCAAAACGACGGTATTGGAAATTGCACAGGTCGCACGTTACTTGTTGGTGGATAAACGCACTTCTATGCGCTAGCGGTGAACGGAACGCGAGCTGCGTGGTTTGCGGGGGGAAAGGCCACCCCGCAAGCTGGCGTGGCTGCCCATCGTACATGGGCAGAACGAACCCCAAAAAAGGGGAAGAGAAGACAAAAGCATACGCTTTTTGGTCGAAGAGAGCCAAAGCTGCGTTTGAGTCTCGCGTCGACGCAGAAGTCAAGAAAAGAGTGCAAGCCTTTCAGGCTGCACAAAACAACTAGACAACGGTCTAGAGTTCACCGCAGCGAGAGCGGAGTTAGGACTAACACGTCGCAACCGTGTATTCACCTCTGGTAGTGGCTCCAGATTTGTACCCCTTTTTATTTTATTCTCTTTTCTTTTTCGTAACCACTAGTGCGGAGACACACGGGTAGAACGAGTTTTGCCGCGATCCTACCCTGTGACCAAGAGGCCTTCGGAAGATAACCCGGTACCAAAGAGCTAAACTTAAGTGAGAGATTGGGACACTAGAGAGGTTTAGTGGTTCGAACCCCACACTACTCTATGGTCTTGGACCATAGAGTGTCTGGTTATAGATTCCTCTCCTTGGGACCGGAACCCCTGAAAAAAAAAAAAAAAAAAAGAAGAAAAAAAAAGAGGACCCGAAGCCGAGAGGTAGGAGGGGGGGAGAACAACAGCACATCAAAGTGTGATCGTATTTTTGTTTGTAGATAATATGGGTGTGTGTTGTAGTTTATTGTGCCACAGCACAAAACAACTAGACAAAGGTCTAGAGTTCACCGCAGCGAGAGCGGAGTTAGGACAAACCCGTCGCAACCGTGTATCCACCTCTGGTAGTGGCTCCAGATTTGTACCCCTTTTTATTTTATTCTCTTTTTTTTTTCGCAACCACTAGTGCGGAGACACACGGGTAGGACGAGTTTTGCCGCCATCCTACCCTGTGACCAAGAGGCCTTCGGAAGATAACCCGGTACCAAAGAGCTAAACTTGAGTGAGAGATTGGGACACTAAAGAGGTTTCGTGGGTCGAACCCCACACTACTCGATGGTCTTGGACCATAGAGTGTCTGGTTTCAGATTCCTCTCCTTGGGGCCGGAACCCCTGAACAAAAAAAAAAAAAGAAGAAAAAAAAAAGAGGACGTGAAGCCAAGAAGTAGGAGGGGGGGAGAACAACAGCACATCACAGTGTGATCGTATTTTTGTTTGTAGATAATTGGCTGAGACTGCTACATCATTGTTCAGCCACTTTCCACTGAAGAAAGGCTGTGTGACCGTGATTGACTTATTGGTATCGTTATTAGATTTAAGTTTTTTTTATTATCTATTTTTGTTTAAAAGAGTGATCACTTAGGGACTTTACTTTGGGGATAAATAAATAGATTTTTATCCATTGTACTTCTAGTATTTTGATTTGGTTATATGTACCCTCATTGTTGTTTAAAAACTTTTTTTTTCTCTTTTGATAATTTCTGTGAATGGGAAGGTGCCCGGAACATCGGGAGAATTCCGACTTATTAAGTCTTGAGTCGGTGGCGCTTAACCTACTATCCTCTCCGGCATTGAGCTAGGGCCTAATTTGCTCACGCAGTAAACCACCCTCTCATTCCAGAAATCAAGTAACTTTCTCTATCCTTTATTACCTCATTCTTTTTTTTTCTTTACTCTTAACCCTTTCGGGAGCGTTGACGGGACGTTCCCGACACGAACAAAAATTGTCTGCGGGACCACTGTCGGCTATACTCGACAGGGGTCAAATGAACTGCTTGAACCATTGTCGATCATTTGCGACACCTTTAAAAAACAAAAAACTCACCCAGACCAGTGTCGGCTACGTCCCGTTCAGTATTGCATGTCCCCACAGACCAGTGTCTGCACATTCCGACACCGTCGAGCATAGGCGACAACGGGCTGTCGGGTAACATCGTTTCAGAACATGCGCAACAAGCGAAAATGGGACTTATTACACCCATTATTAAGGTCCTTGTGTTGAAAAAGGAACTAGTCGCGTGTCGTGTGCATTGTTTTGGGTTTTCCATCTTGTTATTCAAAACATTGTGCGGTATGGATGACGCTAGAGCTGGTCCTTCTGAGGAAGGAAGAGCGCGAAATAAACGAAAAAAAATTGAAGGAAGTAGTGGTGATAATTACTGTGGGCTTGATAATTACTGTGGGCTGACTGCGGAGGAAGTCCGGAATATGTCGAAGTACAGTATAAGTTCTGATGAAGACGAGCCCGAGGATCCATTTGCTGACAGTGGAAGCGATTTTATTCCCAGTTCGGAAAGCAGTTCATCGGAGTCCGAATTTTTACAAATGTCTGATGTTGGTGTCGACGATAATACCGGTAATTCAGATCAAGAGCAGGAGCTGGATAATGTCATAGAAATAGACGAGGCCATGAATCTTGAAAATCTTGAAATAAAGTGGACAAACTCTGAGTTCATACCGAAAATTTTTGCATTCGATAATTCAAATAGTGGGTTTCAAAATCGTAATTTGAATAGTGAGAGTATCGAAGTAGATTTTTTTATGAGTCTTTTGTCTGAAGATATTATGAACGTTATTGCCGTCGAGACAAATAGGTATGCTCTTCAGAAAGCTGCACCTAAGTGGAAAGACGTGGACGTTCCCGAACTGTATGTATTTTTCGCTATGACCATGCTTATGACACGTACGAAAAAATTAAACATCAAGGAGTATTGGACCCAAGATATTCTACTCAGCACTCCGGTTTTTGGAAAGACTATGTCAAGAAACAGATATTGTGAAATTCATCGCTATCTTCATTTTGCTAATAGTGAGAAGGAAGAGGACCATAATCGATTGAGAAAATTTGGAACCGTTTTGGAATCACTAAAAGACAATTTCAAGGCACAGTTTTATCCATTCCAGAATCTGGTAATCGATGAAAGTATGGTTCTCTTCAAAGGTCGCCTTAGTTTCAAACAATACATAAAAACAAAAAGACATCGTTTTGGAATTAAATTATATGTGTTGTGTGACTGTGAGACTGGCATAGTGTTAGACTTTATAGTGTATGTGGGGAAAGGAACAAATCCACAAGAAAACACTCGTGGATTAGGCGCTACAGGTGAAATAGTCAATAGTTTGTTGGAACCATACTTCAGTAAGGGCCATTCTCTTTTCACTGACAATTTTTATACCAGCCCAACATTGTCCACATTTCTTTATGAAAAGAAAACTAATTCATGTGGGACTGTAAGACAAAATAGAAAACAAATGCCACTTCTGGATAAAAAACTAAAGAGGGGCGAATGTGATTGGAGAAGCAGTGATAACTTTTTGGTGGTTAAATGGAAAGATCGTCGAGATGTAGTGATGCTTACTACCCTACACGAAAATAAAATGATCACTCTTCCAAGAAAAGATAGGGCTACAAACGAAGACGTTCAAAAGCCATTATGTGTTTTGGAATATAACAATCAAATGGGCGCCGTCGACCGGTCTGATATGATGATAAGCAGCATCGACTCTACGCGCAAAAGCATCAAATGGTACAGAAAACTATTTTTTCATACCATTGATATAACTTTGCTGAACTCTCATGCCATGTATTTGACGCAAAATACATCAAGAGTTCCATTGGCAAAATTTCAACTTGCAATAATTAGACAGTTGTTAGACAGGTAAAAAAAAATGTCCAAGAATATTTCAATTCCTATTTATGTGTATAATTTTTTCAGGTTTCAAAAAGCAGCATCGAGTTCCGTTCATTTGGATCTTGGTAATAGAAGACTCACAGAAAGGCACTTTCCCGATCTAGTACCAGTCAAGGAAGGTCGTAAATCGGGCTACAGGAGATGCCATGTATGTTCCCACACCAAAAAAAATCCTAAGAAAAGAAAAGAGACCAGATATATTTGTAAGGAATGTGATGTCGGGCTGTGTGCAACTCCCTGCTTCAAAATATATCACGAAGAAGAAATATTTTGAAACGAAGAGATTTTATATTATTTTGTTTAATATTCTTTATTTTTTTGCAAGTTTAGTAAGTTTCTATATTAGCTTTATTTATTTTCTTGGTTCTAATATAATAAAACTAAAATTAAAATGGTTTTTTATTCCGTCGGATATAGCCGACACTGGGCCATATAGTACTGCAAAAAGTCCGGTCCCCCAGGCAAATTTCGTCAGTGACACGTCGGTCCCGAAAGGGTTAAGTCACAAAGATCGTGGCAAATTTTTGGCGCCCAACGTGGGGCCTGCTTTCAAATACTAGCGGGCGAAAATTTCACTGTCATTTTCTGATAAAAGCTTTGAGGTACATAGAGCCAAATTTATAACTTCCCTTTCAGGGCGCTATATTGAGTATTTGTTTTTATTTTTTTTTTCTCTCGTACGTATTTATTGCTCGATTTATTTATTGTGTATTTGCGCTACCCCATTGATTTATCGATTATTACTTTAGCATTATTGAATTATTGATTTTTACCCTGCCATAATTACTCTTGATCACTGTCTTGCCCATAATTGACTAGTTCATTATCACTTTAATTTTCTTAGAAATTCAACCCTGGTAAATTATCTTCAATCTCTGTTTTCTTGACTTTCAAATTTTTCTTTTCTTCCTTTGTTGTTTCTGGTTCTGGTTTGTCGTCACCATGGATTACAAAATGTATATTTTGTATCTCAAAAAGGAAATGTTGTCTTATGAGATTGTTCTTCGGGGTGTTCAATTTGATGACAAAAAGACCGTCGACCAAATGAGGAAAATTCTTCGTCCACTCCTCAGACTCGAAAAGACCAAATCACACGTACCACCTCCATATCCATTCAAGTTTGCGGATGAAAAGTTGCAGATTAGGACATTTCTGGATGAGGCTGTCGACAAAATTCCTACCATATCCGGCGACCAGGCCCAAAATAAATATCTAAATACCCAATCCAGGTTGGTTCACTTGCTCGACCGTGTTAAGCGAATACCGGATGATATAATGTCCCCTGACGAACAGACAGAGCGTACTGAGTTACTGGTCGATGTTTTGGCCGCATTGGATTCATTGGAGACAGCCGCGAAGGGTGATCCTGAAATCAGCCGTTTCCTGGAACCTCATGATCTCAACGCATCTACTTCATGCAACAGAGACACACCACCAACTATCGTCCATCATGACTCAAAACCACCTAATTTGGACAAATGGAACCTCAAATTTTCCGGAGACTCGAAGTTGTCAGTTCATAATTTTCTAGAACGAGTGACCGCATTGAGTAGGTCTCGTAGAGTTCGTGAAAACCAACTTTTTGAGTGTGCCATCGACTTGTTTTCCGGAAAAGCGTTAAATTGGTACAGGGCAAATCGGGACAGGTTTCATAATTGGCAGACTTTGTGTGACTTACTTCGTAGACATTTTGAACCACCAGATTATCGATCCAGGCTATTTAAAGAAATTTTGGAAAGAACGCAAGACACATCAGAGAGCATCGTTGACTATCTCTCCTGCATGCAAGCACTGTTTAGGCGTTATGGCGAATTATCTGCAGACACTCAATTGGACATTTTGACCCGGAACCTATCTCCATTTTACACTACCCAACTTCCCGTAGTGGAATCCATCGAAGAATTGGAGCAGGAGTGCCTGAAACTGGAAACGAGAAAGTATAGAGCCGAGCATTATGTGCCACCTTCTCGGAAACGTCAGCAATTCGTTGAGCCAGATTTTGCTTTTGTGGGTGTCGACCAACATCAAGACTTTGATTTGGATAGAGTGGACTATTCATCCCCTTCAACCTCTGGAAATAGACCTCCAAGACCTCAACAACAATCCAGTTTGGTTTGTTGGAACTGTAAAAATACTGGTCTCTGAATCGAGAGTGTCCCAATAACCGTTCCTGTCGTACTTCGGGACTTATCCAACCAACATTTAGATCGACGCAACAGAACAACACCAATCCAGATCGACGAGGTATCAAGCCAATTGGAGGTAATGAATTTAGCACCCTTCATTGTGGACATAAGCGGTTTCAACAGTGGCTTGTAGATGCTTGGTGCAAAGTTGAGGCTGATTATTTGATCTATATGAAAACACGGTCTTCTAATTGGAGAGTTGCAGAAGAGCAAGCAATTAGAGGAGTACGAGAGCGTAAAGACGTAGACAACAGCAGCAGCAGCCAAATGATGATGAAGAAATGCGTATTAGAAAACCAATTGTTCTTCCAGCCAGATTTGAGGGTAGTTCTAGAAATTTAAAAAAGAGATAACGCGACTCTATGGCTACGATTGCTAAATTTGGCAAGCCAGATTTGTTGATTATATTTACATGTAATCCAAAATGGCCGGAAATAGAAAATGCACTACCAAAAAAACAGAAATGGAACAAAACTAGTAAGTTGCTCGTAGTTCCGGCTGAAATAATTCATAACTTCAGGAACTACTCGAAAATTTCCTTTGAGGAAAAATTCAATTTCATTAGGAAGACCAACATCAACAAACTGAGGGCCTTAAGAAGCAGTTCCACACCATTTGTCATCACAACTAATGATAACTTTATACACAACTTCACAAATGTGGACATTCCTGACTTTGCGCTCAAAATTTTGAGTTTGGGGCCTAAATTCTCATTGCCTTATTTACCCTCTGAAGTTCCTTTTCTAAATATTATCAAAGATCTTGAATACATGATTTCCTGCTCCGAAGTTTCAGAAGATGAGAAAAATTCTCTCCGTATGCAATCAGTGAACATTGTAAACAATTTCGTCCATCATTATCAAGATAACTCATACACCCTCAAGCAGTACAAAAACATCTTATCAGACTTCCGTAGAACACGCACTTTTTTACGGTCAAATTCCGAAATCATCGTGGCGCGCGCGGACAAGGGGAATAGTACGGTTCTCATGGTGAAATCGGAATATGACCAAGCGATGCATGAGCTGTTGTCAGATGGTGATACTTATGTGATGATTCCCTCTGATCCTACAGAAAGATATCAGGGTGCAGCTAATAAGTTTGTTGATTCTTTGCGGAAGGATGGTTGGATTGATGTTGATGTGGCAAATAGACTAAAAAGGTACAATTCTGTTCCTCCGAAATTGTATGGTATGAGGAAAACCCACAAAGCAGGAGTGAAAATGAGGCCGGTTGTTTCTTGTATTGACTCTCCGATGTATAATGTTTCGAAACTACTTCATGAAATTCTTCAACCTGTAACTTCAACATTCACATATAGTTCGAAGAACTCCTTTGAATTTGTAGAAAGAATTAATAACCTTACAATCCCACCTGGCCATATGATGGTTTCTCTGAACGTTGTATCTCTCTTCACGAATATTCCAAAAGCCCTGGTTCTTGACATAATTAGAAATGAATGGGAATTCATATCATCCTATACAGAGCTTCCCTTGGAAACCGTTTGTCAACTTGTCTCTCTATGCTTTGAATCGAGTTATTTTCTATATCACGGTAACTTTTATAAACAACTGGATGGTAGTGCTATGGGTAACCCGGCAAGTCCTGCATTGGCAAATCTCGTCATGAATTTTGTAATTTCCAATATTGTGAAAGCACTCCCCTTCGAAATTCCATTTTTGTTTCTATATGTAGATGATACGTTCATGTGCGTCCCGGAGGTGGAAATTGACCATCTCCTTGGGCACTTCAATAAATTCTGTTCCGAAATCCAATTTACTTTGGAAAAAGAATCGGACTGCAAATTACCCTTTCTGGATGTCACCGTCATTAGGTCCGAAGATGGAACATTAACAACTGATTGGTTTATGAAACCTACAGCGTCTGGAAGATTGCTCAATTACTTTTCGTATCATGCAACCAGACATAAAATAGCTACTATTTCAAACCTTCTCCATAGGATTGTTCATTTGAGCTCTCCGTGTTACTGGGAGACTAATTTCAATAGGTTGAGATGTTTGGCCAGGAAGAACAACTATCCTAAAGGTTTCGTTAATCGGATCATCGAGAGATACAAGCATGATACATCTGCTATAGTCACAAATCCGGATAAAAGTATGGCCTCCCAACATCATAATGTAAGGCATGTCCGTTTCCCGTTTATAGCTGGTCTGTCTCAGAAAATTCAGGCCCTACTTAGCACAACTAACATCAAGGTTGTCTTCTATAACGTGAAAACTACCAACCAGTTATTTACCCACCTAAAGGATCCAACGCCATTGATGAAAAGGTCGAATGTCATCTACAGTGTACCTTGCCAGTGTGGTAATATCTACATTGGACAGACGCGGCAATATGTAAGGTCAAGGATGAGGGGTCATAGATATGATTGTCAGGACAAATTTCAGGATAAGGTTGAAAAAACCGCTCTGGCCTCTCATCATTTCAATAACAACCACCAATTTATATTTGATGATGTCATCATCTTAGATTATGAGACGAACTATTATAGAAGGAACATATCAGAAATGGTTCATATCAAAGCATCGGTAGGAAAAACTGTAAATTTCAGAACGGACGTCAATAATTTATCTATAATCTATAATGGTCTCATAGATAGATTTAAGAACCAATCTAAGTAAGTCGAACATCATAGGATAAATCACCGGGAGACGTGACAACGCGGCCGTAATCTGTGTAGAGTGCAGAAATTAGTAGGATTAGGGAATAATAACAGTTTGGTACTGTATAAACCTGCTAGCAAAATATGTATCGTTGATTTTGAATGTCTTGTGTTGCTGACATGTTATTATTATGTGTGATCACTATTTTATCGAGTTTTAATATTTTAATGTTTTGATCAATGTGGTTCGTGCTATTTACTTGTCAATTTGTTGTATACCTTTTTAATCTTAACGGTGAGTTTTTTTTTTAAGATGTTAATACTTTTGTAATATGTTTTGTGGTTCATTATAGCCTGATGAAGACATGAAACAAATGTCGAAACGTAGCTGATAGATAAATAGAGGTTTTCCATCGCACAACTGTCTATTATTCCCACGAAAAACCATTTCCACATTGAGACTATTGGACGAGAAAATTCATCATTATAACAATAAATTAAGAACTAACGCGACAACAACATTTGAAACAAATCTTTTCAAACTATACAATAATGCTGTTTTTGGTAAAACGATGGAGGACATCGAATTAAATTATGTACCATTAAACCGATAAAATTTACGAGTATGTTCTATTATTTCGATATGCTTGCATATTGCAGTGGAACAAGACACCATTGTTCTCTGAATCTCTTTACACATATTCCGATGTGAACAAGCATTAATTGTCGTCTAGCTGTCTACTTTGAGTGGGAATCATTTTCCGCAACAGGTAATCCTATGACATCATATACAAAGCGCTCCGTCAATACTTTTTTGAAATGTGGTCGAACAAAATTAGTCAATTGATTCAACAGCATAACGTCGTAATAAGACATAATCGGGTAAGTGTATCTAAAATTTAAGTTTTTTTTTTATTTTGATAATTTTTCAATGAACATCATTTATCATTTTCAAAATTATCTTATTTTTGTTTGATTTTCTCTAGAACCTATCCATCATGAAGATCATCGCAATGCAGGGCTTCAATTTGGCACAAGAGTTCAAAGTCAAGGAGCTATCAATCTTTATATGAAAAGATCAATTATTAGTTCTTGTATCATCGTAAAAGTAATTTTTCATGTACCCTATGTTCCTCAAGTACCTGCGATTATGTACTTTGGATAGAATCTGTATTCCTGAAAATATATGATTTTATTTAACAGTAAAAAATGCTTTCAAAAGCTGTTTTCGGTACGATAAACGGTTCCGCAGATATTCGCAAGAAAAGATTTCTGTTTCTCAATTACAACACCTTGAATCTCTAAAATGATGAATTTGAGGAACTTAACATGCAATCATGATAATATTATATTAAAAAAATATTGGTTGACTTGGACACGGATTTTTTTTTTCTTATCACATATTTATATTTTATCATGCATATTAGATTTGATTATCAAAATAGTAATTCCAAGTCCGGTTGTCCTCGTGCTCTGCAGTAGCGGCTACATACTGGATAGCAAGAGGTCGCCGCCCCGACTAAACGCAAACTACATCTTTTTGTACTTCCAGTATCAATCAAAAACTTAGCGTTGAGTTGGGGTATTATTATGTGTGGTAAAGTAGATGAAATATTATTTAAATGTATTAAATTTTTTCGTTCTGAAAACTGTCCAAGGTAAAATTTCCATCATGCATATTATATGGATGAGTGTTATCTACATGGGACAATGGTTCATTGTCAGTACAATGGTTTCTGTTTTTATTTTGTGAGTCGGCATTACCGTTTCCTATGAATGAGTCATAAGAGTTGACCTCAGGGTTATCTCCTAGTGACGCATTTTCTTGATAATTAATTTCCGCAAAATTTAAGGGTTGATTATTTCTTTTCACAAAACTTGAAAAAGATGATGTGTCCATTGGTTCCGGCTGATTAGAATTAAATTGATTGTGTCTCACATTTTGAGATGGTGGTTTAAAAATTGGTCTCTGAAAATTCCTCTGTTGCGAATAACTTGGTTGAAATTGATTTCTATTAAATGCAAAATGCAATGGAAATATGTTGAGTATTAAGTCGTTGGTGAGTATGTTTTTGCAATTTTGAATCTAAAATCTCCTCATTCGTAACAATATAAATGTTACTTCTTCAAGTATTGAATCCATAGTACGCGAAATCTATAACTTTGAGTGGGAATCATTTTCCACAACAAGCAACCTTATGACGTCATACACAGCGTCATCGATTGGATATGCGCTTCAAACGTCATCTAATTCCAATAGCAAACGATGAAGCGTACGCGCTATATTACAAGATTTGAAACTGTTCTTGGCATTCTTCACGAATTACTCGAAGATCAGATTGAACAGATCAATATTGTCAAGGTTATTTAATCTCTTTATAGCAGATCTGCATGCATAGAACCCCAATGTTTGAAGGAAATTATGTACTATGAACCCTCGTATGAACTCAATAAAATTATTGATGATTTGAATAAAATTTACGAAAATGAGTATGTTTTTCGATGTTTCGAGGTGCTAATAGATGCATTTTGCAGTGGAATTACAGAAAACAAGGCACCATTGTTTATTGAATCACGTGTAACCGATGTGGTCATTGTTATATTAATAAATTGCATGGTTTGCAATCTGGTTCGGAACGACAAAGGATGTGTGTTTCTATTAGTTCAGTCTATTCAAAGCCTTGGTCGAAGAACATCAGTAATAACATCTGTGATCATTGTGTGTGAGGAGGTGTGTTAAGAGCGTTGTATAAAAGGTAGGTAAATACTTTTTTAAAAAATAATTATTTTATAGAATTTGTTTGTTATCATAGCATGGTCCTTTCTACTGTTAATGCGGTGTGCTTGGCCCAAAACGACAAGCCTGTGAAGAAGCTTCAAAACCTTCCGCTAAACATCCCTCAACAAATTGTTGCTGCGAAAAAAACCAATGGCGTATTCGGGGAGTGCTTACTCCTGGAATTGGAAGAGAGCGTTGTCTTTCTCCCAAAACGAGTGACATCAATTTTGGAAAAGAACCTCGAAGATCTTGCTGGAGGGGAGTATGCTCTTGTCTTTCGGGGGTTGAAGGACGTCAGAAAGCCTAATCCACAGACCCTGTTCGAGCTCGTTAAGCACCCAGCAGCCGACAACAACAGCAACTAGTTTAAGGTAGTTATATTTTTTTAACCATGTTATACTTGCTGAAAAACTGCGAATATAATTTTATTTTTGAAGAATTCTCTAAAGTTTGAAAATGTGGTCGAACAAAATTAGTCAATTGACTCAACAGCATAACGTCGTAATAAGACATAATCGGGTTAGTGTATCTAAAATTTAAGTTTTTTTTAATTTTGATAATTTTTCAATGAACATCATTTATCATTTTCAAAATTATCTTATTTTTGTTTGATTTTTTCTAGAACCTATCCATCATGAAGATCATCGCAATGCAGGGCTTCAATTAGGCACAAGAGTTCAAAGTCAAGGAGCTATCAATCTTTATATGAAAAGATCAATTATTAGTTCTTGTATCATCGTAAAAGTAATTTTTTATGTACCCTATGTTCCTCAAGTACCTGCGATTATGTACTTTGGATAGAATCTGTATTCCTGAAAATAAATGATTTTTTGAAGTGTCTTTATGTGTTTAATTTATTCGATTGGATATGCAATGGGAATATGGTGAGTATGTCTGTTTTTCAATTCATGGGTATATGGTGAGTATGTCTGTTTTTCAATTTGTTGAATCTAAAATTTTTCCAAATATTATAGTGACTATGTTTGTTTTTCAATTTTGAATATATCTAAAATCTCCTCATTCGTAAATAAATTATGCTTTTTTCAAATATTGAATCAATAGTACGCGTCATCAACGATTAGCTCAAAAAAACTATGAAGAAATCTACATCTCCATCGCAGCTCACCAACGCCATCTAATCATTCTAACAGGGTGTTCCATCAAAAAAAAAAAAACGCAGCTCATCAACGCCATCTAATCATTCTTATAGCAAACGATTAAAGAATCAAATAGTACGCACCAAACACCTGTCTAGTGGGAATCATTCAACAGGCAACCCTATGACGTTATACACAGCATCATCGATTCGCAATTCCTGCTTCAAACGCCATTAAAAATCGCAGCTCAGCAACGTCATCTAATCATTCTAATAGCAAACGACCAAAGAATCGAAGCGCCATCTTAACTCAACAACAGGCCTAAAACCTGAATTCCCAATACCCCCGTCCCCCCATCCCAAACCACGAGCAGGGGGGCTCGAATTCCCCCTAACTTTTTGAATCTAAAATTTTTCCAAATATTATAGTGACTATGTTTGTTTTTCAATTTTGAATATATCTAAAATCTCCTCATTCGTTAATAAATTATGCTTTTTTCAAATATTGAATCAATAGTACGCGTCATCAACGATTAGCTCAAAAAAACTATGAAGAAATCTACACCTCCATCGCAGCTCTTCAACGCCATCTAATCATTCTAACAGGGTGTTCCATCAAAAAAAAAACGCAGCTCATCAACGCCATCCAATCATTCTTATAGCAAACGATTAAAGAATCAAATAGTACGCATCAAACACCTGTCTAGTGGGAATCATTCAACAGGCAACCCTATGACGTCATACACAGCATCATCGATTCGCAATTCCTGACGCACGGGGGCCCGAATACCCCCGTCCCCCCATCCCAAACTATCCACGAAGCGCAGGGGGGCTCGAGTTCCCCCTAACAAAACACAGTGGGAATCATTCAACAGGCAACCCTATGACGTCATACACAGCGATTCGCAATTCCTGTCCCCCCATCCCAAACTTGCTAGCAGGGGGGCTCGAATTCCCCCTAACAAAACACAGTGGGAATCATTAACAGGCAACCCTATGACGTCATACCACCGTCCCCCCATCCCAAACTTGCTAGCAGGGGGGCTCGAATTCCCCCACAACGAAACCACACACAATTTAAGACCAAAACACACCGAAACGGTATCTAAAATCTATATAAATTCCTATGACCCAGGTGGCGTAGGTACCCCCGTCCCTCCATCAAGCCCTCAAACTATCTCCACGAGCAGGGGATCTCGAATTCCCCCACAACGAAACCACACACAATTTAAGACAAGACCAAAACACACCGCAACTGAACCACAAATCTACATTCTATTTTAGGCACCTTGTTAGCGTATTGGTTTAGACTGTCACGTACAAATCCAAAGGACGTGAGTTCAATTCTCGCTATCGCGGATTTTTTTTTCAGGCTTTGGATCATCGGGGTAGCAACTGAACCACAAATCTACATTCTATTTTAGGCACCTTGTTAGCGTATTGGTTTAGACTGTCACGTACAAATCCAAAGGATACGGGTTCCAATCTCGCTATCGGAAAATCTTTTTCAGACTTAATCTAACCTCCGCACCCCCCAATCCCCCCATCTCGAACCCAGGAACCAAGCTATAAAAAATCTCCTGTCAAAGCTGTCATCTGTCAAAGCTGTCATCTGTCAAAGCTGTCAAGATCGAAGCGTTATGTCAACTGTCAAGATCGAGATCGAGCGACGTTGCCAGATGAGCAGTCTTCGAGCGACGTTGCCAGATTCATCAAAAATTCCCTGAAATCTAGGGAAAAGTCAAAAATATGCCTCGCCCACTTGAGCGCTGATTGGCCGGTGAGCCAGAAGCCTCCCTGTTTATCTACTGTCGTGGTGCAGATAATCCGGTAAATACATTCGAGTTTGCCCAAAACAGGGCAATCAGCAGAATCTTGTTTTGAATCTCCTTATCATCATTATTTACCGACATCAACCCCACCACTGTACTAGTGGTGGGATGAGTCTATATATATGCATATGATTCCGTATAATTCACTTACTACACTTCGCACCTCCAAAAGAGTAACATCTCGTTTTTCTTCTTAAAACCGTCGTTGTTGGACATTAATTCAAAACAAAAAAAAAAACAAAAATCGACGTTCAAACGCAATCGCCAAGTGTGAATACAAGCCTAAACTCAGTATGGACGAAATGTGAATGGACAACTGGTACAAAGGTGTGAATATCAAGAAACTCAAGACATCGTACGGAGATGCAATCATGGTTGAATTGGAGAAGAATGTGTTGTTTCTACCGAAACGCTTTCTTCCTGTGATGACAAAGACAGTGATGGAAGAACTCCTTAGTGCTCCTGGATGCAAAATTAGATATGCAGGAAAGAAGAGTTTGGAAGGCACAGATTATCTGTCAAATACATTTGAGTTTGCCAAAAACAATTAAGGGTGAATAGAAGCAGCAGTAGCAGTCGGAGTAAGCTATTTTTGGAAGTTATAGTACAACCCCTTTCCCTCTCATCATCTTCATCATTCACCGACCTCTCGTATCTAATATATCAGCAGCAGCAGCAGCAGCAGTAGCTACTATTTGTCTGGAGCTGAACATACTTCTCATATAAAATGGAGAACTTGGAAAACTTAGTCAAGCATACACGAGAACTAATCAGTGTAAGCAAGACCCAAAAAGAAATTGAAATCTTTTTGAAGATCAACAAAGGAAATATTCTCCTCGTCCTCGACATTTTGAAAAATCAAAACTTAACTTGTGGGGAAAAATCGAAACTGGAATATATTTTGGGAATTTTCAAATCATTCACTGTACAAATAAGGAAGCAGCAAAATACTCATATTGGAAGTGGAATAGACACTCCTACTACTAGTACTACACCCCACACATCTAATCAGCAGAATGTTGTTTGGAAAAGGGTATGCGACTATAATTTTTTTAAAAAAACCTATTCTAATTTTTATATTTTAAATAACAGTTGGCAACCTCATTCAAAACGAGGATTTTAACTGGAGCTGTAATCAACGTGAACCATATTTCCATCGTGTCGTTTCTCCAAAAATCAGAGTGCAAGAACGGAAATTGGGTCCAGTCAAGTTGAACCTGAAGCTATGTCTGCTGTATGAGCTGCCCACAACCGGAGAGGAGGATTGCAAACATTTCACCACCATGAATAAGGAAATATCAACAGCCGCAGCTATCGTTGATACTCTCAACGAACTTTTCAACATTCTTCTGGTAAAAACGGAAGAGTTTCAAGAGCGAGGATTTGGCTGGGCGTTCAAAGGTATTTCTTTTTTATTGATTTGCCTTTCTAAATTTTCTCCATTGAATGGGGGAGCAGGAGATACTTATATTCCACTTCCAAAATGGCTTAATAGAAACTGTATTATTAATATTAAGAATCATGATAGAAGATGTTTTGTTTGGTCTGTATTGGCAAGTTTATATCCAACAACAAATCTTGATGTGGAATGCGTGCTCTCTTATCCTCAAAATATGCATGAATTACTTAATTTGAAAGGGATTGATATGCCGGTAAAAATAACAGATATTTCCAAATTTGAAAGGCAGAATCCAAATAGATCTATAAATGTTTTCGGGGTTGATGATAAATCTAAAACTATAATTGGAGCATTATATCATACCAAACTGGTAAAAACTTTTCATGTCAACTTACTTTATATAAGCAAAAAAAATAGAGCTCATTACTGTCTCATCACAAATTTAGCGAAATTAGTTCAAAAACAAATGACTACAGACCATTCAAAAAATTTTTTGTTTGCGATCTTTGTCTTAATCATTTTTCAGTTGAATCCAAATTTCAAACTCATATCGAAAATTGTTCACTTTTCGATCCGATGAAGGTAACAGTTCCTACTAGTTCTAATAATATTTTAAAATTTTCTGCTTTCCATGCTCTTGTTAAAAAACCATTCGTAATTTATGCAGATTTTAAATGTCTAACTTCACCTGTAGCTTCTGCATTACCAAACCCACTTTGTCCTTCACAACTGAATTTCAAAAACATAAACCATACAGTGTGGCATATAATATTGTATATTCCTTTGATAACAAGTATGACAATTTTAGATTATTCCGCGGTGAAAATGCTGATAAATGGTTTATCGATAACTTGGAAAAAGACTGTAAAAATATTTCTAACATTCTAAAAGAAAGATTAAATGATTTCAAAACAGTTTATTCTATAACTCCAGAACAAGAACAAGAACACCTCATTACTACAAACTGCAAAATTTGTGGTATCCTCTTTTCTTTAACAAATAGTAAAGTTCATCATCATGATCATTTTACAGGTAAATACATAAGCTGTATTTGTTATGCTTGCAATCTTCTGATTCGACAAAACGAGAACAACAGTATTCCAGTGTGTTTTCACAATCTCAATTATGACCAAAATCTGTTTATTCGGGAACTGTCAGAAAGTCGACGAGTTAATATTTTACCCTCGAATCACGAAAAACATATTTCTTTCAGTACATATTTTGATAAGACAAAAGTGGTATTTTTGGATTCACTTCGATTTTTACCTGCTTCCTTGGAAGTTTTGGCTCAAAGTTTAGAATTGGAACAATTAGATGCTTTAAGGAAATATTACAATAATGAAAACGAATTCAAACTAGC
Source organism: Orchestes rusci (assembly GCA_958502075.1). NCBI lineage: Eukaryota > Metazoa > Arthropoda > Insecta > Coleoptera > Curculionidae > Orchestes > Orchestes rusci. The sequence goes on from OY293310.1 coordinate 5,282,282, forward strand.
AACAAGAAAAGGGATTTTTCCATACGACTTTGTGAATCACCAAGAACACTTATCAGACACGCACCTGCCACCGCAATCTGCATTTTACAGTAGTTTGACTAAAGAGCATATTACCGATAGCGATTATGAACATGCAAAACTCGTATGGAATACATTTAATGTGAAAAACTTGGGAGAATATAGTGACATCTATTTGAAAACTGATGTGCTTTTGTTAACGTTAATATTCGAAAATTTTCGTAATGTCACTTTTCAATATTTCGGGCTTGATGCTAGTTTTGTGAGCTTACCATCTTTCGCTTGGGCTAGCGCTTTGAAAATGACTCAAATTTCTTTATCACTCTTAACAGATATTGATCAAATTTTATTTATTGAAAAAGGTATACGCGGTGGTATTACGCAAGCCATACACCGATATGCTTGCTGTAATAATCCGTATTATCCGGAAATGTACGATAAAGATTCAAACGCTGTTTATCTAACTTACTGGGATGTTAATAATTTGTATGGGTGGGCGTAGCGTCAGAATTTACCTTTTACAGATTTCCGGTGGATGGAAGACTTTGAAATTGAAGTTTTGGAATCTGATATTTTCAATTGTTTTAATAAAGTGCTACACAAATGTATGGTTCCTGTAGAGAAAAATCCATCATTCTAGAAGTTGACTTGGTATATCCTCATGATATACATGATAGACTTCAAGACCTCCCATTTTGTGCTGAACATAAAAATTGTGATAGGTCCAAGAACCAGAAAAAATTACTTTGTACTGTTGAAGATAAAATTGAATATGTAATTTATTTTGAAAATTTGTGTCAAGTTCTAAAACATGGTATTATATTGAAAAAAGTTCACAGAGTTTTGGAGTTTTCACAGAAAAATTGGTTGAAACCGTTTAGAGATTTCAATATTCAGAAACGAACATTAGCCAAGAGTAAATTTGAAAAAGATTTGTGGAAATATATTATCAATGCTAACTTTGGGAAAACCATTGAACGCGATCGAAAAAAACGTAATATTGTTCTAGGCAATAATTGGAAATCTGCTCGAAGATATATATCCAGACCCGAATTTAAAAATTTGCGTATTTTTTCCAAATATCTGATTTCGATAGTTGCAAAAAACTAACATTTTATCCAATAAACCGATTTATTTGGGTTTTTCTATATTGGAATGATCTAAATTTAACAGGTATAGTTTTCACTATAATTTTGTGTGTGCAAAAATATCACCATATTTCAAATCACAACTCTGTTATATGGATACTGATTCATTTATTTTCAAATTTACTCTGTTGGATAAACAATTGAATGAAAAATTGTCCATATACGATTTGATAAGAGAGCATGCTTCGCAATTTTTTGATACTTCGGATTATGAGGAGGATAATATCTTTAATATTCCACGAGTCAATAAGAAAGTTCAGGGGTTGATGAAAGATGAATTATTCGGAAATATTCTAACCAAGTTTGTTGCTCTTCGGGCACAAAAATACCTTTAATATCAAAATCTGGCACAAAGAGCATCAAATTTGAAGATTTTTACCAGTGTCTTCTCAATAAGTCTACTTTACATACTAACTTTAATACTATTAGAAATAAAAATTGTCAAATGTATACGCTGAACGTAAACAAACTAGCTTTGGATCCTTCTGATGATAAACGATTTATCTGTAGTGATATTATTAATACATTGCCATGGGGCCATTATTCGCTTAACAAAAATGTTTAGAATATATGATAGGTAGTTGAGTTTTTTTATGTTTGTATACCTTATTTGTACTATAACTTCTAAGTGCTCTTTCACAAAATATATTTATATATATATATATATATATAAATTTTGAATAAAAGTCGTATGTGTTTCCTCGCAAACCTTTTATTATTATTAAAAAGTGTGGTAGGTATGTGGTACCCGAGACCAAGTTTAACCACGGTTTTCCCAGAATTTTACGGAATTTTTAATGGATCCGGCAACGTTGCATATGCATTCAACATGATCAGCATTTATCAAGGTAGGTTCTTTTTTCTTCTCAAAATACCAATTCAATAGAAACACCTATAGATTCTTCTCGTGCTGTCATCTTTCAATACCACTTGTTAACAACCCTATGTCATCATACCTTATCTTACACACACACTCACATTCTCCCAAACCCATCTATGGCAATTCAATATAACCACATATAGACTCTTCTGACTCTTTCGTGCTGCCAAGTTTCCGCAACACTTGTGAACAATTCATCACGCCTCCAGTATGAAAGGTAACACTATGACGTCATACCTTCAAATCTCCACACATTCAAAACACCCACCACCACGTATGAAAGGTAACGCAATGACGTCATACCTTCAAATCTCCACACATTCAAAACACCCGCCACCACGTATGAAAGGTAACGCCATGACGTCATACCTTCAAATCTCCACACTAGGGTTTCCAATTCCGGGATCCCGGACATTTTTCCATACCGAAATCCCGAAAATAATCCCGAAAATTTCAAATCTTTATTTTAACAAAAATTATGTGAGCATCAGGTTTTGCCGCCGATCAAATCTACAGAACTCCGACCCTGTGAATCATACGGCGTAGAAGATATTGATTCAGTACGATAATCTAGAAAAATTCAATTATAAAAATAATAATGTAATTTTTTAGTAAAAATAAATACAATAGGAATGAAATTGGTGTAAGTTCCATGTTCTCAGAACCAATACTAATTTATTCACAACTTGGCAATGGCAATGTTAAAGCTCAACTGACACGTTGACGTTGACGTCTCATTATGTCTTTAGCGACTGTCAGTAGTGTCAGCAAGTCTGCATTGGGTCAATGTCAATATTGAATGCTTCAAGTGAATCACCGGTTTGTTAACTTTACTATCGTAGTTGCTGATTGTTCGACTCGTTCAAATAACCAATTATATCAAGCAGTTTATAAACTTTTGTATTACTTATAGTGAAGTGTGTTGCCGTTTTTCAAGATGAATGATTCTAATCCAAAAAAGAAAATAAGAATTACTGGAGAATTAGATCCGAAGCCGCTTAGAAGTGTACAACAATACAGACAGGAATGGGAAAGCACGTATCCATGGTTAAAAAGAAGTGCAAACAATAAGGCAAAATGTGACGCGTGTAATGACGAACTCACAAGTGACTTGACAGTTTTGAAAAACCATAATAAAAGCAGAAAAAAATTGAAAAATGTGCAGTGCATAAAAAATTAGCCAAAAATAGACTTCATTAGGAAATCATCAGATGTACTGAATTTAGAAAAGCAAACGTCTGTCGCAGAAATTAAATTAACTGGTTTTCTCGCTGAACATAATGCAGCTTTTTTAGCGACTGACCACTTGACCGATTTATTAAAATCAATTTTTCCCGATTCGAAAATTGCACAAAAAATACAGTTGAAAAGGACGAAATCAACATTTATTGCTAAAAATGTCATAGCGAGGGCCTACAAAGAAGATCTGGCTGAAATATTGAAAACAACAAAATTTAGTATTTTGATTGATGAGGCTACTGATATTTCCAGTGTTAATTCTTTATGCATAGTCGTGCGTTTTTTTTCTGGAGCGGAAAAAAAAATTGTTTCCAAGTTGTGAAGCTTGAGACAACTATCTCGTAAACAGGGTGAAACCAATCATGGAGCTACCGCTGAACGCTTATATTACAGTATTTTGGAATCGTTCAATGAAGTAGGCGTTCCTGTTGATAATATTGTGGGATTTGGTTCAGACGGGTAAGTTTATTTTCGTTTTAATTCGCAACTAGAATGAACACTCTTTTTACAGATGTAACACAATGATGGGGAAAAAGACCTCGGTGTCAACTAGAATTTTGAAAGACTTTCCGGGAGCGATTATCCAGAAATGTGTTTGTCATTCCTTGCATCTCTTAGCCAGTGAGGCATGTAAGGTTCTTCCCCGAAGATTGGAGGATTTGGCAAGGGAAATTTATAATTTTTTTAAAAGTAGTGATAAACGTAGGAGCGAATTCAAAGAATTTCAAGTTTTTTGTGATGTTCAACCACACAATCTTTTAAGGCTTGCTCAGACACGCTGGTTGTCACTGTTAGAAGTGGTGAAGAGAATAAATGAACAATGGTCAGCTTTACTTCTTTATTTCACAGAAAAGAAATGTGATGCTCATTTAATGGCTGTTGATGCTATTTTTACAGATTTACAAGATCCTCAGGTCAAAATGTTTTACGCCTTCTTAGAATGGGTTTCGGTCAATGCTTATTTTCAGTCCGAAAAAGTAGTGATTGAAGAATCATATTTTAAAATGTTGGCTCTTTATAAGGACCTTTTGAAATCGTATATGTCGCCAAACTATGTCGAATCAGAAGATCCATCAAAAATTGACCCACAAAGGGAGTGTAATTTTATTTATGTAAAAAACATGTATTTTGGAATAAAAGTACACATGCTGGCTGAAAAATGTACAAACGCAGAATTGCTAGAGACATTTTATGTAAGATGTAGACAGTTTCTCATAACATCATGTATTCAGATAAAGGAGAGATATGATTTTTCAAATAAACTCTATTACCTTTTAGGCAATCTAAGCCCTACTGAAGCGCTCAATAAGAACGAGCGTCTCCAGAGTTTATATGAAATAATGAAAATGGTTCCCAGAGTTGTCAATTTGGAGAATATAGATTTAGTACAGCTTATTGATGATGAATGGCGGGGCATGGAGAATCATTTTGAGAATTTGAAAAACCATGTTCAGGAAGATACAGATACATTTTGGTTAATTTGGGCCAAATGCAAGATGGCAACAATATTTTTTTGTTCAAAAATGTATCTAAGTTTTGCCTCGACGCACTTTCAATTCCGCATTCAAACGCTGATTGCGAAAGGAGGTTTTCGAAAGTGAATTTAATAAAGACCAAAACTAGGAATAAGCTTATCACAACTACCATCAACGGGCTTCTGCTAAGCAGTGAATGTATAAAGGAGAGTGGTAGTTGTGTTAAGTTAATTCCTAGTGAAAAAATGATTTCCTATGTCCAGAAGACTTCATTGTTGTACAGTTCCTCTGAAACTGAGTCTGACAATGACGATGATTCTGAAGAGAATCCTGTTATAGTGATTTGATTAAAAAAGATGTTTTCGTTTTTATTTTATAGAATTAGCGAATTAGCGTTTATGTTTGTTACCTATGTATTTTATTTCAAAAAAATGCTTGAAAAAGTAAACGTATTTTTTCTTCAATTCCTTCTTTACATAAATAAAAGTAAAGGTGAAATAATGGTTGATTCTCTTGATGATTTCTATTTTTATTCTTATTTTCTCTATGTTCTTTTTACATCTAACAAAATATTAAAGGGTCAGAAACTGCCATTTGAGGAGTGACGAAAATCTCAAGAGTGATTGCCACTTCACAAGATCTTTATTGAAACTATACATATAGGTACGTATTTTATTAATAAATTAAAAAATTATTGACTGCGGCTATAATACAAAATAAAGTAGTATCCCGCCTTAAAAAGTCAAATCTTATCTCGAATCTCATGTTTAGGTTTATGGGTATACTTGAATATAATTATTGAAGACATGAGTTGATAAAGGTGTCATGTAACATTTTTTCCAAAATCGTTTTTTTCGACTTTTTGAACAGTACTGGTATATATTTTTATCTTTCAGTGAGACCAAAATACGTTTTTCCTATATTTGAAGATTTATTTTATGGATGAAGGTGTTAAGTCACACGAACATGTAGCATGTCGTAGTAGATAAAGGTGTCATGTCACAATTTTGTTACATAACACCTTTATCAACTAAGTAACTCAAAAGTTTATTCGACGGTTAGGTGTCATGTCTCGCATTTGAGGTTATGTTTTTATCGTGCAAAACTAAAACACGTTGGTATTCTTCTACGCAAACAGTGTATTGTAAGTGACAATAATGGCCGGGTATAGAGGCAATAAAATCCTAAAATTGCTGCGAGACATTGACCATAATGAAGGTAAGCTAATTTTACTTGCGTTTACGAATTACCCTGTAATATGCCTAAATATTTTTTTAGAGGCAGTGTGCTACAGTAATGTTGAAAGTGAAGATGTGGTAGATGTTGTTCCGGTTGAAAAACCTGATGGAGATATGACGCAACAACCAAGTACAATGCAGATTACAAAAGGTAAGTATAGCTTTCCTCAAATTTATTACTACCTATACAAATATTCGGAATCTAAGCCATTTTGACCTTCGATACTTTCATTCTAATTTGTATTTTTGTAGAGGCAGTTTCCTGCAATAATCTCGAATGTCAAAATGTTGAATCGCATGAGAATCTCAAAGATATGGAGGAACAGCCAAGTACAAGTAGGACACTAAGGAACATTTCAAAAAGTAAGCAATGAATGACTTAAACAATAAATTTCGGTAATTTAAACACAACCTGAATCTGAAAATAATTTTATATGTCTTGTTCTAGGGTTCAGGGATATAAGCGATGAAGAGAGTATTACATCAGGTAGTGAATATTGTCCTAGCTCTGATGATGATGATTCAGACTACTCCGAGCCTGAGCCAGAGACTGAACAGCAGGAAATATGTTCAACCTACGACGTTCAACGTATTATGAAGATTAAACGTAAAGTTTTCTCTGATAATGAGGCTGAGACCCTACAAGGAAATAGTATAGAAAATGATCATAACGAACCAGAGAGTAATATTGAACCAGAAAAGAAGAGTAAGGAAGATAGAATAAATAATTTTCATGTCACAGCTGATGGAATTCAACCAAGCATTAAGAGCGGGAAAAATGTCGAATTGGCACCGAAGATATCAAAGAAAAGAATGCGCAATCCAGACACTTGGAAACGAAAAAAAGCAGCAATATTGAGAGAAAAGGGAGAAGAATATATTTCACAAAACGGAAAAGTTATGAAGAAAAAATAATAAAGAAAGGGGTTCTCTGCAAAGAAAACTGCCGCCTGAAATGCAGTGAAAAGTTTAGTTCTGTAGATAGAGAAGTAATTTTGAGAAAGTTTTATGGATTGGATGTAAATGGTAAAAATGCTTTAGTGTTTAAAAGCATCAAAATTTTACCAGTTTCACGTCATCGACCGACCAGAAAATTATCAAAAAAATACACCTTCAAGTATTCAATGACATATGACAAACAACATATTCAAGTTTATAGGGACTCATTATGCAGCTTATATGGAATTGGCAGAAAAAAAGTAGAAAGAACACAAAATTTACTAAAAAATGGTTATCCGCTCCCATCACCAGATATGCGAGAACGTCATACAAATCGTCCTAGGCAGATAGATGATGATGTAGTAGAAAATATTGTGAGTCATATCAATCAGTTTCCCGCAGAAGAGTCCCATTACTCTAGAAATAAGAACCATAACAAAAAATACCTCTCTCCTTTACTGAATATCACTAGACTGCACCAGCTTTATATTAAATAATGCGAAGAAAAAAAAATGGATGAGAAATATATGGTCAAGGTTTCATTCTACAGGCACATTTTTGAAACAAAATTTAATTTGTCCTTCGGAGTTCCGAAAAGTGACACTTGTAGTGTCTGTGATGCTGGCGAAAAATCACTGGAGCACAAGGAAAACTATGAGTTTGCTTTTAAGGCACAAAAATCGGACCGAACAACTCCTGCCATTGACAAAAAATCGTGCTACATTACCATGGACCTTCAGCAAACCATGCCGTTGCCAAAATTATCCACATCAAAGGCTTTTTATTTGCGGCAAATGTGGTTTTATAATTTTGGCATTCATTGCATAACCTATTCTGGACATAAGTCGTTCTTTTTTACCTGGACTGAAGACTGCAAATAGGGGTAGTAACGAAATTGGTAGCTGTTTGCTGCGATTTTGTAAAATGCTTAAAGAGGAACATCCTGAAATTGAACACTTAATAATCTGGTCCGATTCATGCGCTGGCCAGAATAAAAAAAATTTCATATTGTGTCTCTACCAGTACCTAATACTTGATAATTTTTTTAAAGTAATTGATCACAAGTTTCCCGAAGTTGGCCATAGCTATTTAGACTCGGATCGTGACTTTGGAAGAATCGAAAAAGTACTGCGAAAACATCAGATAATTTTAGTTCCGGACCAGTATCGAGAAATCATTAGATCTGCGAGTACACAGAACAGTTTATGCGTTGATATGAAAAACTTCTTTTATAACTTGGAAGAGCTCCCAGCTAAACTTCGTTTATATAAAAAGTTAAATAACAGTCTTAACGAGAAAGTGAATCTACGAGACAGTATCAAATGGATCAGACTAGATCATTTCGGATTTTACTATTATAAAACAAGCTTAGATCCTTGTAGCCCATTCTTACAAGTTGACTTGCACAAAAAAGGGACAAAAGAGGTCATATCTGATGAAGTGGTGTTAAATAAGATACCAAAATGTGGGGGTTTGACTATTGAAAAAATGAATAACTTAAAAGAGCAGCTGAAGTTCATTGACAAAGATTATCTATGGTTTTATGAAGATATTTTAAATGAAAATGTTGAAAATCCGAAGAAAAAAAGGAAAACCTATTAGTTTTCTCCATGTTTGTTTCTCTATGTAATGTTTATTTTCCGATGTTTGTTAATTGTATCAAGATTTTATGTCTTACGTTGTAATATTTCACCTATTTTGTGATATTAAAAAATATTCAAAAGTAACATGACCCCTTTATTTAGGATAAAAGCTATGTAATTTTTGATGAAAAGTTGGTGAATGAAGGTGTCATGTACACAAAATCTAAAATTACTAAGACATTTTACAATTTTGTTATTTGGGGTAGTCATCAAAGAAATTAACTTATTTTTAGTTAATTTATTTGATATTACTAAACAATATTGAATAGTAATTTAAAAAGTTCTAGTTCAAAACGCGTTTTATCAAATATCTCAAAACATTGAAAATGTGACATGACACCTTTATCAACTCATGTCTTCAATTGAAAAGTCGCTCATCTGATAATTTTTGAAAAAATCTGATAATTTTGTGATGAATTTCTGATAACTGACGATCACGGACTTGGCAACACCTGAATCAGTGTTGCCAAGTCCGTGGGGCGACGTGGAAGTTAGTCGGCAATTAGACCTGATTGATAGTAGTCGTATTTTTGATAATTCTGTTACATTCTAATATTATCACAATTGTTTTGTGGGGAATATAGTTTAATGACCAAAATGAGTGTTTTGATGTGTATGCAGTTCACATCAGAAGTGGGATTCTTTTAAAATTACAATTTCGAGTCACTATTGTACTATTGTGATTCAACTTTCTCTTTTTGTGTCTGTTTGTTTACTTTAAAATTATGGGTCGTGTTAAGAGAAGTCGAAGAAGAACATCGAGTAGCAGTTCAAGTTCGGAGAGTGATACGGAGAGTCAAAGGTGTGCTGAAAAGAGGAGGCTGTCAAAGAGGACGACAAAAAAGGGAAAAGATGTACCTGGATCAATGTCCCCTAAAACTCCCCCTCTACCTGTGAATAAAACGAACAAAGAGGAGCCAGGTTTGATAGATTTAATTAACAATTTAAGACGCGAACAATATCCAAAGTTTGGTATGTCAATAAACGATAGTGATATAACACCATTTAATCCATCTAGTGATGATATTCATGGTTGGTTGGCAAAAATTGACGAACATGCCGCCATTTATAAATGGGATGACATTGATATTTGTCACTTAGCAATTAATAAAATGGTCGGGTCTGCAGAAATTTGGTACAAAAGTCTCCCAAGTTTTCCTAAAAATTGGTCTGAGTGGAAAACATTGTTGTTAAGTGTTTTTCCGTCATCTAGAGATTTACATTCTGTAATGGTTAATATGCTTGCTCTTCGCCCTAGACCTAAGCAAAGTGTTTTTGAATTTTGTTTTGACAAATTAGCTTTGATCAGGAAAATGAATCTAAACCTCAGTGGAGCAGATGAAGTAAATTTGATTGTTGGTGGTTTAGATAATCAAAGTTTAAAATTTTCCGTTCGTGCAGCAAACATAAACGATCCCGCGAAATAAGCTGCGTATTTGAAAGCTTTTGACATTTCCGTTTTTCCAAGTGCTGGTAGCGAATCAGTTCCGGGTCCATCAGGCATTTCCAGGGAAAATAGGCGTGGTAATGAGAATCAATCGAAATATGAAGTTGTCATTAGTTGTTTTCGATGTGGACTTGACGGTCATAAGCAATTCCAGTGCCCTTTGAACGTTGAACGTGATGAGAAAACTATTTCCTGTAATTATTGTCGAAAAAAAGGACATACCATCGACCAGTGTTTTAAGAGGAATAAAAACAAAACTAATTATTCGCCGCAGTTCAATAAAAATACTGACGCACCAGAGAAGAAAAAAACCGTTTTCCTAGTATCAAATCATAATAAAAACAATAAATTTCACAAGGACATTTAAATAAACGACGTTTTACAAAAATGCTTTGTAGACTTTGGAAGTGAGTGCTCACTGATTACGTACAATATGGTAAACTATTTACAGCTTAAAACTGTGTAATGACATCAAGTTAATAGTGTTTGGGGGTTTTGAAGTTACGGTTAGAGACAAAGTATGCTGCAATATTTTGTTGGACAAAGTAGACATAGCGGTGACATTTTTGGTAGTTTCCGTATGTATTCCTAACATTGATATTCTGATTGGCCAAGACGTTACGGAAGATTCAAACGTGTCATATTGCAATGAAGATTCACAACTTAGTTTTTATAAAAGGAGTCTAGTGAGTTCAGTGCGGGCTACTGAAACGCAACCAACACAAAGCGTTTGTATAGGCATAGACAATGAATGTGTGAACAAAAATGTCCAAGAATTAGTTGAAAAATGTGTTGTTTGTTTCCCGAGTGAATACGAAAATATGGGGACTATATCGGACATAGAAATGACGATAAAATTAAAAACTGACATTCCAATTGTTCAACGTCCATATCGTCTATCCGAATCGGAAAAAAAACTCTGAGAGAACTTATCGGTCACTTATTACAAAACGGAACCATACGTCAATCTCAATCCTCGTACGCCACACACAGGCGAATTTTACCTAAAAGCTGGCCAAAAATAGATTTTTACAACCTAGTAATTATGGCGTAAAACCCAATGGGTTTTATTAAGAAATCACCAGATAGTCATATGCCATCCAATTAAAATGAATCTTATTTCCTAGGCCTACTTGACATAAGTCTGAAGTAGACCTTTATAGTGAGCGGTATTAATTTTGTGTAAGTTCATCTTCAAATGCGTCGTCATATTGTGTGTTTTCCGTCAAGTTTTTCGTGTGCTTTGAAAAATTATCATGGAGCCTATTGCTGGTGGTAAGTAAATTTACACTTGCTGATACATTTCAATCCATTTTTAGTATTTTGTGTCAATAGTCTACAAAATTTACCAAATGTATTTTTTTCGTTCTCTTACTCTGGTGATATAAAAAAAAGTCCAAGTTGGTCCAAGATGATTCACTTTTTTTTTACTGCTAGAAACGCTACTCAATCAGACCCATTCAAAAAAAACTGCGTAGGTTCGCGAACATTTCCAGATTTGTTAAATTTTGCACTATATTAACATGGCCGGCCAATGTCGATTTACCAATTTGTCATGAGATCCGTCGCGTCGCATAGTGTTTATTTTTGGTTGCTATGGTTACTCACAGCACACTCGACGGAGAAAGTAGTCTTTTTCCATCTTGCTGTTAAGGCACAAAACAGTATTTATCGATTTTGCGGTTTTAATACGATTTAGTAAAGAGTTATTTAGCACTTGGCTGCAAGTTTTTTTTAATACTGTTTCGTAGGAGTGCATGAAAATGAATAAAATACATTTGCTATGTTTTTCTACAATGCTGAAATACCTAATAAAATCAATATTGTTATTTTGCAGGTTCTTCAGCAAAATCCATTTCAATAGGAAGGATGCAGCTTGTGGATTGGTTGAAAGACTGTTCTTCTAAAGTCGCCAAAGAACAGTGTGATTATTTAGCGAAGAAAGTAATAGCTTTGATGCACGCTGATGACCTATCAGAGGAATCTTGTGCGAGGTTAAATGATTTTGATAAAAAATACCGCACCAGATGGACTGCCGCATTTAGAAACCGACCTGTATTCCAAAATAAGAATTCGGACTGGATTGGTGCTGAATTACAGTTTTCATCAAACTCTAATGTTCGCAAGACTGTTGTGGCACAAGGACAACGTGGAGACCAGCTGCTGAGTTTCTTTCATCAAGTGAACGATCCAAGAGAAGAAAAACCGCTCAATTTCGGTTAGACCGTAGCCTTGAAGAACTAGTATATGCTGCTCAAATGCAGTATAGATCAGAAGGTAAACTAGATGCAGCAGAACTTATAAAGAAAGTTGCGTTTTCATCACCCGCTCGCGCATCCAGGTATAAAAAGGCAATTCAGAAAAAAAGTGAGATTCCATTGTCTGCAAATGAAGCTTTGTCACTTTTTGTAGAAGCGAATCTAACTAAGTTCCAATACAATTTCATAAGAAGTTCTGCAAAATGATTTATGACATTTTGCAGAACTTCTTATGAAATTGTATTGGAACTTAGTTAGATTCGCTTCTACAAAAAGTGACAAAGCTTCATTTGCAGACAATGGAATCTCACTTTTTTTCTGAATTGCCTTTTTATACCTGGATGCGCGAGCGGGTGATGAAAACGCAACTTTCTTTATAACTTCTGTCTCTATCCTAATTACGAAACCATTACCGCTGCTAAAAAACAATGTTATCCAGATAATTTGAAAATTTCTGAAGACATAGCCGAGGTACCTCTTCAGAACTTGTTGGACCATACAACTTTGAGGATATGTGAGTCCATTGAAGAAGTTTTTGATACGCTTCGGTCCAAAAATTGTAATAACTTGTATTTAATTTCTAAATGGGGTTGTGACGGAAGTTCTGGGATGAGTCAGTATAAACAACAATTTTCCGATTGCAATGTTTCTGATGCAAATATGTTTCTTACATCAATGGTCCCAATACAGTTGATTAATGGGGATCCGAATTCCAAAGAAAAATTTGTTATTTGGCAGAATCCCAGAACTTCCTCTTCTAGATTTTGTAGGCCAATACGTATACAGTTTAAGCACGAAACAACAGAGCTTTCAGTGGCGGAAAAGGTATATATTGAGAACCAAATATCAATTCTTGAGCCAACAAGGCTTAGCATTTCTTTAGGTAATGTAGCGATACATCATGCTTTATATTTTACTATGATAGACGGTAAATTATGCAATGCTATTACCGAAAATCCGTCTACACAGAGATGTTACATTTGTGGATTGACAGCTAAGGACTTTAATAATGTAGATAAGTGTTTGAAACAATGTGTTCTAGATGAGTCGAGATATCAATTTGGTTTATCTTCTCTGCATGCTTGGATTCGTTTCTTTGAGTGTTTGCTTCATGTTTCTTACAAAATAGTCATTAAACAATGGCAGGCCAGGGGTAAAGACAATCAAGAACTAGTAGCAAAAAACAAGAAACGTATTCAAGATGCATTCTTAAAAGAAATGGGGCTACTCGTTGATCGACCAAAGCCTGGCTTTGGCAGCACTAACGATGGTAATACATCTCGTCGTTTTTTTGAAGACCCAGAAAAATCTTCTAGAATAACAGGAGTAGATGTTGAGTTGATATCTCGATTTAAAACAGTATTGCTGACCATATCAAGTGGTTATCATATAAAGATCAACAGTTTCAAAAGTTACTGTGAGAATACAGCAAGACTCTTTGTTGAGCTATATCCATGGTATAATATGCCAACATCAGTTCACAAAATATTAATACATTCCTCTGAAATTATTTCTTATTTCATGATTTCAATTGGTCAACTTGGTGAAGAAGCCCAGGAATCAAGAAATAAAGATATCGAACTTATCATTCTCGCAAATTTTCGAGAAAACAAAACATGGAGGATGTAATTAACAACCTCTTGGTATCTTCTGATCCTCTTATATCTAGCATGACAAAATTATCTGCGAGAAAACTTAAACATTTTCCTAAGGAAGTTCTAAATTTTTTTGATGAACCTCTTATCGAGAAAAATATTGAAGGTGATAATGATAGTGATAGTTTCAATGACGATGAGGATGTTCATGGTTGATTGTTATAATGTTAGTTCTAGTTATTCTATAAATTCTGAACAATGTATGTTAAAAATAATTAACACACTTTTCTTTACATTTTTAATCTTTTATTACTCAGCAACCCGGACCAACCCAAAATGTTAAAGACACGTACGTAAGAGTAAGATGTATTCTTTACTGGAGCTTCCAGGACGGTTTAGTACGTTTCTGTGTTAAATTGATAACCAAAATATTTTTGTCCAGCTTTTAGGTAAAATTCGCCTGTGTGCGCCAGTCCAGTCATCATGGTGAAGAAAAAAAATAATAAGACGATATTATGTGTAGATTTTAGACTTTTGAATCGTCAGACTGTGAAGGAAAATTACCCTTTACCAGTTATCGAAGAACTGATTGACCGTCTATCTGGACAGAAGTACTATACGATGCTCGATTTTCGCGCTGGATACCACCAAATTAAATTAGCCGAAGACTCGATTCCATACACGGCTTTTATAACACCCGAAGGAAAATACGAGTATGTTCGGGTACCTTTTGGGTTGATGAATGCCCCCTACGTTTTTCAAAGAGCTGTAGATATCATTTTGGGAGATTTGAGGTTCAATAAAGTATAAGTATATTTGGACGACATCCTCATACCCTCCACTACTATTGAAGAAGGATTAACAGTTCTAGAAGAAGTTCTCAGTGATTTATCGAATCAAGGTGTATGTCTTAATTTGGAAAAATGTTTGTTTCTCGCAAATGAGATTGAGTATCTGGGGTATAAAATAAAGGACGGTTTAATTCAGCCTAGTCCGATGAAGATCAGTGCTATAGAAAATTTTCCGTTACCAAAGAGTGTTCACAATGTTAGACAATTTTTGAGTTTGACCGGACATTTTCGAAAGTTTGTACCTAACTTTGCCAGTAAATCCAAGCCCCTGACCAAATTGTTAAGGAAAGGACAGCCATGGATTTGGTCTACTGAGGAGCAGAATGTCTTAGAAAGCCTGAAAAGCACACTTACCTCTGAGCCAATTTTATCGTTATTTAGTAATAAAAGAGAGACAATCTTGTATACCGATGCCAGTAGGTTGGGACTAGCTGGAATTCAAATTCAAATTCAAAATAAGCTTTATTGTCGTAAGATCAAAGATACTTATTGACAAAGCACACCAAAAATACATACAAAAACTCAAACGGCAAGGTACAATAACAATCAATAATATAAAAAAGAATAAAAAACACAAAATTTTACATGACAGTACAGTTAGTTGTGAAAAATTCACCTACAGAGTAAAAACATTTATCCAGCAGAATATTGATTAGCCTTCTTTTGAAGACACCTGGGCGCTTCTCACTTCTCAAAAATAACGGCAAATGGTTGAATATTTTTTTACTGCGGTAGAATACAGATGTTTTTGTGAGGGTGGAAGTGGGAATAGGCAGAGGAATCGTATATGTTTGTCGTGTGTTGACACTGGAAATGCGAAGGATGAGGTACCCGTACTTCCTATACATAAGGATAGACGTCGAGAGGATAAATAGAGACGGCAGTGTCAGAATACTTTTCTCCGTGAAGTAGGGTCTGCACGAATCCTGAGGATGCAGATCGTAGAGAAAACGAATGGCTCGTTTCTGAATCCGAAAAACATGGTTGAATAGACCCAAGGAGCATGAACCCCAAAAGCTGAGACCGTATCTTATGTGGGATTCGAATGTTGATTCAGATAGGAAACGACGGAGAACATGTCATCGGATATTACAGCCGTACTAGTCGCCGTAAATTAGCAGTAAAAATGGCTCCTAGAGGAAATAATTTATAAAGTTTTGAAATTTTGGGTACAGAGTCTGAATAACCATCCAAATACAGATCAAAAGAGTTCCCACCTCTCAGGAGGGTGCTTCATCCCCTATAGCTTAAAACACCACCTCTAATGTTACCTTCTGCTAGTTTTTTGAATTTATCTCGAAACCGTTGCCCTTGAGTGAAAAATGAATAGGACCTAAATTATTTGCAATAAAATTCTACACAATTCATGTCCTATACAATTTTTCGCTATTTAGTGCCCTAATCTCAGAAATGGCGTTTGAAATTGGTTAACGGTGCGGAAGATTAAAACAAGTAGATCCTAAATTACAAAATCTATTGCGATGCCAGCTGCTGTTCGCTGCCTTGGAACTTGGACTGATCCATTATGAATAAGGGGGTAAGTCGGTATAGGTCTCGCGCCACCAATAAGTAAGGTTCCTATGAAGCGGAAAATCGCGGCGCGGGCGCGGAATTTCCAAGAATTGTCCCGCCCGCGGACAAGTGTCAACTTTTAGCGGATCCGCGCAAAAGTTGAATCAGATTTAACTTTTGCGCGAGTTTTATTGTCTGTCTTTCTCTAAGTATAGTCTTTCTTCGTTTACTTTTCAACTTAACCTCACATAAGTGCATAACCTCAAAAAAATTAATAGTTGTTCTAATTATTATTCTTGGGTAATCTGTGTTATTATTGTTAGTCCATAGCAAAGAGGAAGAAGAAGATTATTATTGTTTAACGGTTTTGTTTGTTTGAGTGCTGATTTAGTAGAAGTGATGAATGAAGTTGAGGTAGGTAATTTGCCTGATACTTTGTACGTATAAACATAACATATTATTATCAAAATTATCGATATTAGTATTTGCAGGTTGAAGCAATAATGTAATAATTGTTACTTTTTAGGTAACATGTGACATGTGATATTTGTGGAGCAGAAAATAATTGTATTCATATGGATAATATATGGGATGCAAACGAGACCAATTTTGGGAATTTGGAGTCCGGTTCGAGTCTATATCAAACGTGAGTATCCACAAGGTGTTGTATTTATTGCAAAAATTGTACCTACTAACTTGCGTCTTTTTTGTTGAACAATTAGTGAAAAGGAGCATTCAGACGACAATAGTACTATCTGTACGTTTGAGGAACTCCAAATTCTTAACGTGGAATCAAGACCTGCCCTCTGGAACTCCAAATTGACAATTTCCCAGAGGAGTAAGGCAGAAAGAGAAAAGTTATGGCTCGAGATAGCGGAGTTCTTTGATAGTAAGTGGTTTTTACTTCCCTCTAAAAGAGAAGTCGAGAGGTAAGTATTAATTTTGTAATTTTGTACTTTCAGAAAAATATTCCATTCCATACATTCAGAAAAAATGGAAAAATCTGAGAGATCAGTTCGTAAAAACAAAAGGTGAGGAAGAACAATATGTGGCCAGCGGTTCAGGCATGACTCAGAAAAAGAAAGTTTGGAAATATTATGAGTCCATGAAATTTTTAAGTGAGTGCCTGGCGCCACGATCGTGAGTATTTTTTTATATTGTTATTATAGATAGATTAATCACTACGACTTGGAAAGATGCATTTTGAATAGGTACCCCAATCAGGTTTCTGCTTTCTAGGCTGATGGCAGCTTACATTTACATGGATAGTTAGTTAAATTCTTTCTGTTATACAGCTATTTATATTTTTGTGCATTTTTGCTTGTTACAGTACAATAACCAACGTATCTCCCGTACATACAACAATTTCTTCCCCTCGAAGTTCCGAGCCTGATGAACTGATGTCAAAAAACAAATATTACGGTAAAGATTGTTTTGTATCACCAATTAAATGCAGTCTGAAAAAACTTGGAGAATATTTTTTTCAGATAACAATACATATATCCAAGTGATATGTACTTGATTGGAATTTGTTTTCAATGATAAATCATTTTCTAGGCACAAAAAGACAGAGGGAAAGAGAAGATTCAGCCTCATCAATTGTAGAGGCAATAAAAAATCTACCTCCACCACCAGCTGCAATAATTCCTCCTCCTCCAACACCCATCAACCCAATATGTCAGCGTTTGTCCGATATATTGGGTGGATTGAATGAAGATGATCGTCTAGATCTTGAAATTGAATTGTTGCAAGTTGCAAAAAAATTTGTAAATAAAAAATCTAAGTAACTTTTATTTAAATTATTTGAATAAACTGTAAAAGAAATATCTTGAAGTCAATGAATACAAATTAACAAGTCTAGGTAAGTAGCTATAATATTTTTTATAGCATTATGCCATACTGAATCTAATAATATTAGGTAAGTATAGTTTATTTGTTCCATTGAAAAGGAACTGCCCCGTCAAACATCAAGTGACATGTTAAACGACTCCTCACTTGGGCTGCATTCAGAGTAGCGTTGTTACTACCCATTCTGGTACGACTAAATAAATTGTTAGAGCCACCTTCTGCTCTCCAAAGACCATTGATAACATTCCCATTTGCATCTTCCATATCTACAAAATTTGTAGGACAATAAAGTTCATGTCTACCTTCCATTAAATAGTTATGGAGACATAATGTTCCTTTAATAACATCTTCAGTTGTTTCTAGACCAGTATTTATAGGTCTACGAAAGATGCGCCACCTGGATACCCATATACCAAAAGTATTTTCTGAAACTCTTCTTGCTCTACTAAGACTAAAAAAATTGCATAATTATTATTTGAAAAGAAATATTATACATGTACAAACAGATAATTGAAAATTCTTTTTTCTTGTGATAATGATCTTCCTGGATATGGTCTCATTAAATTGATTCTAAGGGGAAATGCTTCATCTCCAACAATATAAAATGGTATATTTTCTCCGTCGTACTCAACTGGGCATTCGGCTGGAAATCCTAACTTATCAGTTATTAACTGTTTTCCCATTTCCGAGTTTCTTAATATTCCACCATCACTTTGGCGACCTCGAGCCCCAATATCAACGAACGTGAATTTATAAAAAGGATCGCATATAGCCATTAAAACTATGCTGTGGGTTCCTTTATAATTATAAAAATCTGAGCCAGAATTAGGAGGGACCTAAAAAATATTTTATTAAGTGATATTTTTATGTTTCCCCAGTGAATATATACCTGTATAACCACATGTTTACCATCAATTGCACCAACACAATTAGGCATTTGCCACACACGTTTAAAGCCATCAGAAATTTCTTTCCACTTTTCTGTATTTGGAGGTTTCAAATAATCTTTCTGTAAACTGTTCCAAATTATTTTGCATGTTTCTTTCACCAACTTTGAAATTGTACTTTTACCAACACGGTAAGCATAAGACATGGACATCATACTATCTCCTGATGATAGGTATCTATAAATTGATAAGAAATAATGATAGTCAAGTTACATCCTCACCTATAACATCAGAAGATGATGGTTTAAATCTTGATACCTATATTATTTCAATAAAACAACATAATTAATTGATTTAGGTATTTACCTTATAGTGAGAGCCAATCTTTCTCCTGGTGATATTGATTCACGTACAATATTATTTTTTGATAATGCATGCTCCATTTTGCAAAAAAGATGGTCAAATTGCTGTGGAGACATTCTCATATAATTGTGATATCTAGGAATATCTCTCAACCGCATTTCTCTTAACAGATTATTATAGTCGCCTTGTTCAGACCTTTTCAAAAAGATATCTCTGACCCACATTCTCCTTTTTTTCCTCTTCTGTTGTGTAGAGTTTCTTTTTGTTTGCAATTCATAAATTAACATCAAACCGACTATGTAGTGGTTTCTCCATTGATGAAAGTTATTATAGTTATGATAATTAGCAATAATGTGACTTTCCATAATAAAACCGAAAGCTTATTAACTTTTAAAAATCTCACTTTAATTATTTGACATTAAATGAAAAATCACTAGAGAATAATTTAAAATTCCCTAAAAATCAGCACGCGGAATTCCGCTTGATGTGAACCGTCCAAAAAGTCTTGTCTCAGCGGAAAGCGATATTCCGCGTCCGCGCCGCGATTTTCCGCTTCATGGAAACTAGGCTTTAGCGTTAGCGTTAGCGTTTGTGTTAGCGTTAGCGTAAGCGTTAGCGTTAGCGTAAGCGTTTGTGTTTGTGTTAGCGTTAGCATTAGCGTTTGCGTTACTCTGTACATGTAAAGGCTCTAGATTTGACATCACCCTGACGAGTTAATATCCTAGTATAGAACAACAAACCACCTAGCCATCATCTAGAAATATTGATTCAATTTACCAACTTGGACTGAGTTGCCTCCCGTACGGGACCCCAGTATCCTCAACGATTTATAAGTTTTGTCCGTTATTTTCCGGTCCATATATAGTTACGGCCAAACCTTATCCAAATGTTTATACTTTGCATCATCCTGAGACTTAAAAAAAAAAGGTAATTATAATATCAGTCAGTTAAAGTTTTATTATCGCTCTGATTTTTAAATTTTGATGCATCATATGATTGATTGTATAATAACCAATTGTTTTTTTATTAATTTTGATAATGTTTTATAATTTTTAGCTGTAAACTCTTGTTGAGTATTAGATATTTTGTTTAAGAATGTTGTTAATGTTGTGGGTATCTTTCGAAATAGTTTAAGGTGTTGAAAGATTGTCGCTACCTCACATGTTAAGTTTCCGAAAATCTTCCAAAGGGGCGATCTGAGGAAAACCACCTACCTGGAATATAATCATTATTAATTCATGTTTATTTTGATAATAATGTCCCATATAATTTCTATGACAAACATACCGAATCATTCCCTTTATTATGACATTGATTTTCTGTGACATTAGAAGCGTTCCGTAATTTCATTAAAATAGAATAGTGACAGGGGAAAAAGTGAAATAATGGTAGATTTCGAGGAAACAAGGGATAACAATGGGTGAATTGTAGATTTTGAATGGGTTAAAGAAAGTAATAAGGTGAAATTTGTGAATTGTGGAAAATCAGATATTTGCAGGTCAGTAAAATGAAATTTATAATAATATTGCAAACCCGTTTTGTACTAATGTTTGATTGATTGTTCAGTAGTGGATTTTATATCATGTATGTGTATTTATTGTATTTAATCAAACCGTTTTATGCTGAGAACTTTGGTTTAAATGAAAAGTAAGGAAAACAAATTGCTCTCTTTTCGTACTGGGATTTTGGTACTACAATAATTGATGCTTTATGCTTGCTTTATACGGACTTGACTGATTTACTATAGTTGAGTTGCCTCCCTTATTATGGGAGCTCATGTATAGGCTCTAGATTTGACATCACCCTGACGAGTTAATATCCTAGTAAAACAACAAACCATTTAGCCACCATCTAGAAATATTGATTCAATTTACCAACTTTGACTGAGTATTTTCTATTTTCTATTTTTTATAAAATTAATATTAATATAAATATAATTTTTTCAGATAATTTTGATTCTTATCATAATGGCGGAGAGACATAATAACTCTTGTTCAAGTAGTTTGAGTGAAAGTTGTACGAAAAGAGGAAGACCATCGATTAGAAGACGTCGTTGTGCTTCAATCAATTACAATGTTGGTGTTAATAATAATGGTAATAATGAACGGGTAATATTACCTAGACCTAGATCATTATCAAATTAATATTAATATTGATAATGATAACGTTGTAATGTTAAAGTTACAACAACAACAACAACGTCAAGAAGAAGATATGTCATCATCAAATCATTATATTTGTTATGCATATAGTGAAGATAGTAGCTTCAACAATAATAACAATAGAGGATTGTTGCGTCCAGTATGAGCTAGAGGTCCTGGTAGAAGATTGGCTCGTGGAGCATGTAATGCAGCATCACGTGGATTATCTTTTTTCAATGTTCACCCTAATAGTCAAGTTATCCAATTATCAGCTCCAGCTCGATATCCTATGTTTCCAACAACATTGACGACGACTAAGAAGTCAACAACAACACTAATAACAAATGAAAATGTTATGAATACTGGTAAAACATTTATAAATCCGCAACTATCTATATTGCAATATGATGACAGTTTTAATCAAGATCCAATACCAAGATTATCTGCAGGAACAAGTGCAATTTCATTAAACCATGGAGGAACTGTAAATGAAAATGGATCTCAATTGAATATTAATAATATCAATGAAAATATTGAAAACAATGAAAATGATAATTATGCTGGTGATAGTGTTCATAACGATGATAATGTTGTTCAAAATATTGATAATGAGGAATTTACCTTTGAAGATGATGGAATTGAAGCTGAGTATTTAGGAATATTAGATGATATTCTTGAAAATATTCCACATAGAATTCGACACAATAATAATGGTAATATTTGTCCAACATATTTTTATTGTTTTTAATTTCAATGTTGTTTTATTTACAGATAATAATGTTGTTGGTAATGCAAATCGACATCCACGTTTGTAAGTTGGTCATCGTGGCAGATTACTGGCTAATGTTGGTAATGGCGTTCATAATAATGCGGTAAGACAACATGCTGTTAGACGAAATAATCGTGGTGTTAGACGTCGTGGTAGAGGTCGAAATATCAATAATCAAGGTGATCGTGTTCCTTCTCCTCCATTACAACCATTAAATGATGCTGAAAGACATGGACGTCAGGCAGGACCAAGTAACAGATTTTTTATAACCATAACTATCTTACCAAATTTATATTATCAACCATTGCGGCATGAATCGAACGTTAGAATATTTTATATAAATATGGTAGGCCAATGTCCATTTACTGAAAATATTCGTTATAATAATTTCCAACCACCAAATGTGCCACAAATGAATGTTGATGATAGTTCACGTTACGATGAAATATTACAAGAACGATATGAATATGCAATTGCTACTAGAGCTGCTGTTTTAACTGCTGCTACAGTTGCTGGACCTAGTTATAATAAAACTATTCCACCATTACATATTCCAACTATAAGAAATTTACCATTGGGATTACAAAATATTGATGCAGCAGCAATAACAGTACCAATTGTAGAAGCAGCACCAGTAGCTCCAGTAATAGTACCAGACCCAGTAGGAGGAGCAGCAGCAGTACAAATACCAGATGAACAAAAACAAATATTGAAAAGATGGTGTGTGGGAATGGAGATGTATAATCAAGCGGAATATCGTTATGCATGTCACTTACATGCATTTCTTGAATTTAAAAATCCCATTTATATTGATGATTTGAGACGTTTTCATCATACGATTTTTCCAACTAGTACAAATGTTATGACATGCTGTAATGATGAAAAAACTTGTTTATACATTACAAAAGAGGATAACTATCCTTTATTAAGAGGAATTCCAAATAGTAATCTATATTCAAGATATTTATTGTTACAGTATTGTAGACATTATATTACATTTGATCCAGTATATCCTTTAATATATGAATTAACTCCAAAATATCGAGGAGCATTACAGGATATATTTTATTCTGTACGACAAAGATTATTATTGTCATCGATAGGAGATATTCCTTTCCCAAATTTTACTTATCGATGTCAATGGTCTTTTGACTTGCATAAATTTATTGTCTCGATGTTGACAAATCCCTTACCTGAAAGGTTAACACAAGTTTTTTTATGGGGTCCTCCAATGATGGGGAAAAGTTCATTTATATTTAAACATATATTTAGTGATGATAATTTATTAAAAAATTTATGTTTTTTTGCTGGTGTACAAGGTACATTCACATTTGATGGCTTAGATACTCGTTATCATAGAATAATTATAATGGAAGAAATGAATTTTAAATTATATCAATCAGAAATATTGAAGAGACTACTGGAAGGTGCTTCATTTCAATTGAATCGGAAAGGTAGACCACAATCTCAGATTTCATTTAGAGGACCTATATTAATGATGCATTACGTGTGCGTTTCAAAGTAATTGAAGCTACTTAAGGATATTATAGAGAACCTCGATGTGAATTTGATCCTACTGAAACAGATGTATTTCAATTACCATTAATTGTCTAAAAAGAAAATATATATATTTTTTTTAATTTATTTTAATTAATTAATTAATTAATCAATGATTGCTAATGTATAATATAATTGTTTATTTATTTTAAAACATTTGATGTTATGATATTAAAAAGTAAAAAAATTACTTATAATATGGTAATATTTTTAATAAACATTTATTTAAATATAAACTTATTATTATAAATTTATTATTTATTTATCTATTTATTTAACTGATTTTCTTTTACATGTCATCAACAATAGACAATAACTGCACAGAAAGAGTGGATTATGCGACAACTGCTATTACTACTATTACCGCTACAAATACTACAAATTCTAATATAATTGTAACTGGTGCACATTCGACTGGATTAAATCGTTCAGTATCATTACCAAAATTGAATTTAAATCCTTGGCTTGAATTACAATATGATTATGATTTAACTGCAAATAATTGGCCATCATTATTAAGAAGTAAATTTTGGAACTCACCATTAGACTATAGAGATAGATTGTTTTTTGCTTGTCATGGTGTATTGAATTTAATTTCTCCACAATTTATGGTTGATATTTTGAAACATTGTAATCCGAATTTTAATCAATTTAGAATGAATGAAATTATAAATGTTTATAATTATTTTCACAACTTGAATAATCAAGAACAGTATTGTAATTATTATGCATTTTCTTTTATTGAAAAATGTGTTATCTGTTTGAATAACGCTGTGTCCTACGTGAGCGGCGAAAAGCGGTCGGCGCGACCGGCGCGGCCGGCGCTGAAAATTCAAATGCATTGAAAGCGCCACACTGTCCTACGTGACCAAATCCACGCGGTCAGCGCGGCGACGCAAGTTTTTGGCGTCCGAGGCGGTCAATTTATTTGAAATATCCGCCGAAGCGGCGAGGCGTTTCTAGCGAACTGTTTCATTTTTTAGTTGTTTTGAGTGTCGGGAAGGGAAGTGTGAAGTTGTGCGTGCATAATGGGCGACACATTCATAGAACTATTAATTAGTAACGTGCAAAATGCCCGCCTCATTTGGGATATGCGACACCATCATTATCATAACAGACTAATTGTTGATAGAGAGTGGAATCGCATTGCAGAAGTTTTAGGAGTTCCAAGTAAGTATTTTAATATTCTCTTTTTGGATAAATTATATTTAAAGAATATAGATAGGTATAGGTATTTAGGTACAATATTTTATACATTATTAGTCAGGTTAGAACTATGAAAACATTTAAGTAGGTAATGCTAAACATATGCACTTAAAATTATTTAAAACCACTCTTTGATATTAAATTTTATTCTATGGGACGCAGTGTAAAAAATCTACAAAACTTTTTCCTTATGCGAATGGCTTTTCTGGAAGACGAATTGTTTCTTCGACAGGGTCTTATACGATCCCTTTGATTAAAACTAGCATCAATATTGCAAGTCGCTGCATCTACATTCGGGACACCTTCAAGATCTATGATTATATTGTGAAGCAAGCTAATTGCTTTAACAATATGGACGGCGTTTTCCACATTTGTTTCAATAGGTTTATTTAGAATTCTAAATCGGGAAGCAGCCTGCCCAAATGAGCACTCTACAACCATTCTGGCTCGACATAGTCGGTAGTTGAATGTATCATTTTCGCCTCCCTGTTGTAATTGCGCTCGTGGAAATGGCCTCAGCAAATATTCTGTTAAGGGAAATGCTTCGTCACCAAGAAAAACATAAGGAGCTGTGATTGTCGATCCAGGCAAGCTCGATTCTTCTGGTAAAGGAAGTTGCCCACTCTCTATCGCTTGACGGAAAGGACAATGCTCAAACACGCCGGCATCGCTCTCTTTTCCATAAGATCCTACGTTTACCATTAAAAATTTATAATTGGCATCTGTTTTTGCCAATAACCCAATAGAGAAGAAATTTTTGTAATTGTAATACATTGATCCGGATTTAGCAGGCTTCTTTATTCGGATGTGCTTGCCATCGATACATCCAATACAATTTGGAAATTGCCATTTATTCCAAAAATTATCTGCAATAATTTTAAAATCTGCTTTTGTAGGTTCAGGCATATGTTTTTTTATTAGTGTAATCCAAATGGCTCTGCAAACTTCAACAACGATTGTAGCCACAGCTGTCTTGGAAATTCGAAAAGAATAGGCAAGTTGTCTAAATTGAATTCCCGTTGCTAAGTATCTGAAAAAAAATAGTTATTTTATTCACATTTCATCTGAAACTGACATAAAAGCGATATCTTTATTGAAAGTTTTTATTGAAAATTAAAAACCTTAGTATAAAGTCCTGGTTCCCTGCCCAGGCTAGTAAACTTTACTTTACCGGACGTTTAGGTACCTACATTTAATAAAAAAAAGGTAAATTAACCGAAACTTTGTCTTCTCGTCTTGTCGTGTAGTATTTTTCTGACTTGTTACGTCATGTACCTACTACTATTGAATTTTCAAGTCATTATTTTACACTATTGAGTTGTATTAATATAATTTTTTTCTTATAGAGGAAACAGCTAAAAGCAAATGGAAGAATCTAAGAGACAAATTCAAAAAGGAATTTTTAAAAATACCTCAACAACGTTCTGGCGATGATGTAGAAAGCGCTCCCATTTATTCGGGAACATGGCGTCATTTTAAATCATTATTATTTTTAAAGTATGTCGTCACACCAAGAGCTACACAGGGAAATATTACCCTTCAAGAAGTTTCCCAAGAACCAAATGACACACCATCAGAATCGGAACATGGAGATACTTTTCCTATTGAGCAATCTGAATCTCAAGTGGAAATTGAAACCGAAGATATTGCACTACCAGACGAATCACGCCCAAAGACACCGATTACAGTTAATCGAAAACGAAAAATAAATAAAAAAAACGAGGAAAATATTGACGATAAGTTTTTAAAGTTGGAAGCTAGAAAAGTTGCTCTTTTGGAAAAAAATGAAGAAGAAGATGAAGACATTAATTTTTTTAAGTCGCTTCTTCCACATGTCCGATTACTTCCTTCTTTAAACAAGTTGCATTTCCGGAGCCAAGTACAAAATATATTAGCAAGTGAACTATTCGAAATACAGAACAAGACAGCTTATCCTCGTACTCAAAACCAACAACCACCAGTCCAATTTGCATCTTCGGCGTCGTCAAGTTCAACCTGTTTTTCGGGCCCAATGTCACCAGTGGACAGTCAACCCATACCCAACCTACAAGGAACCGTCCACCACAATCGAGCGTACCAAAGCAATTTTCAACAACTTCGCTCCTTCGACCCAACTGCCACGATGTCATCAGCTGAGGAACAATCCCCTGAAGAATCTCTGTTGATGCTCAGATAAACTAGATACTATTCAGAAAAAATGTAATTTGAATGTTCACGTTTGAAGTCATTTAAATAAAACTTTAGTCCGGCCCCATCCTATCTTTTTTTTTTAATGTTTGTAGAATAAAAGGTCCGTCAATTTGGTAAATATACATTCATACTGTAAGAAAAGGGAACAGGTGTTTTTTTTAAATCTAATACAGTTCAATATACAAATAACCTCACCTTAAAGTTACCATTAATCTTTCTTCAACTGAGATGGGTTCTTGAAAATTTGTTCTCGAGTGCTGAATTTCAGGAGTAATCGCCTTGACAATGTAATCGAACGTATCTGGCAACAGTCTACAATAGTTTCGGAATAATGACGGCCCTGTAGAACAATTCCTCAATTTTCTATACAAGTGGTGAAATTCGCCATATTTAGCTCTTTCTAAATAAATAATATTAGTTTTAGCACGTCTTTTTATTGTATAAATTCTTCGGTAGAATCGATTATTAACGTCACTTAACAAAAATTTACGTTTTCCGGACCACGACATTTTTGCAACTGAACGCGGCATCGCTCTTGAATGCCGCTCACCTAGGACAATCGCACCGCGAGAACCGCCAGAGACGCATTTCCGCCTCAACCGCTTCTGCCTCTTCAGCCGCGTCAAGTCGCTCACGTAGGACAGAGCGTAAACACAAGCGAAGCGATCCAAATTGTAAGCGTCGTCGATAGTAGGTAAAATAAAATGATAATGTGTTTATGGTATTGGTCAAAAAGTTTAGCTTGTGATTCGAATTAGAATTTTTGTAGATAGATTTTCTTTAGACAACGATACATGTAATATTATTATACAAATATAATATATATTTTTTTTTCATTATTTCTGGTGTTTTATTAAAAATTTTGACTAAAATATTTATTTATTATTTTTAAGTATAATATTGAATTATTATTGTTTCTACAATTATATACGTTATTAATATTAAATAATGTGTTAATTTTTTTTTTTTTAAATTAGAATAAATTTTTTATTTTTTTTTTAATAAAATTATTCATTTTATTCAAATAGTTAATTTATTTTGAAATAATATATATTTGTGTGTTATTAACATTTGGAAAATTTTTTTGTTCATTTTGTCAATTTAAATTTTCATATTTACGTAAATTGTCGACTAAAATATCAATTATTTCTAATAGATTAAAATTTTGAAATTTTGTTACAATAAAATTTTATATGTAATAAAAATAAAGTATTATTAATTTCAAGTTATACATGTGTTGTGTATTGAATATTATATTAAAAAATGTTAATTTTTGTCTCAGGGCAGATTTACCGCTCAGTCGAACTATTCGCCCTCAGGGCAGATTTACCGCTCAGGTGGACAATTCGCCCTGAGATTAAATTTATCAATTTTTCTCATATTTGTAAATTGTGTACTCATTATGATATATTTCATATTTGAATAATATTATTTTATTATTATTCATCAACATTTATGAGATTTTTCATTTATTTTATCAATTTAAAAATTTTGAAAATTTTCATATTTACGTAAATTGTCGACTAAAATATCAATCATTTCTAATAGATTAAAATTTTGAAATTTTGTTACAATAAAATTTTATATGTAATAAAAATAAAGTATTATTAATTTTGAGAAACATGTGTTGTGTATTGAATATTATATTAAAAAATGTTAATTTTTGTCTGAGGGCAGATTTACCTCTCAGTCGGACTATTCGCCCTCAGGGCAGATTTACCGCTCAGTCGGACAATTCGCTCTCAGGGCAGATTTATCGCTCAGGTGGACAATTCGCCCTGAGATTAAATTTATCAATTTTTCTCATATTTGTAAAATGTGTACTCAATATGATCTATTTCATATTTGAATAATATAATTTTATTATTATTCATCAGATTTATGAGATTTTTCATTTATTTTATCAATTTTAAAATTTTGAAAATTTTCCTATTTACGTAAATTGTCGACTAAAATATCAATAATTTCTAATAGATTAAAATGTTGAAATTTCGTTAAAATAAAATTTTATATGTAATAAAAATAAAGTATTATTAATTTTAAGAGTTATACATTTGTTGTGTATTGAATA
The DNA here is from genome assembly GCA_958502075.1 of Orchestes rusci. Taxonomy (NCBI): domain Eukaryota; kingdom Metazoa; phylum Arthropoda; class Insecta; order Coleoptera; family Curculionidae; genus Orchestes; species Orchestes rusci. Next base: position 5,311,557 of record OY293310.1, read on the forward strand.
TTATATTAAAAAATGTTAATTTTTGTCTCGGGGCAGATTTACCGCTCAGTCGGACTATTCGCCCTGAGATTGAATTTATCAATTTTTCTCATATTTGTAAATTGTGTACTTATTATGATCTATTTCATATTTGAATAATATTATTTTATTATTATTCAACATTTATGAGATTTTTCATTTATTTTATCAATTTAAAAATTTTGAAAATTTTCATATTTACGTAAATTGTCGATTAAAATATCAATCATTTTTAATAGATTAAAATTTTGAAATTTTGTGACAATAAATTTTTATATGTAATAAAAATAAAGTATTATTAATTTTAAGAGTTATACATTTGTTGTGTATTGAATATTATATTAAAAAATGTTAATTTTTGTCTCATGGCAGATTTACCGCTCAGGTGGACAATTCGCCCTCAGGGCAGATTTACCGCTCAGTTGGACAATTCGCCCTGAGATTAAATTTATCAATTTTTCTCATATTTGTAAATTGTGTACTCATTATGATCTATTTCATATTTGAATAATATTATTTTATTATTATTCATCAACATTTATGAGATTATTCATTTATTTTATCAATTTAAAAATTTTGAAAATTTTCATATTTACGTAAATTGTCGACTAAAATATCAATCATTTCTAATAGATTAAAATTTTGAAATTTTGTTACAATAAAATTTTATATGTAATAAAAATAAAGTACTATCAATTTTAAGAGTTATACATGTGTTGTGTATTGAATATTATATTGAAAAATGTTAATTTTTGTCTCAGGGCAGATTTACCTCTCAGTCGGACTATTCGCCCTCAGGGCAGATTTACCGCTCAGTCGGACAATTCGCCCTTAGGGCAGATTTACCGCTCAGTTGGACAATTCGCCCTGAGATTAAATTTATCAATTTTTCTCATATTTGTAAATTGTGTACTCAATATGATCTATTTCATATTTGAATAATATAATTTTATTATTATTTATCAACATTTATGAGATTTTTCATTTATTTTATCAATTTTAAAATTTTGAAAATTTTCATCTTTACGTAAATTATCGACTAAAATATCAATCATTTCTAATAGTTTAAAATTTTGAAATTTTGTTACAATAAAATTTTATATGTAATAAAAATAAAGTATTATTAATTTTAAGAGTAATACATGTGTTGTGTATTGAATATTATATTAAAAAATGTTGATTTTTGTCTCAGGGCAGATTTACCGCTCAGTCGGACTATTCGCCCTCAGGACAGATTTACCGCTCAGGTGGACAATTCGCCCTGAGATTAAATTTACCAATTTTTCTCATATTTGTAAATTGTGTACTCATTATGATATATTTCATATTTGAATAATATTATTTTATTATTATTCATCAACATTTATGAGATTTTTCATTTATTTTATCAATTTAAAAATTTTGAAAATTTTCATATTTACGTAAATTGTCGACTAAAATATCAATCATTTCTAATAGATTAAAATTTTGAAATTTTGTTACAATAAAATTTTATATGCAATAAAAATAAAGTATTATTAATTTTAAGAGTTATACATTTGTTGTGTATTGAATATTATATTAAAAAATGTTGATTTTTGTCTCAGGGCAGATTTACCGCTCAGTAGGACAATTTTGCTTACTGGGGTCAAGCCTAGGCAAGACATAAAATAAATCGTTTTCAACCCTTCGGGGGGAAAACGTTAAATATTTTACATCACAGTTGACAACATCATTTAAAACAAGTATTTTAACTGGAGCTGTAATCAACGTAAACCATATTTCCATCGTATCGTCTCTACAAGAATGTGAGGAAGTTTTGTTTTCCAAAATTAGACTGCAAGTACGGAAATTTGGTCTAGTCAAGTTGAACCTGAAGCTATGTCTGCTGTATGAGCTGCTCACAACCGGAGAGGAGGATAACAAACATTTCACCACCATGAATAAGGAAATATCAACAGCCGCAGCTATCGTTGATACTCTCAACGAACTTTTCAACATTCTTCTGGTAAAAACGGAAGAGTTTCAAGAGCGAGGCGAGGATCTGGCTGGGCGTTCAAAGGTATTTCTTTGTTAATGATTTGCCTTTCTAAATTTTCTCCATTGAATGGGGGAGCAGCAGATACTTATATTCCACTTCCAAAATGGCTCAATAGAAACTGTATTATTAATATTAAGAATCATGATAGAAGATGTTTTGTTTGGTCTGTATTGGCAAGTTTATATCCAACAACAAATCTTGATGTGGAATGCGTGCTCTCTTATCCTCAAAATATGCATGAATCACTTAATTTGAAAGGGATTGATATGCCGGTAAAGATAACAGATATTTCCAAATTTGAAAGGCATAATCAAAATAGATCTATAAATGTTTTCGGGGTTGATGATAAATCTAAAACTATAATTGGAGCATTATATCATACCAAACTGGTAATAACTTTTCATGTCAACTTACTCTATATAAGCAAAAAAAATAGAGCTCATTACTGTCTCATCACAAATTTAGCAAAATTAGTTCAAAAACAAATAACTACAGACCATTTAAAAAAATTTTTTGTTTGCGATCTTTGTCTTGATCATTTTTCAGTCGAATCCAAATTTCAAACTCATATCGAAAATTGTTTAATTTTCGAACCAATGAAGGTAACAGTTGTTCCTACTAGTTCTAATAATATTTTAAAATTTTCTGCTTTCCATGCTCTTGTTAAAAAACCATTCGTAATTTATGCAGATTTTGAATGTCTAACTTCGCCTGTAGCTTCTGCATTACCAAACCCACTTTTGTCCTTCACAACTGAATTTCAAAAACATAAACCATACAGTGTAGCATATAATATTGTATGTTCCTTCGATAACAAGTATGACAATTTTAGATTATTCCGCGGTGAAAATGCTGATAAATGGTTTATCGATAACTTGGAAAAAGACTGTAAATATATTTCTGACATTCTAAAAGAAAGATTAAATGATTTCAAAACAGTTTATTCTATAACTCCAGAACAAGAACAAGAACATCTCATTACTACAAGCTGCAAAATTTGTGGTATCCTCTTTTCTTTAACAAATAGTAAAGTTCATCATCATGATCATTTTACAGGTAAATACATAAGCTCTATTTGTGATGCTTGCAATCTTCTGATTCGTCAAAACGAGAAAACAGTATTCCAGTGTTTTTTCACAATCTCAATTATGACCAAAATCTGTTTATTCGGGAACTGTCAAAAAGTCGACGAGTTAATATTTTACCCTCAAATCACGAGAAATATATTTCTTTTAGTAAACATATTTTGATAGGACAAAAGTGGTATTTTTGGATTCACTTCGATTTGTACCTGCTTCCTTGGAAGTTTTGGCTCAAAGTTTAGAATTGGAACAATTCGATGCTTTAAGGAAATATTACAATAATCAAAACGAATTCAAACTAGCAACGAGAAAGGGGATTTTTCCATACGGCTTTGTGAATCACCAAGAACGCTTATCAGACACGCGCCTGCCACCGCAATCGGCATTTTACAGCAGTTTGACTAAAGAGCATATTACCGATAGCGATTATGAACATGCTAAACTCGTGTGGAATACATTTAATGTGAAAAACTTGGGAGAATATAGTGACATTTATTTGAAAACTGATGTGCTTTTGTTAACGTTAATATTCGAAAATTTTCGTAATGTCACTTTTCAATATTTTGGACTTGAAGCTGCTAGTTTCGTGAGCTTACCATCTTTCGCTTGGGCTAGCGCCTTGAAAATGACTCAAATTTCTTTATCACTCTTAACAGATATTGATCAAATTTTATTTATTGAAAAAGGTATACGCGGTGGTATTACGCAAGCCATACACCGATATGCTTGCTGTGATAATCCGTATTATCCGGAAATGTACGATAAAGATTCAAACACTGTTTATTTAACTTACTGGGATGTTAATAATTTGTATGGGTGGGCGCAGTGTCAGAATTTACCTTTTACCGATTTTCGGTGGATGAAAGACTTTGAAATTGAAGTTTTGGAATCTGATATATTCGATTGTTTTGATAAAGTGCTACAAATGTATGGTTCCTGTAAAGAAAAATCCATCATTCTAGAAGTTGACTTGGTATATCCTCATGACATCAAGACCTCCCATTTTGTGCTGAACAGTAAAAATTGTCATAGGTCCAAGAAACAGAAAAACTTACTTTGTACTGTTGAAGATAAAATTAAATGTGTAATTCATTTTCAAAATTTTTGTCAAGTTCTAAAACATGGTCTTCTATTGAAAAAAGTTCACAGAGTTTTGGAGTTTTCGCAGAAAAATTGGTTGAAACCGTTTATGGAATTCAATATTCAGAAACGAACATTTGCCAAGAGTAAATTTGAAAAAGATTTGTGGAAATATATTATCAATGCTAACTTTGGTAGAACCATTGAACGCGATCAAAAAAAACGTAATATTGTTGTAGTTAGGGCTATGTCACTTCGGCCTCATTTCTCAAAATGGCCGCTAGGTGGCGCCACGATAACGAGGTCGACCGTCACCAAATTTGCATAGTTGTGGTGGATGCGCGAGAGTGGTGACGTCATCCGTTGGTGGAGGTTGGGGTGGGGGTCTTCGGTGGGGGTCTTGAGTGGGGGGTGGGGGTGGGAAGTGGGGAGCTAAGGAATGACATTACATTCTATAAACAAAAAAAAGTTCATGATTCAAGCCTTGAAGAAATTGAATATTGTGGGTAAGTGTTATCATCATCATCGTTGTGGTTTTCACACCAACCACAACAGTTCTAAATTTAGCTCGAATGCGGTTTTCTTATCAAAAACAACAAGTCTCAGCCTGCGGTTTTCTTATCAACAGTAAACAGGATGTGGTTTTCACGTCACACTCCTCTTATCAACACTTCTAAATTTAGCCTGAATGTGGTTTTCTTATCAGTAACAAGTCTCAGCCTGCGGTTTTCTTATCAACAGTAAACAGGATGTGGTTTTCTCGTCACACTCTTATCAACACTTCTAAATTTAGCCTGAATGCGGTTTTCTTATCAACAGGAAACAGAATGTGGTTTTCACGTCACACACTCGTATCAAACAGGTCAACAGTTCTAAATTTAGCTCGAATGTGGTTTTCTTATCAGTAACAAGTCCCAGCCTGTGGTTTTTTCTCGACTATAAACTGATATTCATCTAGTCGAAATTAGTTCTCTTGTTAGTAGCTGCTGCATCGGTAAGTCGACTCTTCACCACTCATTCAACTAGTGCTGTGTTTAACCATTATAATTTTTTAGAAAATGGATCTTGCACAAATAAATTTTTCATGCAAAGCTCTTCATAAAAAAAACAATCAAAATATCAGAATTAACACCAAATGTAAAATATCCCATTATGGAGATGCGTATAGTTCCATCTAAATATGGTGATGTACCTCAAGTGGAACTGAAGGAAAATATGGTTTTTCTTCCACAACGATACACCCAACCAATTCTAGCCAACCTAGAATACTTTGACCATTTAAATATGCGATACTTTTTAAGTCGGTGGTGCAGCTATCTAATAATAAAACGACATCTAATTTTGAAATAGTTGATAATGAGTCGACGTTGCAGCAACTACAATAGTTTTAGGTTAGTATCATTTTTCGCAAAATTATCTCATTTCAATTTTTTATTTTCTTTCCAGAACCAATCCATCATGAAAATCATTGCAATAGACATGCAGGGCTTCAATTTGGCAAAAGATTTCAAAATCAAGGAGCTGTCAATCACAAAAGGTTTTCAATCTAGTCATTTCCTCTTCAAACCAGATGTCCCATTCCATTCATTATCATATGGGGATAGAAGAAGAGTGGTTAAGGCAACCAACAATCATGGTATTGTCTATACATCTGGATATGTGAATTATGAAGATCTACCCAAGATCATCTGGTTACACTTATGCTTTGTTGACCGAGTATATGTTCGAGGCCCCCTACAAAAGACTCTTCTCACAAACATCCTTTGGGATTGCACATCAGCACACCACCCTTAAATTATTGATGCAGATGAAGACTTTGGACTACAGCTTCCCCCCACATATCAAAAGGATGTTCCAGTCTGCTTCAACCATTTGAGTGATAATTTTTATATGTGTAGTCTGCGCAACTGCAAGATTCTTCATGATTGGATTCGATAAAAATTGTAATAAATGCTTGAAAAAATGTATTTGTGTATTAGTTCAACATCAAACATGGTCCTATTAGCATCAAATTATATTCTGCTCACTGCGCTTTTCAATAATATATTTTATGTGCATCAACCTGCTAATGTAATTGAAATGTTTATTTGTTTTAATAAAACGAATGACACTTGGCCAACTAATTGGTTGAAGATGCAGCCACAAGTGAATTATGATGCGAAAATGTCCAGCATTCCATTACCCACAGATGTGATGGACTACAAAGTACGGATGTTTTTTCAAGGTGGTCAAACGCATGGTGATAGTGATTGGAAAAATGTAACCACCTCCACTGTCACCTACACTCACATCCCCACCACAGTGCCAAGTCTGTTGTATTATATCACAGTCAGTATCTCACTTCTCACCCTCAAAGCAACTTGGGAACTTTATCAGTATGTTACCTCAAGAAGTTGAAAAAATACGTGCAGCCCTTCACCAACTCAATCCATCATACAAACAATACTTGAAGAATCTTCCCGAGGAACTTTTGGAGAAATTTCTCGAACCATGTTGGGGTCATACATCAGATGAAGATGATTCTGGAATCGATGATGAGGATCCATATTGTACATATAAACTCGCCTGTCATATTTGTGTCAAAGCATTATTTGAATAAAAAAAAACTTTATAAAAGGGGTTTGAATTGTGAATTTTAATCAGTTTAGCGATAACGGGCGACAATGAAACATCTAATGATTTTGATGTGCTTTCACCTCACCACAGCTGAAGTGAATCTTACAGAGTATCTGATAAGATATGGATATTATACACCTATGGTGTTTAATCACAGTATTAAACATGCATTACTTTCTAAGTTAACACATTTCCAATTTTTTTTATAATTTTCATGATAGGTTATGAACCCACGAAGTTCAATGTTAGATATGTAGAAAACTGATCAATCATCACGTTGTAATTTGAATACATTTCCAATCCTTAATAATTTCATGATAGGTTATGAACCCACTCAAGTTCAATGTCAGATAGGTAGGAAACTAATTAAATCATCACATTCCCGAACCATGGTCGGTCACTCGGTCATGATATGATTATTTTGCCGACGAAAGCACGAACGGAAGTGCATAGTAGAATTATGTTTACTACAATATTTGGATAACATCATTGTGTACTATAACAATTGATTATATATAAGCAAGTCGTGGGAAATAAAGAATCAGTATTCAACAACTACTCAAAACGTTGTTTTACTCAACAAATGTACTGTGCCCAAGCCCACTTGGCCATAGCAGAGAGTGAGGCTGCTCTCTGGCAGTAAACTCTATATTTTCCGCTGCTCAACCGAACCAAGTTGAGCAAGTGTAATCTACGAGCTAGACCTAGCTTGTACATTGGTCCTTCGAGCAACCCTAAAACTGCAGCAACCCGCCTGCAGTCCAGCCAGTCCACAAGTCCACAGAGGCTCACTACAACAGTCCACAGAGGCTCACTACAAATCCAGTCCACAGAGGCTCACTACAAATACAAACTATCCAGTCCACAGAGGCTCACTATACAAACTACAAATCCAGTCCACAGAGGCTCACTACACATCCAGTCCACAGAGGCTCACTACAAATCCAGTCCACAGAGGCTCACTACAAATACAAACTATCCAGTCCACAGAGGCTCACTATACAAACTACAAATCCAGTCCACAGAGGCTCACTACACATCCAGTCCATCAGAGGTTTACTACAAATCCAGTCCACAGAGACTCACTACAAATACAAACTACAAATCCAGTCCACAGAGGCTCACTATCCAAACTACAAATCCAGTCCACAGAGGCTCACTATCCAAAGTACAAATCCAGTCCACAGAGGGTCACTATACAAACTACAAATCCAGTCCACAGAGGGTCACTATCCAAACTACAAATCCAGTCCATCAGAGGCTCGCTATTCAAACATCCAGAAGAAAATACATACACCATAAGGCAACCAATAAGCCGCAATGGAAAACAAGAACGAACTTGATCGCCTAGCAGTAGAGCAAGAAAAGGTGGGAATGCAGATCGTCCAGATACTTAGCAACAGCAAAAAAGACTCAAACACCAGAAAGACAGAAACCTACATCCAAAAACATCTAGCCCATCTGGAACAGTTATGGCAGGAAATCATCAAGAACGACGACTCATTCAGAAAACTTAAGGACTTCGGCGAGCATCCCTACATCACCAAGGCATATTTCCAACAAGTATTCGCCAAATACAGTGAATGCAAAGACTACTTGTCGAAATGCCAAAAAGCCATACCAAAAACCGACCGAGATGAACCTCTCTCCTCCAGCAGCCAGACTAAGCGACTGAAAATACAAGAGTTCAGAGTAGAACAACTAAGAGACCTATTTACGGAAATACAGTCAGAATTGGAACTAGACAAAGGAGAGTATCTCTACAGGCACCTAATGGAACAAGTCAACAAGCAATGGCACGCGATTCAGAAGCTCCATGAAGAAATATTAAGCGACGAAGAAGATCATGAAGACAAGTATTTCACTGAAAGCGTCTTCGCAGAAGTCGGCAGACAATACAAACAAGTGATTGCGGATCTGTCCATCAAACTCCAGCTAATCGTCATGGCCCCGAGTCAGCAAGTATCAGTCAATCAATTCCAACAGCATCCACCGCTGCCAAAAGTACAGATTCCAATTTTCTATGGGGGCTATGAAAATTGGCCTACCTTTTGTGATGTCTTCAAAAGAATTATCCACGAAAACTCGGCATTGACAAGAACAGACAAAATAAATTACTTGAAGACGCATACGAGAGGAGAAGCAAGCAAGCTGATACAACACCTGGAAACAATCGCAACCAATTACGACTCAGCCTGGGATCTACTTCAGAGACGTTATGAAAATAAAAGGCTGCTGATCTTCAAACTACTGGACAAGCTGCTAGACTTACCGGAAATATCCAGAGAAAACTCTCAAAAACTAAGGCAGATGCACGACGTCATTAACGAATGTCTACAAGCACTAAAGAACCTGGATGTGGATGTCAGTACATGGGGGCCCATGATCACTCGAATCATAATCAGGAAATGGGATTCTGAAACGAACCGGCTGTACGAACAAAGTCTGGATAAACCACACGATATCCCTGATTTAACCGAAATCATGAAGTTTTTGGAAAGAAGATTCCAGTCATTAGAAACCATTCCAGGAGCCGAACGACAGTCAAGTCCAGAGATAAAACACGGTCCTTCAAGATGTTTGTTTTGTGAGGATCAACATATAATATACTACTGTCGGAAATTTAAAGAGCTATCTGCACAGGAAAGAAATAGATATGTCCAGGAGAAGCGGATCTGCTACAACTGTCTAAAACATGACAACAATAAAAAATGTCACAGCATGAGCAAGTGCAGCATCTGCAGTCGCCAGCATCATACACTCTTGCATATGGACAGGAACCAGCAAAATTCTCCCAGGCAGCAGAATAATCAAGGGAGAACATCATTCACTCAACGAAATTATCCACAAAATGCACCTCCAAGAAGAACAGAACACTATCCAACAAGAAGTAACACTACAAACCACACTTCAAAAAGTGAGGAAAATGTCCTACTCGCAACAGCACTGGTAGAAGTGACAACATCAAGCTCCCCTCAAGTCATGAGAATACTCATTGATCAAGGGTCACAAATATCCATCATCACCGAAGAAGCTGCAAATCGCATAGGACTGCCTCGACGCCACATCAGATCAGAAATTTCGGGAGTTGGCGATGGCAAACCACAAGTCTCCAAATGGTCCATTGACGCGCACATCAAACCAAGGTTCACTAGCGCATTCTCGATGGAAGTCAACATGATAGTTCTTCCAAGACTGACGCAATTCATGCCGATGCAACAGCTACATATCAGCAGTATAGACAGTTGGAAAAATGAAGTGCTCGCTGATCCAACATTCATGACTCCAGGAGCGATAGATGGGATATTTGGAGCAAAGGAATATGCCAGCATCATGATGAATGGGCTCCAGAAGACGACAGAGGGTCTTCTAAAACAAAACACAGAGCTAGGATGGATAGTATCTGGACCAATAACATCAGGATCGCCAGCCATACAAATTGTCAGTATGATCACGCACGTTGAAGAAGACAAACAATTGACTAAATTCTGGGAAATTGAAGAAATGCCAGACTCCGTTCAACTGACGAAAGAAGAACAAGAATGTGAAGAATTCTACGAAAAAACCACAACCCGAGATTCGGATGGTAGATTTGTAGTAAAAATCCCATTCAAACAACCAACGGAGGTATTGGGTCATTCTAAACCAAGGGCTGCGGCAAGACTCATAAATGTTGAAAGAAAATTACATCAAAATTCCAGTTTACGAGAAGAATATTCAGGGTTTATGAGAGAGTACCTAGAGTTAGGCCACATGAGAAAAGTCAATCGACAGGAAGTAAATCAAGGACAATATTACATTCCCCACCAGGCCGTCATCCGAGAATCCAGCACAACAACACGGCTAAGAGTAGTTTTTGATGCATCGTGCAAAAGTTCTACCAGCATCAGTCTCAACGACATCATGCACGTGGGCCCAAGACTCCAGCAGAACATAGCTGACATACTTCTTCGGTGGAGAAAACACGAAATTGTATTCTGTGCGGACATTGAGAAAATGTACCGTCAAATTCGAATTCATCCAGATGATCAACAATTCCAGAGAATTGTATGGAGAGAGCAACCCCGTCAACCAATGTTCGAATATGAGCTCACCACCGTCACTTACGGCACAGCCTCAGCTCCGTACTTAGCCATAAAGACACTTCAGAAGCTCGCAATTGAAGAAGCCAACAAATTCCCAGCTGCCAGCCAGGTAGCACTAACAGACTTCTACGTCGATGACATTTTATCCGGAGCACATAACACAGAAACAGCCCTAGAGCTACAAAGGCAGTTGCTAGAGATGCTCACCTCCGCTGGCTTCAACCTCCGAAAATGGTCCAGCAACTCACCAGTCCTACTTCAGTCCATTCCAGAACAATTCCGAGATCAAAAGGTACAGGAATTACCACAAGACGACTTCAAAAAGTCCTTAGGCGTACTATGGTCACCAGTTGACGATCCCTTCAAGTTCCAAGTAAACATCTCCAAGATCAACAGACTGACAAAGCGACAAATCTTATCTGAAATATCTAAGCTGTTTGATCCCTTGGGATGGATATCTCCAATCGTGATACAAGCCAAACTAATCATCCAAGACCTCTGGCTGAAAAATCGGGAGTGGGACGAAACAGTGGATGAGGAAATAGCTTCAAGATGGACACGATTTCAAGACAAAATAATGGAAGTAGAGAAAATAAAAATTCCGAGGTGGATACATCAGCGAGACAGAAAAGTGGAACTGCATGGATTTTGTGATGCATCAGAAAAGGCCTACGGTGCGGTAATCTACAGCCGCACAGTCGAAGAAGGCAACCAAGTGATAACTTTGCTTCAAGCAAAGTCAAAAGTAGCTCCAGCAAAAAACAGGACAACCCTTCCTCGATTAGAGCTATGTGCAGCAGTTCTACTGTCTAAACTGATACAAAGAACTAAGAAGACTCTTCAGTTAGAAGACACAGAAACATTTGCCTGGACCGACTCTATGATCACTCTTGCCTGGATAAAGGGCAACCCAACCAGATGGCAGACCTTCGTAGCAAACAGAGTCTGTGAAATACACAGGAACACACCCTATACAGCCTGGAACCACGTCAAATCACAAGATAATCCAGCCGACATCATTTCACGAGGAGTAGATCCAGACAAACTACAATCAGCAGAACTATGGTGGAAAGGGCCGAGTTGGTTGAACTCCCTAGGCGAACTTCCAACAACACACGACATTCCAGACGTCCAAGCAGAAGTCAGAGCAACGTGCCTCAAAACTGAAGTCACAGCTAGAACAGACATATGTGAACAATTCTCAGATCTCACAAGAATGCTCAGAGTACTGTCCTACTGCCGTCGATTCGTCAAAAAGGGAGAAAAGCCAGCATTATCCGTTCAAGAGATACAAACAACATTCGAAACAATCATCAAGACAGTGCAACAACAAGAATTCCCGGAAGAATATAAGTCGCTACAACAAAACAAGCCCATCGACAAACGAAGCAAGCTGCTAACTCTGTGTCCATTTATAGACAGCAAAGGCGTAATCCGAGTAGGGGGAAGGCTCGAAAACTCATCATTACCGTACGACCAGCGGCACCCTATGATCCTCCCATACCATACGCAACTAACAACGCTGATAGTACGGGATGCACATAAGAAAACTCTCCATGGAGGCAACCAAGTAACTCTATCGTACATACGAAGCCAGTTTTGGATCATCAACGGCAAGCGGGCCGTGAAAACTGTCATAAATAAGTGCATTGTGTGCATCCGCCACAAAGCGGAAACAGCTCAGCAGCTCATGGGACAGCTTCCAAAACCACGAGTAACACCAGCCCCACCATTTTCAAACTCAGGAGTGGATTACGCGGGACCTATTCAAGTCAGAGCAACTAAAGGTAGAGGTCACAAATCCTACAAAGGATACATTGCAGTCTTCGTTTGCCTAGCGACCAAAGCAATCCACTTAGAAGTAGTGAGTGACATGACTACAGAAGCATTCGTAGCAGCGTTCCGACGATTCACTGCCAGACGAGGACATTGTGCCCATATGTACAGTGATAATGGTACGACTTTCGTAGGAGCAGCACGACAATTCGAAGATGAGATAACTAAAGTGGTCCAAGATCAATCTCTGCAAAGTACAATCGTCAACCTCGGAACGCAGTGGCATTTTATTCCACCAGCCGCCCCACACTTTGGAGGAGTATGGGAAGCAGGTGTAAAATCAATGAAACATCACTTCAAGAGAATCATTGGTGATTGCACCTTGACTTACGAAGAGTTGACAACGTTAATGCATCAAATTGAAGCATGCCTCAACTCGAGACCACTCTGCCCGCTAACAGAAGATTCAGAGGATTTCAGTGCTCTGACTCCAGGACACTTTCTCATAGGAAGAGAATTACTAGCGCCACCTGACCTTAAATCTACCGAGAACTTTACTTTAACTCAACGATGGAGACTAGTGCAAAGTTTGAAGAAACACATTTGGAGTGCATGGTGTACCGAATACCTAACAAGGCTACAGCAGAGATATAAATGGGCGACTCAAACCGACAATTTGACAATAGGAACTATGGTCCTGATCAAAGAAGAAAACATAAATCCAAACCAATGGCCCTTGGCAAGAATAGTAGAAACTCATCAGGGACAAGACGGGTCAGTACGAGTAGTGACAGTTAAGAAGGCGGGAGGAGCGATTCAAAAAAGACCCATCCACAAACTAATTCCGCTACCGACAGACGAAACCAATAATTCCACACCCATAAAAAAACAGCCAGAAGACAGAAAAACAGATCGAACACAAACCACCAGGGCCTCCACTTCAAAGTCTCACTTACTGGTCGTTTTGGCAATCATATTCATGATCATCTCCGCTGCAGCAGGAGACAACGGATTCAAAATAAGCTACCCTCAACATGGAGTTTACGTGGAACACCTTGGATCAGCAAGAGTGGACCGTGGAGTCTTCAGAATTGAGACATCACATAGTAGGAACAAGACCAAAACAGACATAGCAAAAGTATCGACTGTCGTTAGCCAGTTCAGTGACCTATGCGAACAGTCCAAAAGACTGACAAAAGAAGTGAAGTGCGCGTCGCTTGTTCAGCATTTGGAAGAACTGGTAAATCACTCCAAATGGATAGTAGAAACCTTGGATGACGTTCATCATCGAAGTAAGAGAGGACTATTTGGAAAATTTCTAACCGCAGTGTTTGGTGTGAATGACGACGTATATCAAGACATAGACAAACTTAATACAAATCAGGAAGAGCTTATTAGAGCATCCAACCACCAGACAAAATTTATGGTCTCCACCCTCACGACGCTCAACGCAACAGAATCCAGGATCACCAGCAAGTTACAACACTTCCAGAAACGACTCAACCAAGGAATTGATGCCATAAATACCATGCAAACTTGGTATAAAGTTATAGACACGAATACACTCAACATTCATATATTAAGCGCATATCAAGTAGCTACCAACTTCATCAGCGACACCAACGACTACTACGAAAAACTGCTCAACGTATGTTTCAACAGAGGCACAATTTATGATATAATGTCTCCAGCAGTGATCAACACCATCATCCAGAACTCCAATCAAAAACTCCCCAGCAGCCTAAAGATCATCTCCACCGCTTTATCCACGAGGCTAGCCATCAACACCACACATTTTAACGTACAAGGACATTTTCCAATCGTTGATGGGACAGAGTTCACTCTGGTAAAAGCAACGCCCATTCCATTGAAGATAGAAAACGGAGCTTATTGGACCTTGGACCTCTCCGATGATTACACCGCTGTCGATTACAACACCCAACTATACTTTCAGCTGCAGGAAAGCGAATTCCAACGGTGCATCCACCTACATCCGCACAAATTCATCTGCTCTCCTGTCTCCATCCGGAGCATTGAATCCAACCCGTCGTGCGTCATCAATGAGATATACGAAAGACCACAGCCCAGACATTGCAACATACAACAGCACAGAACAAACGGCATCCTTTGGAAACAACTGTGCACTACGAACACATGGATGTTTATCGCAAACTCTTCGACAACAGTGGCTATAATATGCAATGGAGTTCGGGAAGATGTTGTATTGAATACAACAGGAATAATCCAAATCTCCCAAGAATGCATCATTCAAACAAAACAAAACATTCTTACACCCAAAAGAAGCGAAGTCGTTCCAGTCCTAGGCAGTTACTCCAAAGCAGTACCCATAATCTTCAATGGGACTATCAGCAATCATGAAACCCCACACCTAGCCACCGAGCCCGTACTAAGGCAGACAGACGGCTTTGGAGAGTTAATAAAAGAAGAAAAGGACTTCAAAGATCTTCTCCATGATACAGCATGGCGCAGCATTCATCATCACACAGCGGCCATAAGCAGTATCACGACAATAGCCATCCTCATAATAGTGGTCCTAGGATGGCACACAGTGAAGCTGATTATCAGGAAGAGACAGAAGAGGAGAAATCTGAAAGCGGACAAACAACAAGGCCAAAACGAAGACATAGAGTTGATGTCTCTACGTTCGTCCATCCTGGAGAGGCGGCAGAATGTTTAATCACAGTATTAAACATGCATTACTTTCTAAGTTAACACATTTCCAATTTTTTTTATAATTTTCATGATAGGTTATGAACCCACGAAGTTCAATGTTAGATAGGTAGAAAACTGATCAATCATCACGTTGTAATTTGAATACATTTCCAATCCTTAATAATTTCATGATAGGTTATGAACCCACTCAAGTTCAATGTCAGATAGGTAGGAAACTAATTAAATCATCACATTTCCGAACCATGGTCGGTCACTCGGTCATGATATGATTATTTTGCCGACGAAAGCACGAACGGAAGTGCATAGTAGAATTATGTTTACTACAATATTTGGATAACATCATTGTGTACTATAACAATTGATTATATATAAGCAAGTCGTGGGAAATAAAGAATCAGTATTCAACAACTACTCAAAACGTTGTTTTACTCAACAAATGTACTGTGCCCAAGCCCACTTGGCCATAGCAGAGAGTGAGGCTGCTCTCTGGCAGTAAACTCTATATTTTCCGCTGCTCAACCGAACCAAGTTGAGCAAGTGTAATCTACGAGCTAGACCTAGCTTGTACATATGGAGAATGCATTACAAACAGATGCATTGGTGCAATTTCAGGAGAACTACTTATCACCGGTTGATGGTGCTGAAAATAATGAAACATTAGAGTTTATGAGCAGACCGAGATGTGGTATGAGTGATTATCCAGAGTCATTTATACTGAAAAACGCTTGGAATAAACACGTTTTGAAATGGTACTACAGTCGAACAACACTCGCACAAGATGTAAATCCTGTGATTGAGAGAGCATTTGCAATGTGGTCTGAACATGCAAATTTAACATTTGAGAGGAATGCCATAAATCCAGATAAAATTATTTCATATGCATCATTCAATCATAGTAATAATCGAAGATGTATGAGTGGTCATTGCGACTTCCCATTTGATGGTTCCGGTAAAGTTTTGGCACACGCTTTCCCACCACAAGACAATCATTGTCGTGAAATTCATATGGATTCCAGTGAAAATTGGTACTATGGACTTGATGGGGAAATACCCGACAATCAGCTAAACTTTTTATCAAGTTTGGCACATGAAATTGGTCACGTCTTAGGTTTAGGTCATTCATTGGATAATAGTTCACTTATGTTTCCATTGTATGGAAAAACTGCTCTGAATCAAGATGATATCAAAGGCATACAAAACTTATATGGTGTGAGAAAGCAAGTTCTAACAAGTCCTCCACCACCACCACCACAACCACCGATATACCAACTACCTGTAACAACTCAAATTAATGCTAATGCTTCAAATCTAAAAAATTCTCAAATTTATGATATTTGTGATGCTGATCCAAGTCAATTGTTATATCTTATACACAGACAACATTTATAAATTTTTTATAGGGAAAAATTGTGGATAATGAGTTTGAAATCAAAAATGTTCACCTCAAAAGCTCTACCGATTCGTCTGCTACTTAAATTCCTGCCACCGTTTGAAAAACTAACAGCTGTGTATAAAAGACCATCGGGGCAGATAGCTGTAGTTATAAATGATTATTTATATATACTTAGCGAGGATAGATTTAGATTAATTGACCGAATCAATATAACAAAAAGATTTGAACCATTTGTGGATGGTAGAAAGTTACTTGGAGCAGTCAATACCTATTCTGGAAAAACCAACTTCTTTTATGATGATAATAACTTTGTAAATTTCGATGAGTGTACTCTACAGCCAGAGTCCTTTGGCTACACATCAATACATTTTAATGGTATACCACCATTATTCACCACAGTTTTTCGATATGTGAATGGATTGTTATACTTCATTCAAGATGGTCGCTTTTTTGAATATAATGAATTTGAAAATTCCCTACAAAATTCCGGTAAATTGGAGTTCAATACATTTGGTATAGAGTGTCCCATGATATCTTTATATGAACAACTTAGCAGTGGCGGCTGGTCGGGGTAGGCAAGGTAGGCGCCACCTTACCGCAGTAAATAGTAAATACCAAAATAAATTATTATTGTGAACTGAATAATTGAAACACAATTAATCAAGAAGATTTCCATTTAAAAACAATGCTTATTATATTCTTCATTACTTCTACCTACCAGTGGTGCGAAACTCATTCCTAAACACCCACAAGAGGACCAAGTCCTAGCCGTTGACCGCTGGTGCATTCAAAATAGGCGGCCGTCTCAGTTGCCTTTTGTCTCTGTTCTCGCGTGGTATTTTATGCACATGAGAAGGGGTAATCTTGAGAGTGGGGCAACGGCGAATATAAGGAAAATATAGGCGACACGATTTCCGCCTTCGTCGCGTGTTCGTGTGTTTTCGGTGTCGACGCGCGAAACGGTCATCCCACAATGACATGAAGCATGAAGCATAGGGATGAGACGAATGAAACGTATAAAAACGACAGTCGATACTCTTTACCCATCTAGCGAATATGAATTGATTCATCAATACAGATTATCAAACTTTTTTAAAAACACTTTTGGCATAAAAAAGCTAGCCCGAGCATTATTCTATCTATACTCTTTTTTATGCAATTGCATTGATGTCTGCAATAAATAGTCGTTATTGGGGATATCGGTTGCGATTATCCATCCTAGGCCTTGAGCCCGAGAAAAACCAAACTAAATTAGACTGTATTGTTATCCTTATCAGGTGGCGGTGTTTTGTGATTTTGCCAAGATTTGGATAACTACACTACAATTATTGATATAATCACAGATTATCAGATAAGTTTTAGAAATTGGTAAATTAAAATTTCTGTTTTGATATTTTCATTTTTTGGGACAGGATTTGTCCACACATAGAGGTAGAGTTTAGTTTGTTTAGTAGTTGTCGTTTTTTCAGAATATTCATTATTTATTTTTGGCATTTTTACGTAAGTTCTTTTTATTTTCAAAATGACTTTGCCAGCTCATGACGTTATTTGTTCCTTATTGGAGGAACCGTTTTCTAGGCTTAAGGTTGAAGATCGAAATCAAATAATCGCTGTAGGTCGCCCTACACCCTCACTTGACATTTTGAAACCGGATAAAAAACAAGGGCAACATTTTTCTCGCACTTTTAACACCCAATGGTATAAAAGCCACGGATGGTTATGCGGTAGTTTCTATAAACAGAGCCTTTTTTGTTGGCCCTGTTTATTGCTCGCGAAAGGAAGAAATAACGTTTGGGTACTGCAAGGATATACAGATTTGAAAAATTTTTCTGCAAGTATTAGAAAACATGACAGCTCTAAAGAACATCTGAGCAGTTACTTGACTTTAAAACGATTACAGACAAATTCTTCAACGATAAAAGACGCTCTTCAAATTCAAACCGCTCTTTCTTTAAAACTTTATAACGAAGACGTTCGAAAGAATAGAAATTTGATGATGTATCTAATAGACGTAACATGTTTACTTGCAAAGCAAGAATTGGCATTCAGAGGACATAACGAGAAAAATTAATCTTCAAACGTTGGAAATTTTAAAGAATTTTTCTGATTAAACGCGATGTGGAGATGCAAGAACATTTGAAAAAAATTGGTAACATATTTTCGGGATTATCTAAAACTATTCAGAATGATTTAATTGTATGCATTTCCGAGCATCTTATGGAACACAGTAACCGGGAAATCAAAGATTCTATTTTTTTTTGCGGTACAGGCGGATAATACAACCGATATAGTTGAAAAATCGCAGTGTGCAATTTCGGTTCGTTTTGTCAATGAATGGGGAAAAATTCAAGAAAGATTTTTAGGATTTTATGACGTGAGCCAAGATAGAACTGCTCTTGCAATGTACGAACTGGTATCGGCGGTTTTGCGTCCGTTTGACTATAAAGCCAAGTTAGTTGGTCAGTGTTACGATGGTGCGAGTGTCATGGCTGGTTCATTAAATGGCTTACAGATGAAAATAAAATCTGATGCACCAAACGCTTTATTTACACACTGCAGCGCTCATAGATTAAATTTAGTTTTGCAAGACGGAACAAAAAGCATTAAAAGCTGTCGTATCTATTTTGCCAGCGCTACTTCATTACCGGGATTTTTTAATCAATCAGCGAAACGAACATTTGTTTTAGATTCGGTAATGGCTAGGAGAATTCCTTCCACTGTGGAAACAAGGTGGTCCTCCCGCTCTAAAACCATCAATATCATAGATTCAGAGTGGGAAAATTTGCGTACAGTTTTTACTGAAATTATTAACGATACGTGATCAGGAGTTTATACTGACGACCGACGCATCGAACTTTGCTGTTGGAGCCATCCTGAGTCAAGGAGAAATAGGTAAAGATCTACCCATCTCATATGCCAGTCGCACTTTGAACTCTGCAGAACAAAATTACTCTACCACAGAAAAGGAACTGCTTGCTATAGTGTATGGAGTAAAACATTTCCGTTGTTACCTTTATGGAAGGAAATTTAACGGATCACAAGCCTCTTACATGGTTATTTAATTGTAAGGACCCAGGAAGTAAGCTAATTCGGTGGAGACTACTCTTGGATGAATATGATTATGACAAAGTCTATAAACCAGGTCGAATTAATTCAAACGTATATGCGTTATCTCGAAATATCAACATCAACATAATTTCAAAAACTGATAACTATCAGAATTTTATTGAATTTCATTACAAAAATCTGGAAATTATTCCACAAATAGATCAGAAAAAATCAAACCTTTTTGAACATTTCCCAAATGCTATATTTTTTTCATCAGACTTAGACGAAAATAACCCATTTTAGGAAAATATTAAGGAACATTTTAATCTTGATGACAATGGAATAGACAACTTTGATTTATATTCTACTTGTAAATTACAATTCACAAGATACTCTGTTATTTGATATTTGCGAAATATTCTCACTTCGATAAGTTAACGTACAAAGATATCTTTTATTCACTTCCTAATTTAAGAACCGAATTGATAAAACATAACAAAGACAAGATAAACCTTCCAGATATTACATTATATTCTAAAGCTTTAAAACAAGCTATGTATCATGAAATAATTCACTATTTATTTAAAGATACAAACATTTCCGTGAGTATAATTACCAAAGAAAAATATCTTCCGAAAAATAAGGAAGAAATCGACCAAATTCTAAAAGTGAACCATGATTCGAAATTAGCAGGACATTCCGGATTTACTAGAACTTATAAGCGGATTAAAGAGAATTAAAAATGGTATAGAATGAAGAGCGATATCAAAAACTACATCAAACAATCTGCTTCTTGTCAAATAAATAAAACAAATTTTAAGCCAAACAAAGCTCCAATGGAAATTACTTCCACTAGCCAAAAATCTTTTGAACGATTATCCATGGATATCGTTGGACCATTACCTACTACGGAAAATGAAAAAAGATTTGTTCTCACTATGCAAGACGACCTAACAAAATATTCATACGCTATTCCAACTAAAAATCACGAAGCCAGTTATCACGGGCCAAAAGCGTTATCACTGCTTGTCCCATTACTATTAATCAACATTAACGTGGTATGTTACTTTTTCGATCTCCCCTGTAGTCGTTTGATTTACTGGCAACAGCGCACTGGTTAAAAGTCTTGTACGTCGCTGATGTCTGATGTCAGTTTTCATTAAACGTATCTTTCTTTTCGAACTCGACTTTGGTAGCGAACCGCTGGAAGTTGGGAGACATTCGCATCTCCATGTGTTAGCTCCAGGGGTAGAAAAATAAGTAACCCCAAGATAGTCTATTCAGGTAACTCATTTTCCTTTCATTGAGTTGAGCATTTTTTCTTCAACGTTTGTACGCATTCAGGCCTAAGACGATGAACATCTCCCACTGATGTAAGTACCACGTTAAGGGTGTTTTCTTCCCTACCACGACCGTGATTGATCCACTCCACCCTAATTGCTTAATTGCCGAACCTGAGCATGGGATTAATTACCAATCCTTGAGGAGTTGTTGAGTGAAGCTTGAATAGAAAAACCGGTCAAGGTATGTCGTTTTTGTTGAATTGACCTTCGTTTTTTTTGTATTAAGGTTGCACGTTTAATGAACGTTTTGAGTGAACTATGGGGTTGATTGTCGATTATTTTTCAAGTCCTAATTGGGGTAAATGTCAATCATGATCAAACTAATTACTTTTCGTGACTCGAGCAAAATATAGTTATTTATTTAATTTATTTGTTCTGAATTCGACTCAAGTCGGGTCGAACTGGGTTCAGGTTGGGCTGAAATTTAACTGATAAATAAGTCAGTTAATCGTCAATTGTGGAAAATAGACATATTATGGGTTATTGATAATAAGCTGTGAATTTATTCAACTCTGGGGAGTATTTTATTGGGTTTTATTGTATTTGGGTGAAAAGTGCAGTTCAATTATGATGACTATGCAATGCTAAAACAGGTTTTCCATATAGATCATTCATCTGCTTGGGGAACTGGTACAGTACAGCCTACACGGACTGTTCTGGGGTTTTTCCTTGGTTTTGTTGGACTTGAGAACCTAGCAAGCTGTTGCGGTGAGCCGTATCGTTATATTGTTTTATTTTCTTTCTTCGTTTGAAGTTATTATTGAAATTGGATATATTCGGAATTTACGTATTTATAGATACTTTTGTGAAGCGTTGTGACGTCACATAGCGGCAACTTGGTTTGTGTGTAATTATTTTTATACCAACTAATTAATCGGTTCAACTGCTAGCTGGTTTAATTAGGGAAAATTTGATTTTGAGCAAACGTTATTAATGGAATAGCGTTCTAATTATGGGGATAGAATAACGTTGTTAACGGGATAACGTTTTTAATTACTATTTATGAACGGATTTGTACTGAACCTTGTTCTCGATGCGGATTCATCACATTTGCACTTTTAAATATATCATACAGTTGAACTGAGCATCAGGAAATTACAAGTTTATTATTGACTGATTTTTGAACGTATATTACTGTCGTATGTTTTGGGTATTTTGCGGGCAGACACGATATTTCTGTATTAAATAAAACTTTTAATATATGCGAATGTCTTGGGAGTTAACTGGTTTGATTTGAGAGTTGGTAGTCCTGATCCCTGGTTTTGTCGGCGGTAAGTAAGGCAGCTACGTACTTTCTTTCGTTAATTGTTAAATAAACTCAATTGGAATCGAGAAGACCTCGAAGGTTGGGATTCACCTGCACGAATCTCTGGCGCCCACTTTAAATAAACCCCCCCCAAAGCTCCAGAACTCTGAGTTCCGGGTAAGCTTAGCCAACGTGGCTTCCAATTGAGAGGTTTGATAGTTGCAGGACTAAGAGTGCTTGAGCTAAGCTTGCGCTTAGAGTTTTGCGTGATAAATTTTGGCTCCCAACGTGGTTATAATGTTTAAAAAAATAATAAGTTAAATTTTGAAGCTAGTGAAATAGTTTTTTTTACTGGGACCTTTGCTCTGCTTCTTGGGATTTTTAAATTTTGACGCGATTTAGTTAGCCTCTTCAAAAATTTTTTTCTCTAGGGAGAGGGGGAATTTTGTAAGGCCATCAGCTAGTTTCAAGTAGAAGGGTGCTGCTTGCCGACGACTTTGACCGTTTGATCGGAGCTGCCGCTTTCAAATCATACTTGTGTGCGGACTGTGTTTGTGATTGATATAACCTATTTTGCGGCCGGAAATATTTGAATTATTTTATATTCGTTGACCCCGTTATATATTTGTGACCTTGAATTTGTGATTGATGGATATAACCTATTTTGCGGTTTGGAATGTTTGATATATTTTGTATTTGAGATTTTGTCAAGTTTCATGTGATGTGATCGTTCATCAGTCAGTTGGTGTATCATGTTTGGATATTTCCCTCTATTCTTGTAACTGGAAATCTTGATAAGTTTCACCCAGTTCTTCTCTTAGCCAACTCTTCTATTTTGTGCAGGAGACGGGTAGATGTCTGAGGAGTACCGCTGAACTTATTGTAATAGAGTTATGTACAGGTCAGACTAGCTGAGGAGTACCGCTGAACTTATTGTGATAGAGTTATGTACAGGTCAGACGACTGCCTGCCTCTGAATCAAAGGACGGGTAAAGCGAGATGGGAGTGTATGTTGAGTGACTGTCATTTGCTGAGTGAGAGCCGTGAGATGTTTTTGTATTTGTTGACCTCTTTGTATGTTTGTGACCTGGAAATTGTTTTCCTACCCTGGATCTGACTTTTGGTTGAGTGAGCCTTACGGTGCCAGGCGGAGGAATAGGCCCGTGGCGGAAAACTGCCGGAGGTACAAGTCCTCCAAGTGTTCACTCTTTGTTGTGAGTACCATTTTATCACGGTACGCTCATTTGGTTGAGTAGCCTTACGGTGCCAGGCGGAGGAATAGGTCCGTGGCGGAAAACTGCCGGAGGTACAAGTCCTCCAAGTGTTCACTCTTCAGGTGCCCGTCCGTCAAAATATATCCTGGACACCCAGATTCACTTCTGATTCCTATTGCCACCAGCTTTTTACGAATATGAGTGTCTTCCGTGACTTAACCCACACTGCAATTTCCTGAAGGACCGACACAGGTGTCTTGTACAATGTCATGTTGAAATATGACAGAACCCTGCCATCCATTTTCAGGGTTGTCGAATTCCGTTGTTCCTGATTTTTAGTTGGTCTAGTTAAGTGTTAAAAGTTTTCAATCCATTACTGTACAATGTCATGTTGAAATATGTCAGAACCCTGCCATCCATTTTCAGGGCTAGTGCCTCTTTTGTACATTGGATGTTTTCCAAGTGTTCACTCTTTGTTGTGAGTACCTTTTTTTCATCCCGGTACGCCCATTTGTGGTATACATCCTTTTGTTTTTTTTTTCTTCTCGCCCGGACCATATCGTGAACTAGTACTGTGTTTACTTGCTGGTCTTGGTTGGGCACTGAAGTATACACCCCGTCTGTACTTGGCATGCAGACCTTGCCAACTCCATCACGGTATATTATGATGCGTTCCGGCAGGGCGGTATTGTGCGCCTGATAGTTTGTCATAATCGTCCCGTTTTAACAAAAACTTCGTGAACATCAGTGGATTCTGCACCCTAGGAATCTTGTGGCACTCCCTTGAATCTGGATTTCACCTCCTGTTCCTCGGGACTATTTATATCAAGTCCAACCACTCTGAACTTGATGATACACTTCAAGTAGTTTGTCCTAATCATCCCTTTTCAGCAGGAATTTCGTGTGCGTATATGTATTCCGCACCTTATGGTGGATGCGCATGTGAGGTTGCGGTAACGTTTTTTTTTTTGACATGTATTTTATGGACCCTGATTCTATAAAGTTTTTTTGGCTTGCTTGGCTTCGGTTGTCATTTGTTTCAGTCTTGGGAAGTTTATAGCCTGAGTAATGTGTATTTTCTCTTAGGAGGTTTTTCAGATTATACAGGGTCCTTCATTAGTGCGTCGGGCAATCCTAGCGTGGTTATTTACAAAAGTAGAAAAAAAAGTTTTATACAAAAGTTGTAGAATGTGACTTTATGCATATTTTGAAAATATTTGGAAACATACAGGGTGCGTCACAAAAGTATGGCACGAAAAAGTATGATTTTTTTAAATGGAACCCATTGTATATTAATTGATATTTCAATTCTTTCTTCAATTTGGAACAAAAATTGTGATACAACTAATGTTCCTAAATTCAACCGTTATCGAGATATCGCGTTTTAAAAATGGCATTTTTGCAACTTTGACATGCTATAAAAGTCAAACTATTCAAGTTAGAGAAAAATGGATGCCGGTTAGGAATTCCACAAAACATCTACGGAATTTCAAACTGCAAGAGCTGATTCATGTGATTTTCCGAATCTGATAGGTCTGGATCAGTAGGGTTTGTTGTCGTGTTGTCCTCCGACAGTAGGGGCGTCTTTTCACTTTGACCGGTGGTCATCCTTATTTCCTTTCTGAGTTTTTTTTTTCTTTGGTTATTGTTTTCTGTTTTGCTTGAGTCCGAATTGGTCATCTTTAAGGTTTTCTTTGTCTCGCTTTAATCTTGTCTCGGCCTATCGTCGAAGATCTATCCTAGTTTTTCTCCTGTCTAAGGAGAGGGGGAGTTATCACGGGCCAAAAGCGTTATCACTGCTTGTCCCAGTACTATTAATCAACATTAACGTGGTATGTTACTTTTTCGATCTCCCCTGTAGTCGTTTGATTTACTGGCAACAGCGCACTGGTTAAAAGTCTTGTACGTCGCTGATGTCTGATGTCAGTTTTCATTAAACGTATCTTTCTTTTCGAACTCGACTTTGGTAGCGAACGGCTGGAAGTTGGGAGACATTCGCATCTCCATGTGTTAGCTCCAGGGGTAGAAAAATAAGTAACCCCAAGATAGTCTATTCAGGTAACTCATTTTCCTTTCATTGAGTTGAGCATTTTTTCTTCAACGTTTGTACGCATTCAGGCCTAAGACGATGACCATCTCCCACTGATGTAAGTACCACGTTAAGGGTGTTTTCTTCCCTACCGCGACCGTGATTGATCCACTCCACCCTAATTGCTTAATTGCCGAACCTGAGCATGGGATTAATTACCAATCCTTGAGGAGTTGTTGAGTGAAGCTTGAATAGAAAAACCGGTCAAGGTATGTCGTTTTTGTTGAATTGACCTTCGTTTTTTTTGTATTAAGGTTGCACGTTTAATGAACGTTTTGAGTGAACTATGGGGTTGATTGTCGATTATTTTTCAAGTCCTAATTGGGGTAAATGTCAATCATGATCAAACTAATTACTTTTCGTGACTCGAGCAAAATATAGTTATTTATTTAATTTATTTGTTCTGAACTCGACTCAAGTCGGGTCGAACTGGGTTCAGGTTGGGCTGAAATTTAACTGATAAATAAGTCAGTTAATCGTCAATTGTGGAAAATAGACATATTATGGGTTATTGCTGTGAATTTATTCAACTCTGGGGAGTATTTTATTGGGTTTTATTGTATTTGGGTGAAAAGTGCAGTTCAATTATGATGACTATGCAATGCTAAAACAGGTTTTCCATATAGATCATTCATCTGCTTGGGGAACTGGTACAGTACAGCCTACACGGACTGTTTTGGGGTTTTTCCTTGGTTTTGTTGGACTTGAGAACCTAGCAAGCTGTTGCGGTGAGCCGTATCGTTATATTGTTTTATTTTCTTTCTTCGTTTCAATTTATTATTGAAATTGGATATATTCGGAATTTACGTATTTATAGATACTTTTGTGAAGCGTTGTGACGTCACATAGCGGCAACTTGGTTTGTGTGTAATTATTTTTATACCAACTAATTAATCGGTTCAACTGCTAGCTGGTTTAATTAGGGAAAATTTGATTTTGAGCAAACGTTATTAATGGAATAGCGTTCTAATTATGGGGATAGAATAACGTTGTTAACGGGATAACGTTTTTAATTACTATTTATGAACGGATTTGTACTGAACCTTGTTCTCGATGCGGATTCATCACATTTGCACTTTTAAATATATCATACAGTTGAACTGAGCATCAGGAAATTACAAGTTTATTATTGACTGATTTTTGAACGTACATTACTGTCGTATGTTTTGGGTATTTTGCGGGCAGACACGATATTTCTGTATTAAATAAAACTTTTAATATATGCGAATGTCTTGGGAGTTAACTGGTTTGATTTGAGAGTTGGTAGTCCTGATCCCTGGTTTTGTCGGCGGTAAGTAAGGCAGCTACGTACTTTCTTTCGTTAATTGTTAAATAAACTCAATTGGAATCGAGAAGATCTCGAAGGTTGGGATTCACCTGCACGAATCTCTGGCGCCCACTTTAAATAAACCCCCCCCAAAGCTCCAGAACTCTGAGTTCCGGGTAAGCTTAGCCAACGTGGCTTCCAATTGAGAGGTTTGATAGTTGCAGGACTGAGAGTGCTTGAGCTAAGCTTGCGCTTAAATTTTTGCGTGATACATTACCGTAGCTAGTGAATTATCTAAATTCATCACGTTATTTGGGATACCCGAGAAAATACTTTCAGATCAAGGTAGCGATTTTATGTCAAAGCTTATGGAAGAACTTACCAAACTTTTCAAAATCAAACACCTAAATAGTAGTCCTTATCACCCACAAAATAATGATGCGTTAGAAAGATCACACCTTACTCTGAAGGAATATCTTAAACATTACATAAATGATAAACAAAGTAACTGGGATGAATTTATACCATTTGCTATGTTTGCTTATAATACGCATGTCCATTCGTCTACAAATTACACTCCATACGAGTTACTATTCGGGCACAAAGCATTTTTACCGAATTCATTAACCCAAGAACCAGAATTTAAATACTCTTACGACGATTATGTCACAAATCTAAAGCAAAAAATCAACATCACTCAAAAATATGCAAGGGATAAAATAATTAATGCAAAATCAAAATCAAAAGAGTATTACGATAATAAAATTAAAGTTAATCAGTATAAAATTAATGATCTTGTATATATTTGTAACAAAAATACTACTCCTGGTTTAAACAAAAAATTATCTCCTAATTACAAAGGACCTTATAAAATAACAAATATATTCAATGACAAAAACATTCAAGTCCAAATAGGCAAGAAATTCGTCACCTATCATACTAATATGATTAAATCCTTTGTTTCAGGTTAAGATGTTTACTAAGTACTCAACCCTCATAATACTTTCACTTCAATTATCCTTCATCAGTATGCAAAATTATCATTTAAAATATTTACACGAACAAACAAGCTTATATTATGATAAATTAGGTGAAGCAAAAATGACAACTTCTAAGTTTACTTTACTCACACATTTGAATCTGTCTCATCATAACGAGAAGTTAAATTCCCTAACTCGAATATATCAAGAATCGCACAATTTGTTTTACAATGATGTAAACTCCGAGTTTGATAGAACTTTTTGTAAAAATGCCTTAAATATAATAACCATTAGAATTAACAAAATACGGGAAAAAGATGAAATTGTTTACGAGATAGTTGGTTACCAAAATGATTTACGAGGGAAAAGAGGTATTTTTGACGGAGCTTCTTATGCTTTCAATTGGTTGTTTGGTATACCTGATGCTGACGATGCCAAATATTATGACGAATCTATAAAATCTTTATTAAATAATAATCATGATACCCAATTACTCATGAAACGACAAGTTGGCATAATTTCAAACACTATTCAAAATTTTAATGCTAGCATTCAAAAATTCAAAACAAATGAAGCAATATTGAATAAAAATATAAAGCTTTTCAATCAATTCAACGAACACATAACTAAAGAAATTTTGAATGACAAACTGAAATTGGCAATAAATTCTCATTTGACTCTCTTGACTCAGCTACTTGATGACCTAGTTGAGGAATACGATTTGTTAATAACTTCTCTTACTTTAGCTAGACATAATATTTTACACCCAAAGGTTATAAGTCCAAAAAATCTCCTTCAAGAATTGTCCCAAGTCAAACTAAATAATGAATTACAATTTCCTCTCTCCCTTTCGCATTCCAATATTCATAAATCTCTAGAGATTAGCAAACTACAAGTTTTTCAAGTTCAAGGGATATTAGTTTTTTCAATTTCAATTCCATTAGTCAAAGGACTAAACTATAATATATTCAAATTATTTCCTTTGCCGATTCCTCACAATTCCTCTAACCTCTATTCCTATATCAAACCAACATATCCCTACCTCCTGGTTAGTACTAGTAAAGTCTACTATATGCAAATGCAAGATCTATCCAAATGTACAGAAGTCACTAAAGAAAATTTCATCTGTGAGAATACCAGAGTCACAAGAGTTCAAGAACGTCCCACGTGTGAAGTCCTTCTCTACACATCCCTCGCTAAACGCATTCCTGAGGACTGTCAAACGAGAACTGTACGAGCTGACTTCGAAGTCTGGCATCCATTAGGAAGAAACTCATGGATATTCATCATTTCTAATCCAACATCATTAACGCTCTCTTGTTTCGAATCTCCGATAGAAGACATTCAAATTCAGTCAACTGGCCTTCTAAGTCTGAACCCGAATTGCAAAGGATACACTTAGACAGCTACCATCGAGTCTCTCAGTGTTATTACTCGTAACATTACCTACGATGTTCCTGATTTCAACATTGCACTGGATGATTGCTGATGACTAAACAAATTAAGTTGAACATCACTCCAGTAACACTGGAACCAGTTAAGTTAACTAGTCTAAATTTGGATGAACTTCAAGTCGCCGACTACAAATTGAAACAATTAGACGAAACCCTGGACGAAGAATTGAAGAAACCATTCATAGTTCAACATACTTCTTGGTATACCATTGCACTATCCTTGATTGGATCACTTGTAACCATCGCTTTGGCTTACAACTTGTTAAAATGGTGTGGCTTGTTTCGTTTAATTCAACATTATCTCTGTTGTACGAAAGAACCCAAGAAATTATCTGATTCCTGTTGTATTAAATTATTTAATACAAACATCAATACAACCAGCCCAATAACCAGAAGACAACTTAGGCAGATGTTAGAAGAAGAAAGAAATGAAGACGAGTCCTCCATTCAGCTAGAGTCTTTCGCTCCAGTCCTGATGGAAGACAACAGACCTCCAGAGTTGAAAGGACGGCGGTCTGTCAGAACACCATCTGTAAATATGGAATAATACTTTTTTTTATTTAATGCACTAATCGTATTTCATACATTTATTTGTTAACGAATTTTTATAAATAGGATATATAAAAATTCTTCTTAACATACTGTATATTTTGTTGTCATCATTTGACTCCCTATCTATTGTAATATCGTTAGTTTGGTACATATTATTAAACAACTATTATTCTTTGGACCGTGATCTTATCTTCTTTGTTTAAAAAGCTAATTATGTATCTGCAAATAGAATAAGCTAATTACTGTATACTCATAGAACTTTAGAATTATATTTGTAATCAATACCAATTATGATAAAGAATTCAACTATATAAATAGGACGGGAAGTTACTAATTGTTAGGTAGTATCAAAGAATATTCTACTCCGACAAGAAAACCCACGCAATGTTAAATTTTTGAACCCCGAAATGGGGCCAGACTCTAAGAAGTCTGGCCCCATCGAGAGAATCTCGCCCGAAACGCGGGCGCACCGGGCTCACTGTTGCCAATTCGACCATGGTGATATATTACTCAAAATAATATTATTATTTGCCTCTGAATTTGGTTTGGATGCAACAACTTTGCGCTGGAAGATCCTCAAGACCAAACACAAAAGCATGCGCCGATTGTCATGTGAATCACAGAATGCATAATATACGATGTATTCAGTCAATTCTGTGATGTGAATTGTGGAATTGGGTATTTGTCATTCTTTGATAATATCGACAGTTTTAGCAGAGTGATTTTATTGTGTTGAAAAAGAAAAGCGAAAATGTCGGGCCATGTGTGCCAATACTTTGATTGTAGGTTGAACACCCGTCAAGAAAAAATCAAAATGTTTAGATTTCCCTACAAAAATGAAAAATTGTGCAATCGCTGGATAATTCATTCTGGTAAGATTTTATGAAAATGTTTATTCGAGATTACATTTATTGCTGCCTGAAAGGCTAGTCTGGTCATTATGCTTAGGATAGGAGGATTTGATTGTCGAATTACAATAATGTTAACCAATATTTAGGTTCCAAAGTCTAGCTATATTCTAATTGAACATTGGTTCTCAAGAGTGATGCTTTATTATTTTTCCCAAAAAAATCATTGGTACTTGGTTGTCGGCGCTTGTTTTTTTTTGTTGTGTATACCTACTTTTTTAAGATTGCACTTGTACAAGTATCATGAGTAAATAGGGATCATTGTGACCAAAAATTAATAATAACGCCAAACAATCTTTCTTCTCATGTATATGACCCAAAATGGTCCAAAGCTTCGATTTTCCGGTAAAACAAATTTTTGTGTCTGTTGAGTTTCGAGATCAAATTCCGCACAGTTTTTGAGGAACACGGGGGACAAATTCGCCCATTTTTGGAAGAGATTGGTCAAGGGGCTAGAGGTGCTGAAATGTAGTTAATGTGACATTCCGACTTTCTATGCTATTTTGAATTTTTTTCTATTATACACTCCCCGACAATAAATTCCGGACACGAATAATTAGAGTCAATTTGATATCCCTGTTTTTTTTTTAATTTTTGTCCGATTTGGGCAAAAAAGCGTAGCCCTATGTCTCGAGATATTACCCTTGATTTTGGGTTTGGAAAAATACTGATGGCTTGGTCATTATACAGGTAGGAACAGAAGCTACTTTTTTACCCTCAAGTTTTCAACACCCTGTAGAAAAAATGAGCGACAAAATTCATCTGTATCATGTTCTGTTGTGAAGTGCAATCTTTTCTCGACAAAATATTTTTTTGGTCATGTCAATATCTGCTTTTTTAGAGAAGATACAGATGTTTAAATAAAATGCTGCAGTTTTTCGATATTTTATCAACAATGAACGAAAACATTCTTATAGACTTGCATGAAGTTTATCCCTCGGTCTTGAGATATTACCATTGATTTTGGTTTTCGAAAAATACTGATGGATGGTGATTATACAAGGAGAAACAGAAGCTACTTTTTTACCCCCTGTGGAAAAATTGAGCGGCAAAATTTAGCTCCTTTATATTGTGTCGTGAAGTGCGATCTTTTCTCAACAAAATGTTTTTTTGGTCATGTCAATATCTGCTTTTTTTGAAGAAGATACAGATGTTTGAAGAAAATGCTGCGGTTTTCCGATATTTTATCAACAATGAATGAAAATATTCTTATAGACTTGCATGAACAAATGTTCTAAAATACCATATTGTCCCAATTTGCCCAATGTTCCATATTGTTCACCTCGAACATTCTTTGGAGGCGGACATGGTGTGGACTGGGGTATCACTACGTACAGATGTGACACAACGAACATTTTGTTCATGCAAGTCTATAAAAATGTGTGTTGTATACAATATGCAAGTATACAACACAA
This sequence comes from Orchestes rusci, assembly GCA_958502075.1. Taxonomy (NCBI): domain Eukaryota; kingdom Metazoa; phylum Arthropoda; class Insecta; order Coleoptera; family Curculionidae; genus Orchestes; species Orchestes rusci. The sequence goes on from OY293310.1 coordinate 5,343,837, forward strand.
AGTAGATGTTTCACTAAGACAAAAGCCACAATAATATCGAGGAACACAACACTAGATATTTTGTGATCTGATGTGATTGAGTAATTGGATCGTTTTGTCCACAGATAAAACGACTATTTTCCGGGACGGAAAAAGGGGTAGCATGGCCGACTGTAACATAATTTGAAACCATCCAACCCAAAAAGGAACATGTAGACATATTGTCTGCGATAAGCACTAGCCAACCCAACAAGTTGATTGTTTGCACAGGTGTCTCCGGCAAGGAAATATACGTCGTAGACAACGACGCCACAATGGGGATGGATTGAGAAGAATGGAAAAGCAGTCTGCTTCGGGTTCGCATAGCCGTCGGTCGTTGTCATCCCTTAGCATATTTAGCCTTTTGTATTTTGATTAACGTCGTAAAATAGATTTTGTGTGATTTGTTCCAAAGACTTTTTATTGACTCTCTTATACTACGTTATGGGGAAACACATTATTATTTCTATTAGGTACAGGTGCATCAGTGAGCGTAATTTTTAATAAATATGTACCAGAAACTCAAACTATTGACTTTTCAAAACAAACAAGAATAAACGGTATTTCTGGGTCATTGGTAGCATATGGTTCCGCAAATATAACATTACACGTAAATGAAACCGAGTTGTCTCATCAGTTTTTATTAGTTGATGAATTTCAGCAGGGTATTCACGGACTGTTAGGGTCTGATTTTTTTGTGAAATATGCTGCAATTATCAATTATGAACGATTTTTGTTTTCTCTATGGGTAGGTAATAACAAAATTTCAATACCTATTGAATCCGAAAAATGTAATTATACAAAAATTCCCGCAAGATGCGAAGTTATTAAATATTTTGACTCGAATATAAGTGATGATTGTGTAATTTTACCAATCGAACTATCTAAAGGGGTTTTTGTTGCAGGAAGCATAGGAAAACGAAATTCTAATGATATGATTCCTGTTAAAATTTTAAATACCCGTGATGACGATGTCATTTTGAAAAATTTTATTCCAACTTTTGAAGAACTAAGTAATTATGAAATATGTAATATTATTGGAAGTGTAGATACAAAGTCGGTAAAGCGCGTTGATAAATTATTGGATTTGATTAATATGGATCATTTAAGTAAAGAAGAACAGTTTTCCATTCAGCGAATAATATTGCTATGTCTGGGTTAAGTTGGGAAAGTTGTTTTGTTTACATGGATGATCTGATTGTTTTTGGTAATAACTTGCTAAATCATAATAAAAATTTAACGAAAGTTTTACAAAGACTAAGAGACGTAAATTTAAAGTTAAATCCTAAGAAATGCGACTTTCTCAAAAAGGAAATTGTTTATTTAGGGCATTCAATTTCTGCAGAAGGAGTTTTCCCTGATAAAGAAAAAATAAAAGCTGTTTCAGATTTTCCAGTGCCAAAAAATGACAGCGAAACAAAAAGATTTGTGGCATTTGCAAATTACTCCCGAAAGTTTATTCAAAATTTTGCTCAAATTGCCGCACCCTTAAACTTAAATCAATTATCTAAAAAGAATGTTCCGTTTAGCAGGACACCAGAATGTCAAGAAGCTTTTGTTAGTCTAAAAAACTGTCTTGTCAATCCCCCAATCTTGCAATATCCTAATTTTGATTCGAGGAATATATTTACTTTGAAAACCGACGCCTCAGAAGTTGCGATTGGAGCAGTTTTGTCTAATGGGGATGATAGGCCAGTCGCTTATGCTATTCGATCTCTTAATAAGGCAGAGAAAAACTATTGTACGATAGAGAAAGAACTTTTGGCTGTAGTTTGGGCTGTAAAGCACTTTAGACCATATTTGTTCGGACGAAAGTTTGTTCTCTATACGGACCATCGACCTTTAATTTATTTATTTGGCATGACGAATCCTTCTAGCAGGCTGACAAAATTTAGATTAATTTTGGAAGAGTACGATTCTACTATTAAATATGTTAAAGGAAAAGAAAATGTCACAGCGGACGCTCTATCTAGAATTTAACTTTCTAAAGACGAATTAAAAAATGTTGGTAATAATATAGATGAAACCGTATATGCTATTACTAGAGCTCAAACAAAACGTAGTAAGGGAAGTAATCCGGAAATTCCAGGAACATCTGATTCATTTTCTAACGACAGGCTTGATCACCCTGGAGTAGTTTAAATAATTAAATGTCCCAAAAAATTTTGCGAATTACGACCCATTTCTCAATCTGAATTTAAAGTGATAACTGATAGTGAAGAATATGAATACAAAGGTAAAAATATAATTTTTATGAATGAGGAAAATATTGTTTACGTTTGCAAAAATCAGGACACTCGATCGGCGTTGACACTAGGTGCATCGTTGAGAGACCTGAGAACTATATGCATGGAATATGATATTCCGGAATTAATTATGATAAAAAATGATGAGTGCGCACAATTCATAGAAGAATTCCTCAAAAATCTAAATTTGATAAGAGATAACAATTTAAAGATATCAGTTATTAAAAATGTTAAAAATATTTCAGATCCAGAAACTAGACAATTAATATTGAACGATTTTCACATATTGCCTACCGGAGGTCACGCAGGGATAAATCGTATGCTAAATAATATAAAAAGATATTATTATTGGGTAGGAATTCAAAAAGACGTCGGCAATTTTGTGAAAAAGTGTGACGATTGCCAACGATATAAATATTTTAATCACAAGAAAGAGCCCATGACAATTACAACAACTGCGTCGTCAGCATTTCAAAAGGTGTTTATAGATCTTGTAGGACCGCTCGAATCGGATTACGAGGAAAATAAATACATTTTGACATTGCAGTGTGTTAAGTAAGTTCGTAGAATGTTATGCGTTAAAAAATAAAGAGGCTTTAACCGTCGCTTGATCATTTGTCGATAATTTTATCTTGAGATATGGAATACCTGACGAGGTGGTTTCTGATCAAGGTACTGAATTTTTGGCTGAAGTCTTCAAAGAAACTTGTAAATTATTAAAAATAAAGAGACTCAATTCTACTGCTTATCATCATGAGACTTTAGGCTCTTTAGAAAACTCGCATAAGTCATTGGGAAATTATTTACGCATTCAAGTGTCTGAAAATCCTTTCACATGGAGTACTTGGCTAAACTATTGGAGTTTTTCTTACAATAATACAGTTCATACTGAAAGCAAGTATACTCCATTTGAATTGGTTTTTGGAAAAACTTGCAAACTTCCAAGTAATATTTTAAATTCTCGTGATCCCGTCTATAATTTTGACAATTATCCTATAGAATTGAAATATAGATTGCAACACGCTTGGAATGATGCAAGAAATAATTTGATGGTATCAAAAAGCAAACGAAAAGAAAAAATTGATGTAAAAAGTAATCACATTGTGTATCAAGTAGGAAGTAAGATTATGTTAAGAAATAGTGCGCGAAACAAAATGGACGCTGTTTACAATGGATTATATGAAGTGATAGAAGACAAATCGCCAAATATTGTGATAAAAGTGGACAATAAATTGGCGGAAGTGCATAAAAATAGAGTGAGGTTATATAATTGTTAAAAAAAAAACAACACTCTTTATTATGTTATGTTAAGTGTGTTTTTTTTTTCCTTCGCGCGGTAGGTGTAAGGTATATTGTGTATGGGTAATGATAATAATATTAAGTTAAAATAAAATAGTTTTGTATATTCTTATAATAATTGGGAACATTATTGAGTGACTGCATCGACAGCAATATGACCATCCTGTGTGGTTTCTATGCGGATTGCTTACGCAGTATTTATGTTCATATTGTAATTGGGTAATAGAGTAATGAACTGAGTTCAACTGAGTTGTAATTATATGCATTGAATAAATTAGTCTACGTTAGAATACAGTAAAACATGGTTGTTTTACTGGTCCTTCTGGGGGCTCTTCCCTCAACTTATTACAAAGCAAAGCTTGACCCTACAGGCTGCCAACGGCACACCCATCCACACCTTTGGCACTCAGCGCCTTTCCTTGAGCCTGGGTTTTCGCCGTTTTATTCAGTGGGATTTTGTCGTCGCGGATGTACACACAGCCATCCTGGGTGCCGACGCCATGAAGCATCATGGTCTGGTCATCGACCTCCGCAGCCGTCGCCTGTTTGACGGTCTCACCAGCCATTCGACTATCTGCACTCCAGGACCCACGCCTGTCATCCACTCCGTCAGCATCGCCGCAGCACCGTCTTACCCTGACGGACCTCTCCGTGATGCCTACAAGAGTCTCGTTGATCGCTTTGCTCAAGTTGCAACGCCACCTGGCGGCATGGCCTCCGTTCCTGACCTACCAGTAGACCACAAAATCGTCACTAGGGGACCCCCAGTTTTCGCTCGACCACGCCGTCTCGTTGGGGAAAGCCTCGACGCAGCCCGACGCCTTGTTGGAGCGTGGTGTCATACGTCCATCCTCAAGCCAGTGGGCCAGTCCCCTTCACATGGTTCTCAAGCAAGGGGGCGGTTGGCGAGCCACTGGCGACTACCGTCAGCTCAACACCTGCACCGTTCCTGATCGCTATCCACTACCTATCATCGAGGACCTACTGCAAGACTCCCCAGGCCAGGTTTTCTCAATCATTGATCTTCACCGGGCCTTTTACCAGATCCCAGTCGCTCCGGAAGACGTGGCCAAGACAGCAGTTACCACACCCTTCGGCCTTTTCGAGTTTGTTGGCATGCCACTCGGTCTCAAAAACGCTGCGCAGACCATGCAGCGCACCATGAACCATCTACCCAGGAAGCTTGATTTTGTCCGGGTCTATCAGGACGACATTCTCATCATTTCCTGCGACCATGACGAACACCAACGCACCCTGGAGCAGCTCCTGTCGGTTCTGCGAGATGCCAAGCTGCACGTCAATTGGAGTAAGTGTCAATTCGGCTTACCCGAAGTTGTTTTCGCAGGATACCTAGTCTCGAAGGAGGGGTTCCGCCCGCCATCACCCAAGACTCAAGCTATCCTCGATTTCCCCAAACCTGACGACTCCACGCAGTTAAGGAAATTCCTTGGCATGCTCAACTTTTACCGCCGCTGTATCCCACATGTTGCTGCCCTCCAAGCCCCGCTAACCGAGATGCTCAAAGGTCTCAAGGCCAAAAAGTCCCAGCTCAGCTGGACAACGGAAGCAGACGTTGCTTTCGAACTCTGCAAGCAGGGAATCGCCTCTGCTTCTACTTCAGCCTTTCTCCTCCATCCGCAACCGCTGGCATTACGAGCTGATGCCTCCAACACAGCCATCGGAGCAGTCCTGGACCAACAGCAAACCAATGGGACTTGGGTACCATTGGGGTTTTTCTCCAGGAAGTTGTCTGGCACCGAGCAGCGCTACTCGACCTACGACCGTGAGCTCCTGGCAGTTTTCGCGGCCATCAAACACTTCCAGCGAATCCTTGAAGGGAGAGGTTTCACCATCTACACCGACCACCGTCCACTCGTTTTTGCTTTGGCCCAGAAGTCCGACAAGGCATCCCCACGGCAGTGCAGACAAATCGACTTCATCGCACAGTTCGACACAAAGCTCGTCTACACGCCAGAAGACCAAAATGTTGTCGCCGATGCCCTCTCACGTGTAGCGACTATCTCCATGCCCTTGGCACTCAGCCCCAGAGTCATCAGCGAGGCTCAGCTTGCAGACGAATAGCTTCCGCACCTCCTGGACAACCCACGCCTCCGGTTGCACCGCCGTGACATCGACGTACACAGTTTGGTCTTTTGTGATTTCCAGGGCAACAGCAAACCTTACCTTCCTGTCGCCCTCCGTCGACAGGCTTTTGACACGGTCCATCAGCTGTCACATCCAAGCGGACGAGCTACTGCCAAGCGAGTTGCGCTCAAGTACTTTTGGCCAAGTCTTCGCAAGGATGTCTTCCGTTGAGCCAAGCAATGCGTCCCCTGCCAGAAGTCCAAAGTCCACCGCCACAATCGCGCCGAGCCGCTTCGACCACATTCATGTGGACTTGATCAAGCTCCCACTGTCTCAGGGGTTCGAGAATTGCCTTACTGTCATCGATCGCTTCACCCGTTGGCCTCTAGCTATACGTGTTATGGACACAACGGCACCCACAATCGCTCGCTGTTTGGCACTCCGCTTACAATCTCCTCGGACCAGGGCCGTCAATTCGAGGCGGACCTCTTCGCTCAGCTCAGCCAGCTCGTCGGCACCAAGCACATCCACAAAACTCCGTACCACCGGCAGGCCAATGGTATGGTTGAGCGCATGCATCGCACCTTGAAAGCAGCGCTCAAATGTTCTCCCGAGACTTCTTGGACTCAGGCACTTCCAGCAGTCCTTCTGGGTCTCCGCACAACTTTCAAGGAGGACCTGCAGGCCTCACCTGCCGAGATGGTTTTTGGAACATCCCTCCGGATCCCTGGTGAGTTTATCTCTCCACAGGACCCCTCTAGCAGCAGCCCGACAAATTTTGTATCGGACCTTCGGCGCTTGTTCCACGCTATCCGGCCAGTTCCTGCAGCCAGACACGTCGACCAACACCCGTTCGTTTTCAAGGACCTTCAGACGTGTGACTACGTTTTCCGTCGCACAGACGCTGTCCGGAAACCTTTGGAGCCCCCGTACACTGGTCCTCACCGCATAATCAAAAGAGTTGACGATCGCTCTTTTGTCGTCGATGTCAACTTCTCGGCTAAAACCTTCTCAACTGTCCAGCTCAAGCCGGCCTATCTTGCTCCAGCTGACGTTCCGCAGCCTCAACAGCCAGCAACCCAGCCTCGACAGCATTCGCAACCTCCATCTACTCCAGCGAGACAGCCATTCCAGTCTCCGTTGGCCTCGCCTTCACTGATTCCCCCAGCTTCTTTCCAGCCTCAAAGTCACGTGCCCATCATCCTCAGGCGACCAATCATTCCATGTCCTTCGCAGCCTGCGAAGGCCACTGGGGGGGAGTAACTGTGGCGACTCCTTCGAAGGCTCGGCAACACCGCAAACAGATTCTGGTGCCGCGCTCGGAGTAATCTGTCATTCTTGTCCGTCACGTCAATCCCGCCTGCCTCTTGCCACTACGCTGACTACGCAGCGGATGCAACGGGATGACCATTCTCGTCAGCCATTCTTCTAACACCGGTCTAGTTTTTCACGTGAATAAAAAACCCCAATCATCCGCTCATCCTCTACGGCAACTTCACCGCCCAAATTGTTCGTATCGCGACCGCGCCTATTCGTGGCTGTATATATTTGTGTCTTATACGTTTTGTGTTCTAAGTAAGACTTTCATTTCACTGCACTAGTCAAAGTCGGCGTTTTGGTTGAACCCTGTCCCCCGCAGTTGGACCCAGGGCTCCAAGACCCGCACAGATTGCACAGCATTGTTTTTGAAAATTTTGTGAGAATAACGGTCACAAAGACTTTGCGTGAGTTTCAACTCTTTAGTGCAATCTCCAAAGAATCTACAAATGAAACTTCATGAGAAGCAAGAGTGCCGCATAGCTAGCCAACGACAGCGGTACCTGCTCAGTACAATACTCCAGGGAAGTTATTTTCAATTACATGGTGCTCGTGGAACAAAATCCCCTAAAGCTGATTTTTGGAGGAATACTAGGTCTTGTCCAGATTAACATACTAAAAGTCCCCACCCCTACGAGGGTGCAAACAACCCCAAAACTACCCCAATAGGTACATTTTTCTACTTTTTGCCAATTATCTCGAATATGGCTGGGTTTTCACAAAAAATGCTAGAGATGTAAATGAAAGCCAATAAAATTACCTACAAATTGATGTATATATGTTTGGATTTTGACAGACGCAGTGGCGCACAACAAGCATTCAAAGTCAGCATTAATTGTTTAGTCTTTGATAATTATGTTCTGGGGGGCGCAAACGACATTATATTACTGTTCTAGGTCAATGTTAACTAAAATTAAGAGAAATTAGAACAAAATCACTATGAAAATTGTCTGTTTTTATTTCTAAAAGTTCACGGGCTGCACTGTAGAAAACTACGTGCCTGTATATACCTATAGTAGGCGCCCAATAAATGGCCAGTGCCAGCGAGCCAGCGTGGGCGGGCAGTAGCGTTAACGACGTTGACGTAAGCAATCAGCAATCAATCATACTCGTAACTTAGCTTATGTGGATCTTGTTCATCATAAATGTGCATTTTTTTCACCCAAGACAAACATGTAAGTACTCTTATGTTTTTAAACATTTTATCTAGCATTCGCGGTTTTTATTATTATTATTCGCGAGACCTACTATACAAACAAATCGGCCAAAAAATAAAATTATTTATGAATTTTGAAAATAAGTATATTTTTTCAGTTTCAAAATTCAAAATGGATCAGTGCGCGATATGTGACCAATCTCTAAATCTGCTGAAGACTGCAAATGTTCACAAAAAAGGACTTGAAACGTTAATAAAATCAAGCCACCTTAGAGCTGATGGGAAGTGGGCGATTTTCGAAAATAAAGATTCAATTGAATTACATGAAAAATGTCGACGGGACTATACAAGATCTTCAAGTATCAAAGCCTTTTTGACTGCAAGTAACAATGATGCATCTGATCAACCTTCTACATCAACAGCGAGACGATCCGCGAGTGAAAAAATAAACTTTAAAACTCACTGTCTATTTTGTGCAAAAGATGTAAATATTCGTAAAAAAGTTATGCAAAAAGTGTGTGTTGTGAGAACCCTGAACATCAAGGATACAATTCTAAAGCATTGTTTGCAACGAAATGATGAATGGGGAGAACAAGTTCGCCATCGAATTGACTCGGAAATAGACATGGTAGCCGCGGAGGCCCGTTATCATCAAAACTGTTATGGCACCTTCATTCATAAATATACACTGGATAAAGGACGCCCATTGAATGTAAAAAACATCGATTTATTAGATAAATTATGTGCATATATTGATGACAACAAGGAAAGTATGTGTCAATTCACTATGACTGATATAATATCCAAATTGAATGAACTAGCGGAAGATGATGAAGTTCAACTTTGGACTCCTAAATATGTTAAGAAAAAACTACTTGACCATTACAAAGAAGAAGTAATACTCATAGAAAAACGATTCCATCCTGCAATTTTTTGTTTCAAAGGCAATAATACCGAAATTTTGAATGACCTCTTTAATAATCCCAAACTGAGCTGTTCCGAGAAAAGAGAGAAGATTATCATGAGTGCTGCTAACATTTTAAAAGAAGATATCCGGTCCAAATATTATATTTTAGATGAGTATCCAACAGCATAAGAGATTTCAAAGGGCGGAATTGAAGGTGTGCCATACTTATTACTTTTCTTCTTGTCTACTTTAAATGGAGATCACAATGAAACCAAAAATGTAGCAATAGCAAATGCATTGATTTCAGCTGTGAGGCCCAGATCTTACATATCACCAGTTTTGTTTGGGACTGGGGTACACATGCATCGAAAATATGGCTCGAAGAATTTGATTGATCATCTTGCTGCTTTAGGATTTTCTGTATCATATAAAGAAATTCTTAAGTTTGAAGCGTCCGCTGTCTCGAGCAGTGAGTACCAACTTACACAAAATGCTTATCAACAATTTGTGTTTGATAACGCTGACTTTAACATAAAAACCCTTGATGGGTATGGGACATTTCACTCTATGGGCGGTATTGTTTGTATATCACCAAGTAGTGAACTTTCTTCACCTAGCAATATAGCTCGCCCAAAGAATATACCTAAAGCAAAAGATACAGGAAAATTTGGCTATCTTCCACTGGTGCCATACAAAAAAAAATGTTTTGGATTGAACAACATTGAAGCTGAAGAGATTGCTTTCACATTGCCGGAAGAAAAAATTAAACAACTGCAACTACATAACTGTTTGTGGATGGCATCTCATCTGTGTCAACTTGAACGTAGACCGTCCTGGAATGGATTTATGGCATCATCTGTCACTGGTTATTTCGAGACTACCTGTGTATTACCCGTACCATTTATAAATTTGGACCCAGGAAATTTAACTACAATTCACTCGGCATTGCAATATTCTGCAAATCAATGTAAAAAGCAGGGTCAAAAGATATGTTTTGTGACGTTTGATCAACCTCTATACATCAAAGCTGTGGAAATGGTATTAGCAGCGGAATGTGATAGCAATCTTAAAAATCTTATAATACGATTGGGCGGGTTCCACATGTTGATGTCTTTCCTAGGATCAATTGGATACTTAATGACGGGAAGTGGTCTGGAGGAGATGTGGAATACCGTTTATGCAAAAAATAGTATACCTGCAATGATCAATGGACATTCTTTTTCGAGAGCTGTACGAGCACATTTTCTTACACAATTGGTACTGTCTTTGAACGTTTTAAAATCCCTAGATCTAGACAACAATATCACATGCAAAGTTCAAGAGCTTCATTCAAAAACAGAGGAAGATTTGGAAAATACATGTGTTGAACATATCTTTGATGAGTTACGAAATCAATTTGCGGCACAAAGTCAAAAGAGTATAACGGCTAAACTCTGGGTTTTATATTGGGATTTGGTTGAACTTGCAAAAATGTTTATTCGAGCAGAAAGATCCGGGGACTTGGACTTACATTTATACTGCGTTAATTCCATGATACCAATTTTCCATGCAACTGGTCATCTACCCTATGCCAAGTCTTCCCATATATATTTCCAGCAGATGAAAAATCTTGCAACTACCTTGGACCCAATCGAATATCAACATTTTCGACAGTTCTTTACTATCCGGAGAACAAACATTAAACTATGGTCGGGTGTTTGGACGGACATGACGATAGAGCAGGTACTTATGAGGTCATTGAAGGCAGAAGGTGGACTAACTCGAGGTCGAGGACTAACTGAGAGTAACCTAGCGAAGTGGGTTTCTTCTATGCCTGAGTGTTCGAAAGTGTCTGATGCGATAGAAGTGTTCACCGGAAACAAAGCTACCTATTCTGAACAACACATCGAGTTAAGGGAATCCAGGGAACAGCGAGACAAAAAGGACGTTGGGAAGTTCTTGGAATGGATATCTATTAATTCTCCATTTAATCGGGACATTCCTGATTTGATGTCACTAGCGTCGGGAATGGTTGCCACAGAACAAATAAACTGTGATTTAGCTCGTGAAGTAGGGGAGTCTATCACAAAAACCCTCGTTGGAGAAAGTTTTGGTCAAATAAAACTCAAACATTCAAGCAAAGTGAAAAATTTAACTTTCATACATAAAACGGTGAAAGTGTATAATCAGTCTCTCCCAGTTAATCCAACTCAACTTTTCAATAGAATCATATGTATGTATCGCTCACAAGAAGATCTGAAGGATTGTTTTTGTTACGAGTTAGCACCGTACCCTCTATCGCTGTTCGACAATGGAACCTTCCAAAAAACAAAAAAATCAGCACTGTTTGAATTATTTGATAAGAAATGTAAACCATCACATACCGTTCCTGAAAATACCTTTTTTGTCATCGATGGAGGTTATTTGATCCATAAGATAATTTGGCAATTTCCAGCCACTTACGCTGTTTTATACAAACAGTATGTTGATTATATTCGTTACCATTATGGACAAAAGTGCATTGTTGTCTTTGATGGATATGAAAAAGGCCTTTCTACCAAATCTCAAGAACATTTACGTCGATATGAAAAAAGGTCTTGTTCCAACATCATATTTTCAGAAGAAACCATGACGACCATCAATCAAGGTCAGTTTTTCTCCAATAAAAGCAACAAGATATTGTTCATTACACAACTAAGTCAAAAACTTCAGGCAGCTGGTTTTCAAGTATTTCAAGCACAGAGTGATGCAGATACACTGATTGTTGATAAAGTGCTTGAATTAAGAAGAACAGAAAATTCGGTCACTTTGGTTGGCGAAGACACTGATTTGATGGTTTTACTGTTGTTCAAAACAAACATGGACAATATTCATATGTTAAGACCAGGCAGCGCTGCAAAAGCTAACAAAACAACGGCCATAAATGAGATACAGAAAAAGATAGGTAGTATGACATCATCAATTTTATTTTGCCATGCCATGTCTGGATGTGATACTACATCCGCAATTTATAAAAAAGGAAAATTGTCTACGTTCAAACTTCTGGAGAAGCCAAGGTAGCCATTTTTTTAAACCCAGATGCAGATAAGAACGAGTTAACTACTGCAGGAGAAGAGTTTTTACTAGCTTTATATGGTGCGGGAAAAGTTGTAAAAACTCTAGACCAACTTCGATTCTCAAAATTCCATAACAACACGTCACGGCGGAGCTTAAATGCAAACTTTTCGTTGGCTTCCCTTCCACCAACATCGGATGCTGCATCATTCCACAGTTTACGGGTATATCACCAAATTCAGGAGTGGTTGGGAAATGAACTGGATCCTACCGCTTGGGGCTGGAGAAAGCATGGAGAATCTCTATTACCAACGACAACCAATAAACCAATCGCACCGGAATTCATCCTAAAATTGATTTTCTGCAACTGTAAATCAGATTGTGGAAAACTCTGTAGTTGTAAGAAGGCCGGTATTAACTGCTCAAATCTGTGTGGGCAATGTCAAGGACAATCTTGCAGCAATATATCTGGAATTATTGAGAACGAAGGTGATGATGAAGAAGAATTCATGTTGGGATATTGAGTAGGTATCACGTTTTTTTTTGTTTCAATATCTTTAAGTTTGAGTTTGTTTTTCAGATACCTACACATATTATGTAATATGTAGAAGCATCGCACGCCACTGGCTAGAAGCCTGCTGATTTTTTTTAACGTGTTGATAATACCAAACTACTATTTTTCAAATTTTGTCTAAACACTAATCTTTAATGCCTTGAAAACTAATTAAAATAATCGAAATACGTTATTTGAGGTTTTTATTAATATTCACCACATTTATTTGCTTGTTGTGCGCCACTGCGTCTGTCAAAATACAAACATATATACATCAATTTGTAGGTAATTTTATTGGCTTTCATTTACATCTCTAGCATTTTTTGTGAAAACCCAGCCATATTCGAGATAATTGGCAAAAAGTAGAAAAATGTACCTATTGGGGTAGTTTTGGGGTTGTTTGCACCCTCGTAGGGGTGGGGACTTTTAGTATGTTAATCTGGACGACAAGACCTAGTATTCCTCCAAAAATCAGCTTTAGGGGATTTTGTTCCACGAGCGACCCTAAATGCACTGGAGTACAAGGTCGAGGCAGCAAATCCTGGTCAGAAGTGAATAATCGAATCTGTAAGTGCTTTCCTTTTGCCTAATATTTATCCTCTGCTTAAGGTTATTTGATTAGATCGTCATATAGGAATCGTGAATAATATATTTTTTTCTCATTTCAAAAATGCATAGTACATCAGATACACCAAATAATTTACCAATGCCTAATCAAATTCAAAGAATAGATTGGGATTTATTTAGAAGTAAACTTGAAAATTTGAAGTCTTGATGGAAATAGTAACCATTTAGATAAATTTATCAAAAGATGTGATGATTTGATTGAGAAATATCAAGTATTTGATGACGATGATCTAAACCAGCACGTTTTTGAATGTATTGAACAAAAATTAACTGGCCGTGCCGAAATTATGGTAGGCAATCGTGCTGAATTGGATTGTTGGTCAATAATGAGAAATGCTCTTTTGAGAGTTTTTTCGGATAGAAGAGATTTGGATTGCTTAGTTCAAGAATTAACAAGAACTAAACCATTAAGAAATGAATCACTTAATGACTTTGGTATCAGAATCCAATTACTTCGCAGTAATGTCATTCAACGTATCAGGATAATGGAATAAATGAAAATGAAAAAATGTGCCACGTGCGTCGTACATAGAAAAAACCGCCTTCAATACATTTGTTGCCGGTACTTCTGGAATTCTACGCAATAATATGCATCTACGTAAACCAAGTACTCTCGAAGACGCTATTGCTTACGTTCATGAATTTGAAAACTTTGAAACTCTATATAATACCAAAGGTGCGAACGACATGCCTTACAGTAAAAATAACGGGCATATTAATCGAAAACCAGAATTTCAAAATTCATTTCAAAATAGGAATACAGCATTCCCGCAAAAGTCCAATAACTTTAATAATGGATTTTACCGACAACAGAATCGGTTCAATTGGCCAAGCTAACCGGTAAATTTAGGACCAAAACGAAATTTTGGAAACAAACAATATTTCACTAATAAACAAGTTTTTACAGATAGAGAGGAGGTAAAAAATCCAAAAGTCTTCACGAAAATTTTTAATTCTTAGCTCAACGCGTTTCGGCTACATGCCATTATCAAGAGCATTTAGACTGGAACAAACAGTAATAAAAATAATGAAACGAAACAAAGTTAAAAGGAGGGTACTCACAGTCATTATATATCACATTTCATATAAGAGGCGAAAACATTAAAACAAATAACGGTCAGAGTATATAAGACAGAATTCAAACACTTATCACATTTCGCTAACTGTAAACAACACAAGATCTAACCTCATACTACTGGTTCAATTGAACTATTTGAAGAGCCTGATCAATTTGGCCGCTTCAACAAAATTCGCACCCACTTGTTCGTTCAGTGGCGTGACATGACCGGTGATCAAAGTTTTGGATATCTCTAAATTTTCCAAAACATCCAATCTTCTCAGCCGAAATTAATTATTCAACAATTGAAAAGGAATTATTAATTATTGTATGGAGTTGTAAATATTTTAGACATTATCTCTTTGGTCATAAATTCACCATCATGACTGACCACAAACCCTTGCAATGGTTGTTCTCTCTAAAGGAACCCAGTTCCAGGTTAGTTAGATGGCGATTAAAACTTGAAGAATTTGGTTATATTATAATTCAATATAAAAAAGGAAAATTAAATCGAGCGGCAGATGCATTATCTAGATACCCTCCAATAAATGATATTAATCCATTTGAAACATCATCAGTAAATAATAATCCAGGAGATATCGATTATACAATAGACAACTTTTTGGATGATGACAATAATTATTTACCATTGGAGAAATCGGTAATTGATGATATTTTTCCTCCCAATGAAGAACCTAATAAAAATATCGAACTCGTAATAGAAGACGAACATTCGGATCTTGAAACTATTAATTCAGCTCAAGAAAACCCAATATTAAACATTCCCATTTCAGACAAATCTGTCAACACATATAAAAATCAAGTAGTTTTGACTATGGGAGAAATGAGCGCACTGAAGTGCACTCAAGAACAAGTCTTTCAAAACAAGAGATCCTTCGTCACGATCTCAAGGGTTAATTCCAAACAAACTATTATAGAGTTCATTAAAAAATACGTTGATCCTAAACAAACATATGCATTCAATTTCCGAACAAGTGAACTATCAGATTACTTTTCTTTAATTGCCCAAGAGTACTTTAAGAATTCAGCTTTTAAATTTGTCCAATGTCCTAAATTATTAGAAGACATCGTAACATTGGATGAACAAAAACAAAAACTGGAATTACATCACACAACAAAAACTGCACATCGAGGAATCAATGAAATGAAATCTGGTTTGACATCGAAGTTTTATTGGCCGAACATGATCAAAGATATTGAAGATTACGTGAATAATTGTGAAATATGTCTACGGAATAAATATGACAGAAATCCTCCTGTTATTAAATTTAATCTAACTCCAAAATCAATGAAACCATTCGAACATATTCATTTAGATACTTTCAAAATTTCAAATGAATCATTCCTGACAATAATTGACACCTTTTCACGTTATGGTCAAGCATACCCAATTCAATCTTTAACTGGAATCTCGATAATTGAAAACTTATTCAACTTTAGAACCCATCATGGATTACCATTAAAAATAACAACTGATTGCGGAACTGAATTTAAAAATCATGAAGTTGAAGATTAAGATTGTAAAGTCTACAAAATTGAATTACACTATACAACACCTAAAAATAGTAATTCCAATTCACCCGTACAACGATTTCATTCCACATTGATTGAACATTATAGATGTCTGAAAGAAGAAAATAAGAATTATAGTCCTATCCAATTAATGAAAAGCGCTGTATCAGCTTATAAAAATTCAATTCATTCAGTCACTAAATTAACACCCTTTGAAATAATAAAAGGACATATTCAAACAGTTCATTTGATTTAACGGATCATAAAATAATATCAAATAATGTTCAAAATCAAAAAGAGAATGCTGCTCTACTATATGAAAGAATTCAAGAAGAAAATGCCCTAACGAAACAGAAAGTTATCTCTAAAAGAAATTAAAAAAGAGATGAACCTATAGATTTCCCCGATAATGACCCTGTTTATATAAATAATAAGAATAGAAATAAGGACAAACCTAGATTTAAACAAGCTAATTTTAAAAATCAAAGTGAAAATAAAATTATCAGCACTAAAGGCACATATTGCAAAAATATAATAAGGAAACCTCGGATTAGAAAAAGACTTTCTTTTCAGACGAAATCTCGGAATCGGACAGAAGACAATAATGCAGTCAGTAATTCTGTTACTGTTTGTCATAAACCATATCAACGGCCAAGAAGAAATTCAAATGACTACTCTACGGAATTCGATACTTCCGATTCAATTAGGCGAAGCAAAGCTAATCTATAATAAACACACATTTTTACATTATTTAGACTTAGAACCTATAATTAATCAACTTAACAATACAGAGGAACACTTTAAAATAATTAAGGAAAGAACTGAAGCGAATTATACATTGATTCAAAGCTACAGAACAATGGGTGAAGAATTGGAAAAGGAGAAAAATAAAAGGAATCAACAAAATTTACCTATGAATGATGTTTTTATTGCATTTGGAAGAAACATGAATGATAATTTGATGCAATATGGACTGCCTCAGTCTCGATCGGAAGTAGCTGCGTTATTTGTGGGAAATGAGCCTCCATTCGATGTTGACTTGAAAATGTATCCTAAAGGAGTAAGTGAAAGAAACGTTATAGGACACGCCAATCCATTGACAGATCCAATAGCTTATCCACTATTGTTTCCCTCAGGATTAAGAGGAAGAGATATAATCAATGATTTGAGAAAGGACGAGCCGAACAAGGTTGTCACAGCCAGACAATTTGCACGTTATCGTATGCCAATTAGAGGTAATGAATTTGGCACCCTTCATTATGGACATAAGCGGTTTCAACAGTGGCTTGTAGATGCTTGGTGCAAAGTTGAGGCTGAATATTTGATCTATATGAAAACACGGTCTTCTAATTGGAGAGTTGCAGAAGAGCAAGCAATTAGAGAAGTACGAGAGCTTGAAGACGTAGACAACAGCAGCAGCAGCCAAATGATGATGATGAAGAAATGCGTATTAGAAAACCAATTGTTCTTCCAGCCAGATTTGAGGGTAGTGCTAGAAATTTAAAAAAGAGATAACGCGACTCTATGGCTACGATTGCTAAATTTGGCAAGCCAGATTTGTTGATTACATTTACATGTAATCCAAAATGGCCGGAAATAGAAAATGCTCTACCAAAAAAACAGAAATGGCAGAATAGACCATATTTGGTATGTCGTGTCTTTCACGTGAAGCTTAAGGAAATGATGAAAGACATTAAGGAACGTCAAATTCATGGATTGGTAAAAAACTGGCAATATGTGATTGAGTTTTCCAAAAAAAAAGAATTACCACACCATATTGTTGTGACTTTTGATGATCGGGACAAATTAGTGGATGTAGCGCAATTGGATGCAATGATTAGTGCAGAAATTCCAGATGAACCAACACGACATCCAGTATCACGAGAAAAAGTAATGAAACATAATTTGCACACGAAATGTCTTTAGGCATATAGACGGCAACAGCGACAACAGCAGCAGCCAGCACCACAACAGCGACAACAGCAGCAGCCAGGACCACAACAACAACACGGAAATGACGCCATTATTCCTTATGATGATTTTGCACCATGTATGATTGGTGATCCTCCAAAATGCAGATTCAACTTTCCTGAACGTTTTGTCGACGAAACGAGAATGTGTGGAGGTCCAAGTAATAGCCCAATTTATAGTCGAAGGAGGATGCCTAATCCTGTTGGATGTTAATAATGACGTCGTGCCGTATAATCCTTATGCGACTGCGAAATTTGATTCTCACATCAATTTCGAAGTGTCAGGATCGATAACGACAATGAAGTACCTTTCGAAATATTTGAATAAAGGAAATGATGCACTTCGAGTGCGAATTGATGGCGATCCTTTAAATAATGTGATTGAAATTACATCTCGATTGTAGATATGTAACGTCAACCGAAGCAACATAGAAATTATTGGAATTTTCAATGCACGATCGATCACATGGGGTCATGTTGCTGCCAGTCCATTTGACAAATACAAGAAATGTTCGATACCAGGAGGATGATGACGATGAAGATTTCGATGTACGAATGGATAGGACGTCCAAATTGGAAGCATTCCTCAAATTAAATAGTGATGATAGACAGGCTAAAGATTTACTATACAAAGATATTGTCGACCATTATGTGTGGAACGACAAAGATTGCAAATGGAAAAGACGACAAGTGAATACCAATTTGATTGGAGCCGTCTATCAAGTGAATCCCAGACGTGGTGATGTTGAACTATTCTACTTGAGAATGCTATTGATGAATGTTCGAGGCCCTACATCGTTCAAGGATTTACGCACAGTCAATGGAGAGTTGTGCGACTCATTCAGATTAGCTTGCGAGAGATTGAATTTGTTGTATACCGGAGGAGATTATGTAGACAATTCAATCCAAAAGTAATGAGGAGACTTTTCGCTACAATATTGATAGCTGCTGATATAGACGAAAGTTCATTGTTTCCAAATTTATGGATCAACTATGTACGACACATGACCGAGGATTTGACGGAACGTGATGGAACAAGTGCTAGACAGGCAGCTCAACAAGCTTATGATATAAGATTTTGAAGAAGTTCTCCAGGCTGAAGTGATGATATTGTCGATGGAATTGTCTTTCAATGTACAACCAGACATTTAGATCATTATTCAATTTCCATGGAGGGAATTGATTATGGTGATGAAAGTGTGGAAATTGAGTATGGAGGAGGAGGACGACGACGACGACAATTAACACCACAACCACTACCACCAAATTTTGGCAAATTCAAATTTGCTAAATTCCGATCAAAAACTTGCTTTTTACAGAATTAAAACAGCTCTTTGTTTTTTGATCAGAGATGATCAATTGGATGTTTACGCATTCAAGCAATTTTTCGGCCAAGATATACCTGCAGAAGAACTGGCAGAAGATTGGAGTCGTCCTCCACGCTCAAATGTTTTCTTTTTAGATGGTCCTGGTGGTACTCGTAAGACCTATCTATACAACACACTTTTGACACTTGTAAGAACGACCTTTGACAAATCGACAATAGCTGAAGCATGGACTGGAATTGCAGCCAGTCTATTGTTGGATGGAAAACGTGTCATCAACAATTTGGATTGTGAAACATATCCATTGGAACACGCAATTTCACAGCAAATTAAAAATGCAGCTATCATTTTGTGGGACGAAGCACCAATGTCGCCGAAAGGAGCTGTATTGGTTGTCCATAGATATTTAATGGATATGATGGAAAACCAAAATGTTCTATTCGGTGGAAAATGTGTAGTATTTGGTGGAGATTTTAGACAAATACTACCAGTAATAGAAGGAGGGCAAAAAGGAAAGAGTCTTCAGGATGGTAAAAGCAATTTGTATTTTTGAAAAAAAAATTCTAGATTAGCACTAGAAATCAATGTAAGAGCTCAACTAGCTGTACATGGAGCTCCTCCTATTCTTCCTAAAGATTTTATTAATGATAAACGAGTGTTTGGAAAATCCTGGTCAGAGTAGTTGATAACATTGGGTGAAGGACAAGTCCCACATGTTACAATACCAAATAATCCTGCTGCTCCCATTGATCTCATTCAGATACCACAAAAATTGCTGCTAAAGAATCAGTATGAACTGATTGATTTCGTTTATGGAGATGATTTGCAAAATTTAGAAGATTTGCAAAAATTGGAACAACAGCAATGTTGAGTCCGACGAATTCTTCAGTATACGAAATCAACGAATTTATAAATGGAAAATTGCCAGGAGACGTGAGGACGTACGTTAGTATCGATGAATACAAAATGGTAGATGGTGATGAATTTACCGTGCCAATGGATGTAATGAATTCAATTGATGAGCCTGGATCTCCTCCACATAGATTGAATTTGAAAATTGGATCGGTATGTATCATTTTACGAAATTTGAACATAACCGCAGGACAATGTAATGGGACCAGAGTAAGGGAACTTGAAATGATGGATGAATTTGTGCAAGTATTTATGTTATCGGGCACTTCGAAAGGACAGATTTCTTGATTTCCGAAGATCACGGTGACAATGAATAAAACGATGCTTCCACGACAAGTGGTAAAATACATCAATTACCCCTACGGTTGGCGTTTTGTATGACCATCACTGAAGCGCAAGGACAAACTTTTGATAATGTCGGAGTCTATCTGAACTTACCATGCTTTTCACATGGCCAATTTTATGTTGCATTGTCACGTGTTGGAAATCCAAATAATTTGAGAATAGTTGTGCTACCGGGACCACAACAGGAAAATTTCAAGAGAGGATCTTGTGCAAAGGTAAGGTACACTATAAATGTGGTTTACCATGAAGTTTTCCAACAGCAAAACCCGACGACGATAATGCAGGTGGACGACAATGAATATATCTTCAACAACATGTTTGCCAAAAGCAAAGATATCTGCAGGATTAAAGCACCTTACATACGTTTTTTCCCAGTGAAACTGATGGAACATCCTGGCCCGCTCAAGAGTTCGTCGATGACTGGTCGCGTCATAACACCAACTAGCCGCTTTGAAAGAATCAACACATTTGCTTCAAGCTCCACCATTATAGCGTCTCTGTAGGTTGTTTCTACTTTTTAAATATTCACCACTTTGTCAGTTACCCTCTTCCATTTCCTCCAAAGAAAGTTTTGGTTTGTAGTAACACTTTTCAATAGTGTAATATATTGGGTTTTGTGGGGTCACTCAATAATACGACCAGCCCCGTCTATTACCAAAAGTATTCTATTTTCCAATAATTGCAATTACAATACATGTTTCACAATAATTGTTTATAATTAACCACCTAAATAATTCTTGCTTACATTGACAATAATATGTCAATGAACCTACTTACATATTACACCATTATAATGTACTGGGTGTTATTAATATCATTTGAATATAATAATTATAATTATCTATCCCTTATTTCTATACCCTATTATTATTAGATACATATACATATACTACACCTCCTTCGTTAACAAAAAAAAACAGAAAAAAAAAGACTAATCATACGCCTATAATTACCTTTCAAAATACGGTTTGATTCTATTCTTATGAACCTCCTTGATTTTATTTCTTAATTGTATCAGTATATTTGGTGCCCTGTCCTCAATAACTACATATGGACCGTTAAACAACGCCTCCATTTTTGTTCCAACTTCGTTTTTTAGTAAAACTTTATCCCCTGGATTATACGTTACTGAATTAGTTTTATAGTCATATTTGTTTTTTCTTTTCATTTTAGAGTTAATCAAATTATCTCTAGCCTCCGCTTGCGCCTGCTGTAACCGAAATTTTAATTCTAACGGATAGCTGTCAAAGTTATAAAGAGGGTCGATTTGTTTTTTCAAATGCGATGGTAAATTACAAACCTTACCAAAAACCAACTCGTATGGGGTATACTTTGTTTCACTATGCACAGTAGTATTGAAGGCAAAACTCCAAAAATGAACCCAAGAGCTCCAAGAATCTGGAAACTTACCACACTGCATTCTTAAAAACGCGCCTAAACTTTTGTGTGTGTTTTCCAAACTCCCCAAAGTTTGATGATGATACGACGTTGAAGAAATGTGCTTTACTTTAAGGATTGCGCAAATTTCTTTAAAAATTGTCGCCATAAACTCTGAACCTTGGTCTGAAACAATAGTTTGCGGAATCCCAAAACGTAGGATGAAATTTTCAACTAAACTTTTCGCAACTGTTGCTGCTTCCTTATTATTAATTGGGTAGCATTCCACAAACTTTGTTAATTCACATTGTAGGGTAAGTATATATTGGTTATTATCGCAATCTACCGGTAGTGGACCAACAAGATCCAAAAAAACTTTTTGGAAGGCTGATGTGGCGGTTGTAGTAATTGTCATAGGCTCCACATAAGGCCTTGAATGTTTACACCTCTGACACTCATCACAACGCTTAACAAAATCTTGTACATCTTTTTGTAAGCCATTCCAAAAATAGAATTTTTTGATATTGTTGTACATACGATTCATACCTGCATGTCCTCCACTTGGCAGAATGTGAAAGTCGTTTAAAATAATTTGTCTCATTTCTTTGTCTTGTATTTTGTGCACATCTTTTATTATCGATAATCTCAAATTCATATTTTTAATTCTTCTAGGATCCTCTAACATACTTTCAATCAATAGTTGATTATTCAAACTTTTCAATATAACCATTTCCGGAATTTCAAACATTTCGCAAATTTCTTTCAAGTCCCTCAACGATGCACCAAATGCTAACGCTGATCGAGTTTTCTTAAATATAATTGCGTTGTCATTTTTCAAATAAATGACATTTTTTAAACAGTAATTGTCTTTGTTTATATTTTTATTAAAGTCATGTTCAGACGTGACGTAAGCCTCAACGTAACTTTTAGGCGGTTTCAATAGCTCTACCACTCCAGGGTGATCAAGTCTTTCGTGTGAAGTACTACTGAAACTCCTATCGTCAACAGATTTGGCTTGTTGTCTAGTAATAGCGAACATATTACCTACACTGCTCGACATGTTTTTTAATTCATCTGACGAGATTGTGATGCGTGACAATGAGACGGCCACATTAGTCTTTCCCTTTAAATACCTGACTTCAAATGTATATTTTTCTAAAAGTAACCTGAACTTGGTTAACCGACTAGATGGATTCGTCATACCGAATAAGTAAACTAACGGTCTATGATCTGTATATATAATAAACTTCCTTCCATACAGATAAGTTCTGAAAGTCTTAACTGCAAAACAAATTGCCAAAAGTTCTTTATCTATAACTGGATAGTTCCTTTCATGACTATTCAGACTTCTACTGGCATAGGCGACAGGTTTGTCATCATTATTAGACAAAACTGCTCCTAATGCTACATTTGATGCGTCAGTCTTAATAATAAATGTGTTTGATTCAGAAAAATCTGGGTACTGCAAGACTGGAGGGTTAACTAGTGCTTGTTTTAATGTTTCAAAAGCTTGTTGACAACGTGAATCCCATGTGAATTGTACCCCCTTTCTACTCAAATAATTGAGAGGTGAAGCTATTTCTGCAAAGTTTGCTATATGCTTTCTATAGTAATTTGCAAAAGCAACAAAACGTTTGGTTTCAGTGGAGTCTTTTGGTACTGGAAAATTTAAAATTGCCCTAGTCTTTTCCGGATCAGGAGCTACCCCTTCTTTCGATATCAGATGACCTAGATATAAAATTTCTCTTTTAAGGAAATCACATTCTCTTGGATTTAGTTTCAAGTTGACTTGCCGCAATCTGTCTAATATTTTTACTAAATTTTGATTATGATGAGCCAAACTGTTCCCAAACACAACTAGATCGTCCAGATAAACAAAACACGATGAATTATTTAAGCCTGCCATTGCTATTGACATAGCCCTTGAGAAAGAACTCGGACTTATCTTTAGACCCATTGGTAGTCTTGTCATTTGAAATTGCCCTTTGTCGGTGACAAAGGCAGTACACTGTCTGCTTTCTTTCTCAAGTTCTATTTGGTAATAACCTTGTGATAAGTCTAGATGCGTAAAATAGATCGCTCTCGACAATGAATCGAAAATATCTGTTATGCAAGGCAAGGGAAATTTATCATCTTGAATGCAGTCATTTAAACGTCTGTAATCCAAAACTAAACGCCATTTCTTATTTCCCTTTTCGTCCGCATGCTTCGGTACCACTAATAAGGGAGAGGACCACGGTGACTTTGCCTCTTCTATTATACCATTTTTTAACATGTCCTTTACCTGTCTATTTACTTCTTCCCTCTGTGACTGTGGCAACCTGTATGGTTTAACATATACGGGTGCCGAATAAGGGTGTAAGTTAATATTTTGTCTATAAATGTTTGTAGTCGTAAAAGAGTCGTTATCTAAGTAAAACACATCTGAATATTTTGAGCAAATTTTTTGAATTGAATACTTCTCGGATAGCTGTAAATGATCCAGTTTCAACATGCCTAAAATCTCCTCTATTCTATCGACAGTTTTATCAGTATCATTGAAGGTGCAGATTTCATACTCGTCAAGTGGTTTTATTTTTGGTCTGAAATTTTTTAATTGTACTTCACTCTCACGTACATTTAGAATTCGAACTGGAATCTTATTGAACTTTGGGCTAGCTGCTGCACTAGCAACAAAAATTCCTTCGGATAGTTCCTCAGGTAAAATCATGCAATCATGATTTGTGCTAACGTCAAAGTATTTAATAATTTCACACCTCGCAGGAATAGATGTGATTTGATCATGATTCGAGCTCATCGGTAAGCAGATTCTTTCATTATTCATCCAAAAAACTAACGTAAATGTTTCGAAATCAATTTTGGTTGAGTAGTGTATAAAAAAATCTGAACCCAAAACTCCATTAAACTCGTCATCAAATGGATCTATGAGCAAAAATTCATGACCCACTACTGTGTTACTATGATTTACTTGTAATTCAATATGCACGCTACCTTGAGAAATTGTTGACCCAGAAATTCCATGTATGTTGACGCGTTTTGAGTAATCTATATTGTTAAATGAATTAACGGAGTTTTTAAAAAGAACACTTACAGATGCTCCTGTGTCAATTAAAAGTTTTAAATTTTTATTTTCGCATTTAACAATTATGTAATTTAGACAATTAATATTTGTTATATATTCTTCTTTAGGGACGAAAAAACATGTCGGCCGATGTATCTTTAATTTCAGTATTATGTGAACTTGAATTTGATCGCTCGCCACTGTTCAAAAAATAAGTTCTACCCCTATTTTCGCTATTTCTTGAAAAATTCCTACCTCCTTGGAAACCTCCCCTTGATCGACCGAATTGATTATGTCTATACCCGCGTGAATTGGAATTTTGGTGAAACTGGTAACTATTAGTATTACCCCCACGACTACCGTAGCTTCCTCTTGAGCCGTAGCGCTGGAGTGGTGCCCCCCGCGGGTTGGTTTGCCTGAGAAAGTTTGCTTGTCCCCGAAAAGTTTTATTATTACCTCGCATTTGGAAACAAGATTTAGGTGTTTCGAATGACAATTCTTCATCTTTTGCCACTCTGACAGCTTCGCTTATCGATTGAAAATTTCGAGATTTAATTATGGTACGCAATTCACTACTTTGTAAACCATTTGCAAAGGAATTAATCGCGATTTTTTCATTCACCGGTCTAAGAACATCAGCAGTATTGGCATCACCATTAGCTTGAGCAATTGTTAGATCGACCAACATTTCTTCAATCGATCTACCAAATTCTTCGATTGATTTGCCGCGTTGCTTAGCTGAATTTAGTTTAATGGACAAGACAGCCGGCGACTTTTTAGAAATGAAATTTGATTTTATATCCTGAATTAAAATATCGTTACTAGCATACGCCGATTTTAACCTCAACTTAGCCCCCCCAGAAAGACGTGTTTTCAGAACATATGTAGTTAATAAAGTTTTTCCCGCCTGGTCCAAGAGAGAGTCATACCATTCAATAGAATCTACTAACTGTTTAGTGACAAGTTCATTACCGTTCATTACGGGCAACAAGCTTGATGCCGTCTTTAAATCAAATTTTTCACCCATTTTTTCTGACTCTACTAGATTTTGGTGCTCTTTTGAATGGACTAAATCACTCTCAGACTCGGAAGAATTGGCCTGTTCATCTCCTGTATCATCAGATTTTCCTACTTCTAATAAGCGTGAATCTAACGTACTCTGAATTAAACGGAAAACTTTATCTATTTCCTTGACGTATTGTCTAACTGAAGCAACAACTTTTGAATCGTACTGACCTAAATTAAAATTTTTCCTACAATTTTCTAACTCTGACCTTAACCCATCTAATTTAATTAACTTACGGTTAACACTTTTTATACATTTTCGTCTTCCCAAACTGTCTTTTTTCAAATTTCTGCAAAATACTCGGGCATCCTCCAATAGATATCTAAACTCGTCTGGCACTGACATTTTCATCCATTGCCGGTTCCATCACTTTTTCCATAACCATTTCCATTTCCATAACCATTTTTATACTATTTCCATATCCATTTCCATTACCATTTCCATTTATGTTTTCGTTAGGTACCATTTCCATTCGACTCCTAGACTTGTCTACTTCTGGCCACTTCGCTTTTGATTTTCCTTTCCAACAATCCATCCAAAGAGGCTTCTCGACTTCTATCAATTTTTCATGGAACTTTCCATGTTTTTCGGCAGGGTCGCCATGTAATATATTGGGTTTTGTGGGGTCACTCAATAATACGACCAGCCCCGTCTATTACCAAAAGTATTCTATTTTCCAATAATTGCAATTACAATACATGTTTCACAATAATTGTTTATAATTAACCACCTAAATAGTTCTTGCTTACATTGACAATAATATGTCAATGAACCTACTTACATATTACACCATTATAATGTACTGGGTGTTATTAATATCATTTGAATATAATAATTATAATTATCTATCCCTTATTTCTATACCCTATTATTATTAGATACATATACATATCGTCAGCCTAGTACGAAAATGGCCTAAGTCCATTTTAAGCCAAAATGAGATTTTTGTTCCATCTTTTAGACAACAGTTTAACTAATCGCCTAGTGGATGTTTTAAGTTCAATTTAGCACTCATAGATGGTAGAAAATGTAATTTCAAAAACTTGCCTAAATCCAGGCTTGTCTAGATTGAAATGCCAAATGGCCTAAGTCCTCGTCATTATAGAAAACCGCCATTTAGGTTAACGGCTTGTGAAAGTGCTCTGCTTGTTGTGACAAATACAATTGTTTTTTTAATCAAGAACGTGTTAAATACTCTGAGGTAAGTGCTTTAGACTTTTATTTTCATTTTTATGAATTATTTATATAGTTTTACTTCCAAATTTTGTTGTAATACCATGCATTCCAATAACTATGGAGTTAGGCAAATTTCCGTTTGTAAAGAGAAATGAATCTATGGACTAAGGCTAATTTCTTATAACACATGCAGTACAAAATGGAAAAGTTAATCATTTATTTTCTTTGAAATAATCAGTTTAGTAGTTTCCATCGTTCACACAATATTAAAAATATTTTTTTTTTTTAATTTTTCGAGGAAGAGAGAGAATTTGCTATTCTGTTTTGAAATTATGAGTGCAAATCTTATTCTTAACATGGAATTAAACGACTAGTGTTTCACGATTATTTGTTACTTGTCAAGTCGTGTGAGCGTGATTATTCGGCACTAGTCTTTCTTCACCATTTGTCAGTATATTCACGATTTTTTGTCCATTTGGCGAGTGACGAATATTCGTCAAGTACATCAGTCGTCTTCATTCCGCCTTTACACAAAAATCATACCAAGTATGTATATTACTTTTATTTTTGTCTTTTTCAGAATGAATTACGGTTCGAGAGTTGGAAAAATAATAAACTTGCTAAAAATAGAAAATGAGAAAAATAGCAGCACTGATAACAAAGAAAATGAAATCCAGAACACAAGTCATGCAATTTTGCCCTCGCCTTTGCTGCCAGGAGAATCCTCGAGTATACAGACGGTGTGCAATGATTTTGTCGATGATCTCGACAAGGAAATATTGCCTATGACTGACTCCGAGTCTCAGCTTCTTGATAAATTACTAGAAGATCCTATCGACGACTTAGAAGTAGAAGAAGTTAGCAGTATCTGCGGTGAATCTATACTGGAAAATGCGGATCCAGAACCTGAGCCGTCGCATGGTGCTGAGAATAATGAGAAATTTAATCCAGAAGTTTCTACTGAGGGCAGTTCCATCAGTAAAGTCCATCAGGGAAGGAATCAAGAAGCAGAAGTGGAAGAAGTCGACGAAGAATGGAATCAAAAGGCAGAAGTAGAAGAAGTCGACGAAGAACATGCCAATCCTGAAAGTTTGGAGTTGAATGTGAGAACAAGGAAGAAAAGAAGACACATGAACAAAGATGAATGGCATGAGAGAAGCAACAAAATTAGAAGAGAAATGGGAACAGAATATTTTGGAAAGAAAAAGCTTGAATCGAAATGGGACTATTCCGTAAAGAGAAGCTCAAAAAAAATTAAAGAAAGATGTAGCTGTGATGGAAAACGCGCAACGAAGTGCAATCAAATAACGGATCAGGAAAGAGAAGACATTTTTAAAAAGTTTTGGATGTTCAGCTGGAAAGAAAAAAAATTTATCTCACTACTCTACTCGATAAAATCACAATCAAAAGGCCTAGAAACAGAAAAAATGATGACGAATCAAGAAGGCTATTTTCATACAATTATTATTTGAAAGGTAAAGATAAAATCAGAGTGTGTAAGACGATGTTTTGCAATACAGTTGGAATTTCACCGAGGACTATAGGACAATGGATGACTGATTCAAATAAAACAGAAGAATCAAACGGGGGAAAGCAGGAAATTGGAGATACAACCTTATTCCGAAAGAGAAACAAACATAATGAACAAAAGATGTGCCTCAGAAACTTTTTTGACAGCCTTTCGAAGCTAGAGTCTCATTACTGTAGAAAAGGCAGCAGTAAATTGTACCTAGAACCTAACTGGACATCCAAAAATAGCTTGTACAATTTCTACAAAGATGATTGGTGTAAAGAACGCAACATTTTGCCTCTTTCTTATCCTGTATTCTCAGATGTATTTGATGACATGAATCTATCTTTATTTACACCTAAAAAAGATCAGTGCGATGTCTGTACGTCCTACAACACCAACAATTTAGATGAAGTCACTTATCAGAACCATTGGAGAAAAAAAGAAGAAGGTCGTGCTGAAAAAGAGTCTGACAAGTCAGCAGAGAATAAAATAGTTTTTACCATGGATCTCCAGTCTGTTCTACTTTGTCCCAAATCAAATGTGTCTAGTTTGTACTAAAAGACTAAACTGATAGTTCACAATTTCACATTGTTCAATCTCAAAACAAAAGAAGGGTATTGCTACCTGTGGCACGAGGGGGAAGCAGGATTAACATCGCATGTTTTTGCATCAATCATCTCTTATCATCTACTCACCCATGTAATTGGACCAAATGGAATAGCAGGAAACTCCATTATACTTTTCAGTGATGGATGTACTTGCCAGAATCGAAATGCCATCTTGTCCAATGCCTTAGTCAATCTGGCACAAGAAAAAAACGTAATTATCGAACAAAAATATCTGGAGAAGGGCCACACGCAGATGGAATGCGATTCCATGCATTCCACGATTGAACGGAAGCTGCTGATTACCTTGAAGTATGCCGAACTGCACGTCAGAAACCGGAACCATACATTGTAAAATATCTGGATCATGGTTTTTTTGTTAACTTTGATCAACTCAAGTATATTCCATCAAGCAGACCAGGGCGCAAAGCTGGAGAGGCCACTGTTACTGACCTTAGAGCTCTAAGATATCAACCAGATGGATCTGTTTTATTCAAAACATCACACCATGATGAATGGAAACCTCTACCGTTCCGAGCATCTAAGAAAAAAGGAGTAGTGATTCCTTATCAGGAATTACCCAGGTTGTATGAGAATTCGATTCCAATTAAGGCAGAAAAATTTGAGCATTTGATGTCACTTAAATGCTCAATGCATAAGGATTACCATTCCTTTTATGATAATCTCCCTCACACGTGATTTCGTGCAATATTTTTCAATGCTGATGCTTTTATCAAACTATACCTACTAATATTATGTAACCTTGTTTTAATAGTAGGTAGGTACTAATATAGCTTTTGATATTTCTAGTAATTTTTTGAAACGAGCCAAAAATTATTTACCTATGTCAATTTATAGAACTGTTCAATAAACACAAACCAACTAATCCGTTTTTCAATCTCACGAAAGCAAATTGCTCAAGTCCACGATCATGTTGCAGAAAACGGCCCAAGTCCCATATTTTATAAGAAAATAGCCAAAACTATCTAAATCATAATTATTTTCAAAAAGAATCATTACAAAACGAATTAGAACCCTAAAATACTAACGCCTTGACGAAATTATGCTTAATAACAGACTTTCGTTTTCTTTTTGGCATCTCCTGTAAAATATGTCAAATGTGACTTAGGCCATTTTCGTATTAGGCTGACGATATACTACAATAGCATTAGAACGCTCAATTTTTTTTTATTTTTTTTTTTGCGAAATGAGAAGTTGTTTTCATGACAAGTAGAAGACTGAATGTGAGCAGGCAAGATCATGGATCTTATATGAATTAATGCATGCAAGAAGGGCCTTGAGTCCAATTTGAGGTCAAAATGACTTATGAGCATATTTCGAATCTAGAACAGTAAACACAACTATATGTACAAAAACGGACATTATCCGACCTTTTCCTACGTAAAGTCGCCGTAAATTAGTAGTAAAAATGGCTCCTAGAGGAAATTATTTATAAAGTTTTGAAATTTTGGGTACAGAGTCTTAATAACCATCCAAATACAGATCAAAAGAGTTCCCACCTCTCAGGAGGGTCCTTCATCCCCTATAGCTTAAAACACCCCCTCTAATGTTACCTTCTGCTAGTTTTTTGAATTTATCTCGAAACCGTTGCCCTGGAGTGAAAAATGAATAGGACCTAAATTATTTGCAATAAAATTCTACACAATTTATGTCCTATACAATTTTTGGCTATTTAGTGCCCTAATCTCAGAAATGGCGTTTAAAATTGGTTAACGGTGCGGAAGATTAAAACAAGTAGATCCTAAATTACAAAATCTATTGCGATGCCAGCTGCTGTTCGCTGCCTTGGAACTTGGACTGATCCATTATGAAATAGACCGCCGAAGTGTGACGTCACTGACAGTTGACGTTTCTACTTTGGGTAAAAACAAACTTTTTGGCCATTTGGTTTAGCGTGGTTCACTATTTAATTCTTTCTTAAATAATTTTCTGAGCCTCAATAAGCATTTTAAAGCTCAAGTTGAAGAGTATAAAAGTATATTCTGCAATAATTCATATTTGCGAATGTCGTTTCACGTCCGATTAAGTGATATTATGGAAAAATTCAAAGACGAATTATCTGTCTTCAAAAAAGGTGAAAATAGTTTTGAAAGTGGGCATGTTTTCAAAATGGATTTCGATGGTACCTTAGGAATCCTGAGAGGAGAAGTATGGGCTTCAATGAAGAAAAAGAAATATTCAGTTGAGGTAATAAATTTTACTTACCTTTGAAACATATTGTGTAATATTTATGTTGTTTTTCTTAAATCATAAATATGCTTACTTCATTTCAGATTCAGATTGGGAAGGAAGGAAACATACAAAATGCAAAATGCAATTGTCCCAGGGGAGAGTACCAGTGTCATCATATGGCAGCCCTTCTTATTAATGCTACCAAAAATATTAGCAGAACAGATGCAATGTGTTCTTGGAAATCACCAGCTTCCTCAAATGAAAAATCACAAGAGTCTGTGAGTTCTCTATATCCAGCAAAAGAGTATAAGGCTCTGAACCGGGCAGTTTCTAAGGAAGACAAAGATTTTCTTCTTGCTGAATTAACATCCATTAACAGGTAGTTTATAATGTAATGAATCTGGAAAACATCTTTAACATTTATTTGTAGATTTTCTGGATTCTATTGGCTGCTCCAAGAGGAACCAGCACCAAAAGCAAAGAAATGGAAAACCATGCAAGACATTATAGCTGTTTCTAGCAGTGTAGAGGCTGCGCTTATTCAGGCAACATTATCACCAGAGGATGTTTTACAAATTGCGAATGCAACAATTAAACAAAGAAACAATTCACTTTGGCATCAAATAAGATTTGGCAGATTAACAGCTAGTAACTTTGGTGCTGTGATTTCTGCCATACAACGTAATAGGTATGTTTTGGATTTTAATTAGTCGTGTATACAGAAAATAGGTCTTACCTAGAATTTTTTTCAAAAAGAGCAATAAATGAAGAGTGCCAACGTAGAAAGACAGGCAGATTGATAGAAGTGGGTGAACATTTTCTTTATAGTCTATAGAGTATAATACACCCCAAAAGATTTTGAGAAATAGGTATTTCAAAAAGTAATTTTGATATGATTACAATACTATCCTGTACTTAAAAGATAAATTAAATAGTTTAGAGGTTTTAAAAATGTTAGCTTGCAAAGAGCTACTACAAGCATGTTGTTGCAAGTGAATTTCAATAAAGATGAACTAAACTGATTGAAAAATTAAGTATTTTGTACCAATTTTACAAATAATGTGTGATGTCAATAATTCAACATTAATTGAACAGAATAAATGTTTTGGTTGGCATTGCATCTAAACTTTTGTACTTTGGAAAAAATTTAGTAAAAAATTGTCTTGGTCATTATGATTTAGTTTTGATTTGTACTATTTTTTTCAGATATCCACCATCATTGTTTTCAAGTTTACTTGGAAAATATAACCTCGAGGGTGTCAAAAGTATACAGTGGGGAATTGACAATGAAGAAACAGCGATAAAAAGGTTTGAGGAAATCAAACAATTAAAGGTGGTACCTACTGGAATATGGTTCCATTGTTCTGGAGTATTGGGAGCATCGCCAGATGGTCTTATAGGGGATGATGCTATCATTGAGGTTAAATGCCCCTTTAAGCATAGATCATCCTCAAGTAGTGCCATTTTTGAAGATAAGAAGTACTGTTTAGATGATGACAAAAATTTAAAAACTTCTCATCCATATTATCACCAGATACAAGGACAATTACATATTCTTAATAGATCTTTATGTTTTCTTGTAATATGGACAACAGAGGAGATGCTTATACTGGAAATAGAGAAGGATCCTAGCTGGGAAGAGAACATTCCAAAACTTATATGTTTTTTCAAAGAAAAATTGATGCCTCAACTTATGAATTTGAGCGATAGCTGAGATTGTGATGGAATTTGTTCAATAAAATTATCTATATTGAAATAAAATGTTTTATTTAAATTAGGTAGATTACATTAACAAAGCTTGATTAAAATACAGATTTTTGTTACCAAAACATTTTAATTAAATTACTTTTCAGAAGTAGGTTCATTGACAACTAAACAAAATAGATTTACATAAATATTTCAATAATTCACTATTTTAATCACTAAAACTAGAATATACATACAATAAAAAATCATTAGTGCCAGTTTTGTTCTGAAGAATATATTACATATAAAAATCTAATCATACAATCTATACATACACATCTATTAAGATAATGTACAACTGAAAAATTTCTTTCGCTGAAATTATTATCTACTTACTGTCTAGTTCTTACTGTGAATTGAAGCATTGTTCATTTTCTTTCAAAAGTGAATATTGCATATTTATAAGAGCAGCACAGGTTTGGACAATTTTTGTTGCATGCTCTCTCATATTTGGCATTATAAAATCAAGAATTTTAAACGATTTGAGCCTTGAAATTGCCCGTTCAACATGAATTCTTGCTCTAGCAATTTGTCTTGTAGCCAGCACTTTCTCTTTTGAAAATTGTGGGGTGTTCAAAAAAGGAGGAATATTGACATGCACACCAATTGGTTTACAAAGATCTGCTATGAGAAATCCTTTGTCACACACAATAAGATCTCCAGCCAAAAGATGTGATAATATTCCACTGTTCCTTGTAATAAATTTATCAGAGCAAGATCCTGGGAATAACTCACTAACATATGTTATTGTAGCATTAGGAGCTATTCCAATCAACACCTTGAAAGTATGGCGTTGTTTATAATGAGAAAAAACTGCTTTTTGCTCCCTCATTGATGATGGTATTGCCACTTCAATTTCAGTACAATCAAGTACAACCCGGGTATCAGGTAATGAAGCAAAACATGAAGGGAGAAAAAAGTTACATTTTTCTCTGCTAGGAATTTTATCCATCATTCCAACAAATAAAATTTCATGCAAAACATATATGAATGTTAATACAATATTTTGTACAGTAGTGGTACTAATCTTGAATCTAAATCCCAAATCAAAATACAATAAGTTCAATCTAAGTTTCATTAATGTGCATAGCAACTGGTCCTGTAAGTTGATAACTTCTACTCGCCATCCCAAGAAATAGTTAATATCAAACCTCTTTATCAACTTGACTAACACCTCAAAATGTGCTGCAGTTGGTAATCCAGTATATTGGAAAACCAAATAATCCACATCTTTGATATTATCAAAGGTCATCCTATTCTCCCCCTTGTTAAGTTTGTCTTTCAATTTTTTATTTTCCTGTTCCAAGAAATACATTTGAACTGATCGTAGATCATCTCCAAATGTACGTGAGAGAGGTGAAGTCAACTCAGAGGGAGTCTCTGTTGGAAGATCCGGTGCTGATGATGGTCCAGGAATTGCAATATCAGCAACTGTTTTCCTTACTCTGGAAATAGAAAATATAAATACAACTACTTAGTTTTATCAAAAAGATAATTCTTGAGCTAGCAAATTATAATTAAAATGTTCATTATATTTACAAAGTAATAATTTTTGACTTAGCTCAATGGGAAAATCATGCAATCTCTCTATGGAACAAGTGCCAAAATTCTCACTGTATATGACAACATAGTGATTTGGAAACTCTACTAAGCACAGTTGAGATCTACGTACTAGATTACTACTGATAAAATAAATACCTTTTTCTTTTCTCAGGACTTGGAAATTGATTTATCTTGTCCTCATTATGTTTAAAAATAGAAGGGCCAGTTTCTTTGTTGTTTTTGCCATCAACAAAATGACAACTACATAATCTATCCTCCTTATTGGGTTCCCTATCTTGTCGCCTGAAACATCAAACAATTTATTATTTATTTATTTCCATGTTTTATATTTATACATTGTTTATTACATATAGGATTTACTTTGTAAAATGGGGATTACCATCCGTAAATTTCGTAAAATAAAAATAAAATAATAAGATATTTATTGTTTCTATTCTGTTGACTTTACCTGCACAAATCCCTCCACTTCTTAAAACGATTTTGATCCGTTGGAAATCTATAGAACCGGCAAGTCTCCCTTCTTGACACATGATTACACTCTGGAGCAAAGCAGTAAGGCATTTTGATAGCTTAAAAGCACGTTTTCACTTCGTAAAAGCAATTTGAATTGAAGAGTCTCTTTTCAAATGGGAAAATCAATACAGATTGAATCAGCTGATGTTTGTTTTTACCCAAATTCGAAATGTCATCTGTCAGTGACGTCAACACTTCCGCGGTCTATAAGGGGGTAAGTCGGTATAGGTCTCGCGCCACCAATACACTTTGACCTTGCACATCGAGTATTTTTAATTTAGTCTGCTTTAGATACCCGGATACCGTGCAAGTAATAGTGCGTTGTTCTTATTTTGTGTATCAATAATGGAAATCCCCGATTGCTTTATTTGCGAAAAGACGCTTCAAAGTGGTGAAACTGTAAGTGTAGAAAAAGGCTTGGCAAATTTAATATCGGTTAGCAAAACGCGAAAGGACGGTAAATATGAACTACTAGAAAACATTACGAGGGTGAGCGTTCATAAGGTATGTAGGCGCGAATATACAGGGTGTCCCAGCAAGGGTGGCCACCGGCCATATCTCGGAAACTACTGGACCTAAAAGTTCAGGAAAAAAAATATGATCACTAAAGTGGCCACGAGAAAATGCTGGAAAATATTTTTAACTTCGAAATTTTTCCGCTAGGGGGCGCAATCAAAGCTTAAATATTAAAATTCGAAATTTCTCCGGAAATTCTCAGATTGAGGTATATCTTTATCAACATGGTTGGAAAACCTAGACAATTGCACGTCTTTTTGGTACAGGGCTCATTGGCGTACCGATCTTCGTGTGAGTAGGGGAAGGTAGTGAAAGTGTAATTGTTCAAGTGGCTGTAACTTATAAACGACTTGTCCGATTTTGTTGCGTATAGGCTTGTTTGGAAGATAAATGTGAGTACTTTCGTAAATCGTATCCAGTGATGCGTGATTGTCTCCAGAAAAGTTGCTAGAAGGGGTAACTTGAATTAAAACCAGTGTTTTTCATTTTACCGCAAAAATTTCAATGGTATGGTATAATTCTGATAATAATAACTAGTCCGCCTGCATGATCGCTGGGTGGATTGAGAAGCTCAGAGGTCATGTTGCCGGTCCTAAGCCCGGGGAAAGGAGGAAGGTTGTTGGGTCAGGTTAGCTCCCTGCCCGACGTAAAAGAGAAGCACGGCTCACAGAACCGATACTCTGCCTCGGAAAACTACTGATTTACATATGACGACCCACGCAAGAAAAAGGATAACGACTTGGAAGAAAAAATGTTTGATGCGCTTTGCCACTTGGAACATAAAATCATTTAATAACAAAGATCAAGAAACCCTAAAAGAACTTAAAGATAATAAAATCGATATCTGTGCCCTACAGGAGACCAAAAAGAAGGGTAAAGGCCAGCTGCAATACGAAGACTACCTAGTAATCTACAGCGGAGTAGAAAAGCAAATAAGAGCCAAAGAAGGAGTAGCAATCGCAGTGTCAAGGAAGTACCAAAGTAGTATAAGGGAATGCAGCTATATATCTCCACGTATCTTGGTTGTAAAAATGGAAGCTGAGGACCAAAAACTCAACATCATGTCAGTTTACTCACCTGAAGACAATAAACCAAAACAAGAAAGGGTACTCTTTTACGACCAACTCCAAAACATAGTCCAATCATTACCAAGAGACCAAAAATTAATAATTCTTGGAGATTTTAACGCCCGCATTGGAAATCAAATAGTCCCTGGAATTAAGCAAAGGTTTAATGAAAATACACTGAATGATAATGGAGAGCTTATGATTGATTTGTGCTCCTTCAATGAGCTACGCATTAACAACACCTTCTACGACCATAAAGTGCAATTCAAATTCACATTCGGTAACACTAGAGGCCATAGATCTACCATCGACTATATTGTTACAAACCGATGCATCCATCCACTACAAATACTTGATGTCAGGACGCTAAATTCAGCTGATGTAGGAAGTGATCACAGCCTACTACTAGCAAAAATTAACATCAAATTTAAACCATACAAGAACCCAAGACAAACATCTCAAGAATCAAAAATTAACATCGAATCGCTATGGGACCTGTCGACTAAACAATTATACCAGAATCGACTAGCAGAAAAAATCCAAGTAAACCCAATAAGAGTAGAAGATAGCATTAATACCTCATGGGAAAAACTGAAGAGCAACATTAAAGAGGCCGCATGTGAATCCTTAGGCACCCGAAATATAAAAAAAAATAATAACAACACCAAAACAAACAAAACTCCATGGTTCCGCCCAGAAATTAAAGAAAAATGCAGAGAGAAGAAAATGGCTTACCTCACGTACAGAACACTACAAACACAAGAATCATATGAGACATATAGAAGAATCAGAAACGAAACAACAGCACTAGTTAGACAAATAAAAGATCAACATTGGGAATTTTTTTCGAGACGGATCGAAAGTGACTTCTACGGCCTTCAAAAACAAATTTGGCGCTTCATAAGAACCCAAAGAAAAGAGGTTAACGAGTTAGTCGAAACTAATCACATACCAATGGAAACTTGGGTTGAATATCTATCAGAATTATATAAATCGGAAGAAGTGGAGGTTGAACTTGATACACCCGAAATAGTGACGAACGACAACGTACAGATTGAGACGGCAGACATAAATATAGCCCTTCGAAAACTAAAAAATAGAAAGAGCCCGGGGCAAGATGAGATCCCCAATGAACTACTTAAATATGGCGGCCAATGCCTAATTCAGCAGATTACATCCCTTATTCACAAAATCATCTACCAACACAGGATACCCGATGAATGGCGAACCAGCACCACTATTCTTATGTTTAAGAAGGGTGACAAGAAACTGCCCTCAAACTATACAGGCATAAATCTTCTGAGCACTACCCTGAAATTAACAACCAAAGTTATAACAAACAAAATTAACGATTTAACATCCTTAGCAGATGAACAGCAGGGATTCAGGTCGGGCAGATCATGTACGGATGCGGTTTTTGTTATAAGACAGATAACAGAAAAATCAATTGAATACAATAGACCAGCGTATATGTGCTTTATTGATTTGGAGGGGGCGTTCGACCGTGTGCAGTTGAAAGACGTTGTGCATCTTCTTTATAATAGGCAAATACCACACAATCTCATTAAAACTATCGAAAACATATATGAAGCGAATCAAATTCAGGCCAAAATTAATGGAGCACTGACCGAACCAATAAGGGCAGGTCGTGGTATTCGACAAGGTGACTCCCTGAGTCCTCTTTTGTTCAACATCATCATGGACGAAATTATAAGAAATGTACGCCCGCTAAAGGGATACAGCATGGGTGACCAGGATATTACAGTTCTCTGCTATGCAGATGACTGTGTGTTACTGGCTGAAAGTGAGGACGATTTACAGCGTTTACTGCATCGATTTAGCTGCACTGCCAAGTCACTCAATATGCTCATATCGACTAAGAAAACTAAATGCATGACGACATCAAAAGTACCACTAAGATGCAAACTAGAAGTGGACGGCAATGTTATCCAGCAGGAAATGAAGTTTAAATATCTAGGCATAGATATTTCAGGATATGGCGATGTTGAGGCGGAGGTCAGAGAAAGGACAACAAAGGCAACGAGAATAGCAGGATGTTTGAATGACACAATATGGCGAAATAAAAATATAACGGTGGAAACGAAGTCCAGAATCTATAAGGCCGCGGTAAGACCAATAATGACATACACTGCAGAAACTAGACCTGATACGGCAAAAACCAAACAACTACTGGAGACATCCGAAATGAGAGTACTTCGCAGAATAGCTGGAAAGACCCTTCTGGATAGGGAGAGAAGTGAGAACATAAGGAGAGCATGCATGGTGGAAAACGTAAACGAATGGGTACTTGATAGGAAGAGAGAGTGGGACCAGCACATCAGCAGAATGGACAACGGAAGAATAGTCAGAATTGCGCGTGACAAATCACCGCTAGGTCGAAGAAGCTTAGGGCGGCCACGAAAGCGATGGAGCGACAATTTGGCAGTCTGACGGGTAGAGACGACGCAAACAAACAGGCGGTTCGCCTATTTCTAAGAAGGAAGAAGAAGAAGATAACTAGTCCAAATTATGTAAAATTTAATGTTTTAAGGTTTTTGAGGTTTTTTTTTTTTTTTTTTCTTTTTTTTTTAAGGTTTTTTCTTGTAAATTTAATCTTCATTTCGATTCTGTTATCAGAATTATACCATACCATTTAAATTTTTGCGGTAAAATGAAAAACACTGTTTTTAATTCAAGTTACCTTTTCTAGCAACTTTTCTGGAGACAATCACGCATCACTGGATACGATATACGAAAGTACTCACATTCATCTTCCAAACAAGCCTTTACGCAACAAAATCGAACAAGTCGTTTATAAGTTACAGCCACTTGAACAATTACACTTTCACTACCTTCCCCTACTCACACGAAGATCGGTACGCCAATGAGCCCTGTACCAAAAAGACGTGAAATTGTCTAGGTTTTCTAACCATGTTGATAAAGATATACCTCAATCTGAGAATTTCCGGAGAAATTTCGAATTTTAATATTCAAGCTTTGATTGCGCCACCTAGCGGAAAAATTTCGAAGTTATAAATATTTCCCAGCATTTTCTCGTGGCCACTTTAGTGATAATTTTTAGGTCCAGTAGTTTCCGAGATATGGCCGGTGGCCACCCTTGCTGGGACACCCTGTATAAAAGAGAGAAATATTCGTCAATATTTGGAAAATGCTGCGGGAAGTAGTGGAAATTCGAAAACTTTAAGGTCAGTTGAACAATTAGATTTTAAAAGAAACTGTATATTTTGTGCCAAAATATGCGATGTCGTGGCAGAAACAAAGAAAAATATTTCTAAACGTCAAAATATTTCTGAAGTCCGCTCACTTACTGTTAAGGACAGAATTGTACAAAGATGTGCTAATCGAGAGGATGATTTTAGTATAGCAGTCTTACGTCGGGTCGATAGCGTTATCTGTTTAGTAGCCGCCGAGGCACGATACCATAATGACTGTTATTCCAATTCCAGTATCAGCTTATAAAAATTCAATTCATTCAGTCACTAAATTTACACCCTTTGAAATAATAAAAGGACATATTAATTCAAACAGTTCATTTGATTTAACGGATCATAAAATAATATCAAATAATGTTCAAAATCAAAAAGAGAATGCTGCTCTGCTATATGAAAGAATTCAAGAACAAAATGCCCTAACGAAACAGAAAGTTATCTCTAAAAGAAATGAAAAAAGAGATGAACTTATATATTTCCCCGATAATGACCCTGTTTATACAGTGTGTCTGCTTAAGTTGGCCACATATGGGAAACATTTTTATTATTAATTTTAGGAAAAAAAGTTATTCTTTATAAAAAGTTCTGCATGTTCCAAAACCTAAAATGCAACCATCAGATATTACATTTTTTCAGTCGTATACGAGGTTTGTCAAAAAATATGAATTTCACTCAAGAGTAAAGTACCTTTATATTTGACAATATCGAAAATTGTTATAAAGAAAAGTTGATCAGAACTGAAAATTACGTTCAAATATGCAATTGCATCCAATTATTTGGAAAAATATTTTTTTCTGCGTTTGTCTACAATAACATTCCAAATAAATGTAGTTACGTACGGGAAATGTAGGATGCACTGATAAACAAATGATTTGTTTATAGCAACAAATGTTTGACAGTTACAAAACATCAGTTGTATTTAGTGAAATTTGTAAAAAAGTGTTTATAAAGTTTAGTAAAAATGCCTGCAACATTAAGTACTCAAGATAAAATTGAAATTGTGTTAATTGTGGGTGATAATCACAAAACATATAGAGAAGCTGCAGAAATTTTTAATAACCGACACCCAGATAAAAATCTTCACTACAGCACAGTGAGGAAATTATTAAACAAATTTAAGACTTTTGGAGATGTGAGTAATAAATTTAAGAACCAACGCCAACAACGGGTGGTCAATGATGACGTGGAATTTGAAGTAATGCTTTCAGCAATCGAACATCCTAAAAAATCCTTGCGAAAAAGGGGAGCTTCGTTGTCAAATCCAGTTAACAAAGATACGGTCTCAAATATTTTAAAAAGGAACAAGTTCCTCCCTTACAAACCCCGATTTATTCATACGTTAAGACCAGGAGATCGTGAAAGACGCTTTGAATTCTGTTGTGATATTCAAGGAATGTTAGAAGCTAACCCATTTATGGCAAGACATATTATTTTTTCGGATGAAGCAACATTTACATCAAATGGAACAGTCTCTACACAAAATTGCCGTTGGTGGAGTGATACAAATCCAAATTTTACCATCAAAATTCGGGACCAATATGCATTCAAAACAAACGTTTGGTGTGGAGTTTACCGAAATAAAATAATTGGACCATTTTTTTTCATGAATCTTTAAATGCGAACCGTTATTTACTCTTTTTGGAGAATGAATTAGACGATTTTCTCGATAACCTTTCCCTCCGTGAACGTCAACAGATATGGTTCCAACAGGATGGTGCCCCGTGCCACAGTAGGTTAGATGTAAGGCAATATATATATAATTTGAATTAATGCATTGATTTAAATGTCCAATAATTAAAATAAGAGATTACTGTTTAATATTAATTTATTTATAGAATTTAATAAATTTAAAAAAGAAAAAAACAATCATTTTAATGGTAGTGTTCATTTTTCTTTATAACAATTTTCGATATTGTCAAATATAAAGGTACTTTACTCTTGAGTGAAATTCATATTTTTTGACAAACCTCGTATACGACTGAAAAAATGTAATATCTGATGGTTGCATTTTAGGTTTTGGAACATGCAGAACTTTTTATAAAGAATAACTTTTTTTCCTAAAATTAATAATAAAAAAGTTTCCCATATGTGGCCAACTTAAGCAGACACACTGTATAAATAATAAGAATAGAAATAAGGACAAACCTAGATTTAAACAAGCTAATTTTAAAAATCAAAGTGAAAATAAAATTATCAGCACTAAAGGCACATATTGCAAAAATATAATAAGGAAACCTCGGATTAGAAAAAGACTTTCTTTTCAGACGAAATCTCGGAATCGGACAGAAGACAATAATGCTGTCAGTAATTCTGTTACTGTTTGTCATAAACCATATCAACGGCCAAGAAGAAATTCAAATGACTACTCTACGGAATTCGATACTTCCGATTCAATTAGGCGAAGCAAAGCTAATCTATAATAAACACACATTTTTACATTATTTAGACTTAGAACCTATAATTAATCAACTTAACAATACAGAGGAACACTTTAAAATAATTAAGGAAAGAACTGAAGCGAATTATACATTGATTCAAAGCTACAGAACAATGGGTGAAGAATTGGAAAAGGAGAAAAATAGAAGGAAACAACAAAATTTACCTATGAATGATGTTTTTATTGCATTTGGAAGAAACATGAATGAAAATTTGATGCAATATGGACTGCCTCAGTCTCGATCGGAAGTAGCTGCGTTATTTGTGGGAAATGAGCCTCCATTCGATGTTGATTTGAAAATGTATCCTAAAGGAGTAAGTAAAAGAAACGTTATAGGACACGCCAATCCATTGACAGATCCAATGGCTTATCCACTATTGTTTCCCTCAGGATTAAGAGGAAGAGATATAATCAATGATTTGAGAAAGGACGAGCCGAACAAGGTTGTCACAGCCAGACAATTTGCACGTTATCGTATGCCAATTAGAGGTAATGAATTTGGCACCCTTCATTATGGACATAAGCGGTTTCAACAGTGGCTTGTAGATGCTTGGTGCAAAGTTGAGGCTGAATATTTGATCTATATGAAAACACGGTCTTCTAATTGGAGAGTTGCAGAAGAGCAAGCAATTAGAGAAGTACGAGAGCGTAAAGACGTAGACAACAGCAGCAGCAGCCAAATGATGATGATGAAGAAATGCGTATTAGAAAACCAATTGTTCTTCCAGCCAGATTTGAGGGTAGTGCTAGAAATTTAAAAAAGAGATAACGCGACTCTATGGCTACGATTGCTAAATTTGGCAAGCCAGATTTGTTGATTACATTTACATGTAATCCAAAATGGCCGGAAATAGAAAATGCTCTACCAAAAAAACAGAAATGGCAGAATAGACCATATTTGGTATGTCGTGTCTTTCCCGTGAAGCTTAAGGAAATGATGAAAGACATTAAGGAACGTCAAATTCATGGATTGGTAAAAAACTGGCAATATGTG
The DNA here is from genome assembly GCA_958502075.1 of Orchestes rusci. NCBI lineage: Eukaryota > Metazoa > Arthropoda > Insecta > Coleoptera > Curculionidae > Orchestes > Orchestes rusci. Next base: position 5,387,277 of record OY293310.1, read on the forward strand.
ATTGAGTTTTCCAAAAAAGAGGATTACCACACCATATTGTTGTGACTTTTGATGATCGGGACAAATAAGTGGATGTAGCGCAATTGGATGCAATGATTAGTGCAGAAATTCCAGATGAACCAACACGACATCCAGTATCACGAGAAAAAGTAATGAAACATAATTTGCACACGAAATGTCTTTAGGCATATAGACGGCAACAGCGACAACAGCAGCAGCCAGCACCACAACAGCGACAACAGCAGCAGCCAGGACCACAACAACAACAACACGGAAATGACGCCATTATTCCTTATGATGATTTTGCACCATGTATGATTGGTGATCCTCCAAAATGCAGATTCAACTTTCCTGAACGTTTTTTCGACGAAACGAGAATGTGTGGAGGTCCAAGTAATAGCCCAATTTATAGTCGAAGGAGGATGCCTAATCCTGTTGGATGTTAATAATGACGTCGTGCCGTATAATCCTTATGCGACTGCGAAATTTGATTCTCACATCAATTTCGAAGTGTCAGGATCGATAACGACAATGAAGTACCTTTCGAAATATTTGAATAAAGGAAATGATGCACTTCGAGTGCGACTTGATGGCGATCCTTTAAATAATGTGATTGAAATTACATCCCGATTGTAGATATGTTACGTCAACCGAAGCAACATGGAAATTATTGGAATTTTCAATGCACGATCGATCACATGGGGTCATGTTGCTGCCAGTTCATTTGACAAATACAAGAAATAATGTTCTATACCAGGAGGATGATGACGATGAAGATTTCGATGTACGAATGGATAGGACGTCCAAATTGGAAGCATTCCTCAAATTAAATAGTGATGATAGACAGGCTAAAGATTTACTATACAAAGATATTGTCGACCATTATGTGTGGAACGACAAAGATTGCAAATGGAAAAGACGACAAGTGAATACCAATTTGATTGGAGCCGTCTATCAAGTGAGTCCCAGACGTGGTGATGTTGAACTATTCTACTTGAGAATGCTATTGATGAATGTTCGAGGCCCTACATCGTTCAAGGGTCTACGCACAGTCAATGGAGAGTTGTGCGACTCATTTAGATTAGCTTGCGAGAGATTGAATTTGTTGTATACAGGAGATTATGTAGACAATTCAATCCAAAAGAAATGAGGAGACTTTTCGCTACAATATTGATAGCTGCTGATATAGACGAAAGGGCATTGTTTCCAAATTTATGGATCAACTATGTACGACACATGACCGAGGATTTGACGGAACGTGATGGAACAAGTGCTAGACAGGCAGCTCAACAGGCTTATGATATAAGATTTTGAAGTTCTCCAGGTTAAAGTGATGATATTGTCGATGGAATTGTCTTTCAATGTACAACCAGACATTTAGATCATTATTCAATTTCCATGGAGGGAATTGATTATGGAGATGAAAGTGTGGAAATTGAGTATGGAGGAGGAGGACGACGGCGACGACAATTAACACCACAACCACTACCACCAAATTTTGGCAAATTCAAATTTGCTAAATTCCGATCAAAAACTTGCTTTTTACAGAATTATAACAGCTCTTTGTTTTTTGATCAGAGATGATCAATTGGATGTTTACGCATTCAAGCAATTTTTCGGCCAAGATATACCTGCAGAAGAACTGGCAGAAGATTGGAGTCGTCCTCCACGCTCAAATGTAGGTTGTTTCTACTTTTTAAATATTCACCACTTTGTCAGCTACCCTCTTCCATTTCCTCCAAAGAAAGTTTTGGTTTGTAGTAACACTTTACAATAGCATTAGAACGCTCATTTTTTTTTTTTTTTTTTGCGAAATGAGAAGTTGTTTTCGTGACAAGTAGAAGACTGAATGTAAGCAGGCAAGATTATGGATCTTATATGAATTGATGCATGCAAGAAGGGCCTTGAGTCCAATTTGGGGTCAAAATGACTTATGAGCATATTTCGAATCTAGAACAGTAAACGCAACTATATTACAAAAACGAACATTATCCGACCTTTTCTTTTCTTACGTCGTTATAATATAAAGAATTCTGTCGTTTTATGCATAAACACGAAACTGCTGAACAAGACGATCGCGCCGCCGCATCATCTCCTTCCTACAAGTTTCCTGTCAATACCTTCAATTGACACGTCTGACTACTTGTACCTTTTGAGTTGTGGGTGGATTTTTTTCCAATTTTTAAAGTGGTTTAGTCTACAAGACATGACTCTACTGGAAACAGACACTAGAAAAAAGGGTGATCCGTCAAAGTGGAAGCGAAATATTAATAAGGAGAAAAGAAATGTGGCAAACCCTATATAAATACAGCTGGCAATCTGGTTCCTGCTAAACGTGTTGGGGAAAATTGCGGGTAAGTTGTAGTGGCGAATTTTAATAGTGGATGTTCAAAAATCTGTATAAGATTTGAATTCACTTTTTCACTCAAATATGACACTTAGTAGGCCTCATCATGTTTGCTTATGTCAATTTTTGTCCACAGGTGTTCTCGAAAATGCATGGAGTCTTTATCAGTCGCAGAAGCAAACAAAGTTATACTTGGACGTTTCTTGGGTTTGTCATCGAAGAACGAGCAAGATGTTTTCTTACAAAATCTAATAAAACGAACAGCTCCTGAGAGAAAAAGATTAAGAATTATTGATGATCGGTCCAGTTCTAGATTGACAATCAAGTACCACGTTCTAATTGGTGCACAAACTAAAGAGGTGTGTCGTGAGGCTTTCTTGTCTTTTTATTCCATTTTACTGAAACGCCCAAGACGGATTAATAAACTGGCTTCATTGGGAATCTCACCGAGGGACATGAGAGGCGCAGCAAGGAGTGCGAACGCTATACCTGTTGGATTAAAATTCACGACCATATCAATAGCTTTCCCACTCAGACAAGTCATTACGCTGGAAGCGTCATCACATACCTCGATGAGAGACTCGACACAAAGAAATTATGGAAAATGTACAATGAAAAACATCTGGAGAGTGAAATAGGTATCATCATCCTTTTTTTCCTCTTTGTTATCACTATGAACATCAGGACAGCAATGAAAGTCACTGGTTTATCTTTTATTGCTCATATTATTGTAAGCATTACCAAAAGGGGGAATGTAAGCACTCAGTTCCTGACGAAAGTAGCTCGGGGTATAATGGATGATCTTACTCACGAAGTAGTGTTTGACATTGAGGCAATTGAGACCTGTTTCAAGGTTTATGGAGACAACATTACTGATAGGAATATTCAACAAGTATTCCAACGATGGTCGGGACAGATTCCTGGGAATGCCTTACGATTATCCTTGACTGTTCAGCAGGCAGCTGGAAGTGGATTGACAGTCTACTTTACTATTATCAATATGATCAGGAAGCATCAACAGTTCAATTGGGCAAAAATCCCTCTATTCTTTCCTACTGACTGGGCAAACTTCAAACGTGCTTTTGAAACAATTGGAAACAATTAGTATTATGGTTTTAGACGAGAGAGAGGGAAAGTAAGATCTACACTCTATAAGAACCTGGGTTGGGTGGCTATGCGACTAGCATCCATTGTAGATGCTGACCAAATGATAGTGAAATATTCAGGATGGCCTGAAACAGTCGCTCATGCTGCATCTATCATTGAGATGATTGCGGAGTACAAATTGATGCTGACGGAAGAAATAACTATTGAAGCGGTTGAAGCCAGAAATGAAGAGGCAGAGTATACCAACTTCATAGAGGTAATTCGCAATGCTCTTCCTGCTAATAATGAGTAAAACAGTACTCATCTGTTCAGGTCTGAATTGGACTCGAAATAATTACTAAGATAGTTACTCCATATTTTGATTTTAATACTTGAATCTAAAGTTTGGACAACCGCAAGTGGATTGTTGCTGCGAGTGTGAAACGCTTAAGACCAAGATAAAGAATGCGCACATTAGTGAGGGTGCTAAAAAAAATGCCGAAGCGGATTTGATTATACATAGCAACAAGCCAACAAATTTTATTCACAACTTAAAGAGGCCCAGGAAAACGCAGATGATGATGTCGCAGTCCTTTGTTTCGATTACATGCAGAATCTTACGATTCCCAAGATTCCAGTTCAAGACACCTTTTACCTTCGACAAATCAATGTTAGCGTTTTCTGTGTTCACAACGTTAAGGCTAATGTCGCCATATTTCACACGGACCATGAAGGTGATGGAAAAAAAGAGCCAAACGAGGTCTGTACATTCCTTTTGGACTACTTGGACAAGGAGATTCCAAAAACTGTCAAAATTCTGCACCTGTTCAGCGATAACTGTTCAGGGCAGAATAAGAATCACGCTCTCGCTAACATGTTACTTGCTCTGGTTGAGCAAAGATTTGATAAAATTAAGCAGTTTTATCCAATCAGAGTGCACAGTTTTCTCCCCTGTGACCGAGATTTTGCTCAAGTGTCACGGAAGTACAAGAAATTTGATCGACTTTATACCATGAGGCAACTTACAGAGATTATCGTGCATAGCACTGTGAAAATAGACAAATGTTCTGTGAAGGAGGTAAAAGCCAATGATATTTTGAATTTTGAGGAATGTTGGCCACAACATTACAAAAAAAAACCGATTTCTCTTGAAACCAAGGGTGAAAAAGTACGTAAGGAAAACAAAGTGCAATCAGGAATAGCTTCATTCCATCAATTCACCATCGATTCCAAATCTCCAGGCGTGATTCAAGCTCGTCCTTTCATCAATAGCTCCATAAAACATACATTATCTATGCGAAAGAAAACCTTGTTGACCCTTCCAATATAACAAGCATATGCCTCAGGAAAAATTCCCTTGAAGCAGGCGAAAGTGGATGATGTTAAAAAGTTAACACCCTATATTCCAGAAAATTTTGAAGTTTTTTTTCGAGAGTTAATAACCTGGCCGACTACTGATTGAAAAGTTTTGTTCATATTCAGTTTAATGTAGTGAGATCTCAGAATAAATTTGGTTGATTCTAAAGTTGGTATATATTTTTGTCCGCAAAGGTCACCACCACACGTTAATTTTCAACTGCAATTTGGTTTTAGGAATCATATTTACAGATGATAACCCGAGGCTATATAGTTTAACAATAAACGACATACAATTTTTTTAGCAGGTTTTTTGCGATTATCTCGAAACTATACTGAGTGGACTTAAGGCCCTTCCTTCATGCACCGATTCATATATACTCACTTTTTCACTATCTAGAAATCCATAGGCGGCGGTGGTGACGGGTAGCAATGGAAACACGTATTCCGAACTATATGCAAAAACAAGTTGCACCGGCACCTTCCACACTTTTTCCGGAGGTTATGTATATAGTCCCATTCTTCCATGAAACAGTGTGCACCACAAAATTTGAAAAATGACGATGCCTCTTGAAGCTCATCTTCGTTAAATTCCACAACTTCCAAATTAAAACAATAACTACAATAAATGTCGTCATCGACCCGAGTGTCCAGGACATACGACTCTATGACACGCATACAGGGTGGCGCATTAGTGTGTGGAAGTCCATTTTCTCCCTTATCAAAAGAGATAGGAAAAATGTTTCAAGACAAAACTTTGTAGTACTCTGAGCAAATTCGTTTATTTTAAAATAGCTGGCAAAGCGCTTCCGGCTAATAAGCCATCGTCAGTGCCCCAACTGAAAAGTGAGACATGGATAGAAAGAAGATCTTAAACATTTACCTACATTTTAAACAATGGAAAAAAAAGGATCTTAAATACTCACTAGTCAGTGTTATGTACAGGTGACCTTATTCAACATCATCAATGTGATACTCATTTGAGCTCTTTTTCGAAGGTGTTTGTAGGTCAGAACAAATGGTCAATCGTTGAAAAAGTGCTCAAATGAGTATCACATTGATGATGTTGAATAAGGTCACCTGTACATAGCACTGACTAGTGAGTATTTAAGATCCTTTTTTTTCCATTGTATAAAATTTGTGTAAATGTTCAAGATCTTCTTTCTACCCATGTCTCACTTTTCAGTTGGGGCACTGAAGATGGCTCATTAGCCGAAAGCGCTTTGCCAGCTATTTTAAAATAAACGAATTTGTTCAGAGTAGTACAATTTTTCTTCCTGCTATTTTTTTTTCTAAATATCAACCCCAACTTTGGATTAGAGATTTGGATATCAGCGTAATATTCTACGTATGATACAGTGGTTTTATTTGCCAGGACGTGCAGTGTTGTCAGGCTATCGAGGATTTACTTATAATCCTCGATAGCTTGACAACACTGCACGTTCTGGCAAATAAAACCACTGTATCGTAGAATATCACGCTGAATCCAAATCTCAAATATTCAAAAAAAATGTATTTTTTTATGCCACGGTTTCCTAGAACACTCTGTATACACAGTAATATTTTTAAATTGTGACCCTGATGAAACCTTATAAGTTTTGTCTTGAAATTATTTTCCCATCCCTTTTGACAAGGGAGAAAATGGACTTCCACACTTTTATGCGCCACCCTGTATTGTCGAAGCCCTTTACATAACCGGTGAAACGTTGAACAAAATTTTGAAAACTTGATTCACCACTTGAATAACCACCATCGTAGGCCATTGTTAACTTGGAGCTGTTTAAGAAAATTATGAATCATTATGCTTATATTATTCATATTATTCCGCTTTGAGTGTTATCGCAAGTTTTTGTATGGCTATCTTATTTTTTCTGTTTAGGAGACCACATACTTCCGATTTTATGGTTGCACGAGCCACTTTTGGAGTTATCTGAAATGTCTTTATTTTTCTGGAATATCACAGCGTCCGTTTTTTTCTTGTGTTGATTAATTTTATTCAAATTGAAGATTTATCAGAAATGATCTCATTTTTTCTAGAATATCACATCCATCCGCTATTAACTGACATAAACAGGAAAATCGTTGATTAATTCTGTAATTATCTTTTCCACAATGTTTGATAAAAATACCACAATCAAAATATATATTAGTCTTTTTCCGTTTAGAAAAATCACACAGATTTGATATAAATAAATTTAATGAAAAGAAAACAAATAAAAACATACATCTCAAATTTTAAACTTTGAAATTGTCTGCATCGATCCAGCTGTTATGAGTGTCATCAAATCCTAACCATTTCACAAACACACGATTTTTTCTTTGGGATAGTATCTTCTCAACCAAATGGACTTCGGGATGCTTAGTTTTCTGTTTTCCCTCTTGGTAAAAACCACCTGAGATTGGATTTCCATTTAAATCACTTAGCATATATGTATGCGGGAAAGTTGGGTTCACACTAGTAATTTTTAATAATTCGGTTGTCCAGTTGGCGGTATATCATTTTCCAAACAAATTTCTCTGTTTCGAAATTCGAACAATATCCCCTACTTCGTAACGAGGATTTTGTACGTAGTGTTGGTCTCCTTCATCAGGTATGTAAATGGTTGAAAGTACTGTTTGTTCAATGCTTTTCTGCGGTCACGTCATACTCTTCTGTCCCTCTCGTACACATTTACAAAAATCCCACGTATGTCTGGACGCTGGTCGTTCGAATCAATTTGACAAAATGTCACGTCTAGAGCTATCAATCCACGACATACTGAAAAACGTTAAATACTGTGACGTAACCGCGGAAAAGCATTGAACAAACAGTAGTTGTCTTTCATGTTTCTTTTTAACCTCTTCTGGTTTGAGATTCGTAGTGCTATGACTGCTATGTTTGTGTCGAATTATAGTTTTGAGTTACATCTTTTAGTTTATTTGTGCATTTGTATGTTCCCATTACATGAAATAGTTTTTGTAACCTCGTCTTAAGTGTTCTAATTACTCGTTCAACAACACTTCATTCTTTTACACTGTTGGTATGATATTGATCTATTTCAAACTCCTTCATCAATTTTTGGAAATGTGAACCAAAGAACTCGAAACCCTGATCTGATTGAACTTTCTTAACAGTTCCGTTCTCGTTCAAGATCTTTCGCATTGCAACTGCTACCTCCTGCGTGGATATCCATTTCAAAGGCTCGGTCATCTGCTATATCTATTTGATAGAGATCTCGGATTCCTTTCACAACTGTTTTCCTTTCTGATAATGTTTCGACGAGCCGGTCTATGCAGCTCTTCAACAATTTTTGATTTTACGGAATTATTAATATTCATATTAGTTGTAATTTTGCGACGTACTGTATCATTGGTCAGTTCTAATTTTTTTGATTGCATTATTTATGTCACCTCTGAGATGTGTCTTTGTTAATACTATCGCATCGTCAACATATTTCTAGTTGCCATATGCTTTCCAGCTATAGGATTCCTCGAGATAAAAAGAGTAACTTCTTCTAGTTTTTTATTGCATGAATTTGAGATTAGTTCCAAGATTGATAAAAATTTGTTTAATTCGGCAAGTTTTGTAGCATTTCCACTTTCTCTCAACCTCCCAGTTTCAACCGCAAACAAAATCGAGACGCCCAATAAATATATAATTTTTTAACACTCACCGGTATGCAACAACTGACTATTTTCTCCCCACCCTCAGTTTTGTCACGTAGCTTCCGCTCTCATAATTTATTCATACCAGCAGAGCCCTGGTTGCCAGATTTAAAAGCAATAATTCCTGAGGATACCTTCTAAATAACAATTTCTGACCAATCCTAGTGGTTCACAGGTTTGACCTTGAACCAAATTGGCGATTTTCTGCTCATTCTGGTTCTGTCACGAAGGTGGTTCCCGCCATCTTTTAGAAGCTGAGATAGTGCATAGAAGAATCGAGCATCATCTGCTCTTATACCCAAAGTGGTGATTTGAAATATAATTCTTTATGTCGATCAGTTTGTGACAGTGATAACCAAAGAAGATTTTTGTGATTTATCTGCATCACAGTGAGATTTCTCACATATCTGTGGTTTCTCCAGGATCATGTTTTTGTGTTTGGAATTTTTGATGTTCTGGCTTACAACTAAGGTAAGCTGCTAAGCATTTTCAACATATCTTCTGAAAGCTCACTATTTGACTCTATCAAACAGCCAAGTGAAGTCGACTTTCACGAATCGAGTTTTTCACGTGACCACTCCCTTTATCGGAACTTGACCCGGAAGTTGCACCCCAACCGCCATCAGGTATTTGATCACATCACCCCGACAAAACACGAAGCCCTGTTGGTCCCTGAGAACAAGGAAAAGACATCCGCATTCCCCATCAACCCTCTGCGACCCCCATCAGGATGTTGACCCCCGTTCGACACATGGGTTAGAAAAAAACTGCAGAATAAACGAAATTTTTGAATACAATGCACATCCCGTGGTGCCGGGGAAAAAGGGGATAACTCAATTTTTGGTCACAACGGGATATGTCTTTTTTTAACTTAATATATCAAAACCTTGCTTATGGGCGAGACGAGATAAGTCAAATCAAACAAATATTCGTCAGAAACCGATGTTCGTAAGAAGATATCTGTGAATGTCTCTTTTACAATGTTCCTTTGGAGACAAGTAGACTTATCTCATCTGGAGCAAAATAATAAATCTTTATTGATGTCGGCCATAACACGATAAGTCAACTTATCCCTTTTTGCCCAAAATATTTTGGTTTGTTTACAATTACATATCTCTTTTTTTCCCGCTTGATTCAATTTAGTATGAGTTGTAACTTGTTGAGAGAAGGGTCGGTCGTGAAATATTTGTAGTAAATACGGTTTAATTGAGTCTCTATGGAATCTAGAGGAAAACGGCTCGTGGCCATGTGCCACAAAAACCCGGATTACGACGATGGTAAGTAGATTAGAAAGTTATTCATGCATTTTACTATTTAACCTCAAAATTTTAATAACAATACATGGTCTGGAATATTACTGATCTTTTATTACCTCCAGATTCTTTAAAGCGTTTTTGGGGGCTTGTCATGATACTAGCATATACAAACATGGGCATGTTTTTTCCAGATTCTGTTTCAAGTAGTCCCGTTCCTTCCCTACCTGAAGAATTGAAAGAAATTTTCGATAGTCTGAGTACGGACGATGAATATCTCCCTTCTGATGTAGGATCCAGCGACAGCGATGTTCCCTTATCTTTAATGAAGCAAACAGCAAAAAAAGGAAAGGCAGCTCTACCAGTGCAAGAATTGAATCCTGGAACATCTAATTACAGGAAAGCAAGGAAATCCATCAAAGGAAAGACCAGATGGAACAAATTGCAAAGAAAACTGAAACGGAACCATGGTGAGGAATACATCACAGAGTCCGGGAAAATAAGAAAATCCAGATTGTGTCAACCATTAGGCAGCTGTCGAATGAAATGTAAGGAAAAGTTCAAAGACGAGGATAGAGAGGTAATTTTCAAGGAGTATTGGGTAGCTGGTTCGTATGAAAAACGTGTACATTTTATCACGAGCGTGATAAAAAAAAAGAAGAAGGCTTCGTCTAAAGAGAAGAAAACTGAAAGCAAAAATAAAAATCGACAGTTCACTCATGATTATCACTTAAGAATTGATGGAATAGAACATAAAATTTGCAAAGAATGTTTTCGCAGAACCTTGGGTGAAACAAACAAATTTCTAGAACTTTGCAGTCTCAAGATAAGCTCAAACTGTTCCGGAATTTACCAAAATGATCTTCGGGGAATGCAGCCTCCAAACAACAAGTATTCGGATGATGACATCAAAAAAGTTACCGACTTCATTTTGAAAGTCCCACTCTATCGAAGTCACTACAGTAGACGAGACAGCAACAAAAAATATTTACCCCCGCATTATACAATAGCAAAACTGTATAATCACTATCTCACCGAATCTAATCATATTTCTATCAGTCGTACCAAGTTTGAGAAAATTTTCCCTTCTCTGAATATTGGGATTAAAAGGCCAAGCAAAGATACTTGCGAAAAGTGTGACAAACTGAACATGCAAATGAACTTGTCCGCTAGTCTGGAAGAAAAAACAAAACTTCAACAAGAGCTAGATTCACACTTGAAAGTGGCCGATGACTATTATAGATCGAAATCGGAAGATAAGAAATTATCGAAAAGCGATAGATCGAAGAAAACGGTCACTTTTGACCTTCAGCAATGTCTTCCGACTCCTCAGCTATCATCTGGAATAACCTTTTATTTGAGACAGTTATGGACGTTCAATTTAACAGTCCATGACTGTGATGTGGATCAGGCCCACTGCTTTATGTGGCACGAAGCTGTAGCCGCCAGAGGGGCAAATCAAATCGGATCATGTTTATACCAGTTTTTCAATAGCCTTCCTAATCACGTCGAGGAGATGACGCTGTATTCAGACTCTTGTGCGGGTCAAAATAAGAATGCCCATATTATTACAATGTATTTCTCCATATTGAGGTTCCATCCATCCCTTAAAGTGATAAAGCACAAATTTTTGGTCCCTGGGCATACCCATATGGAGTGCGATGGACATCATGCACTTATTGAGAAAACAAAGAAGCGCACAGAAGCACCTATTCACCACCCTCGGGACTGGTATCAACTGGTTCGATGTACTGGAGAAAAACATCCTTTTAAAGTGATCGAAATGGACCAATCAAAATTTTTTGACTTCGCTAAATTATTGAAAGACGAACTACAGATGAAGAAAAAGGATGATTTGGGAAATCCATTTTATTGGCGCAATGTTCGGGAAATAAAAGTAGAAAAAAATGAAATTGGAAATATGTTTTTCAAGACCAGCATAGATGAAAAATACAGAACTGTTTCATTTAGGAAGAGAGGACCCATACCCAATCTGATTCCTGAACTACAGTATGCTGGCCCTGTTCAAATTTCCGAGAAAAAAAAAGCCAACCTTTTGCAACTATTACCCTATATTTCGGATGTATTTTGGGATTTCTACCAAACGCTACCAACCAATAATGCCAAGGAGACACACCCAGACATAGTATCTTCTGATGATGATGGGAACGACTAAATTAGTTCTCTATTGCATTGATTTCATTTTTTATATTGTATTTTTTAATTTTCTGTATTCTTGCCAAGAATAATAAAGTTTTTGTTACGTTGAGTTCGATTTACATTGTTGATAGTATGGTTTGAAAAGTGAATGATGAGATAAGTACATTTTTTTGGTAAATCCAAAAAGAGATGTCTCTTTTTTTTCAATTTTTCAAAAAAATTAAAAACCAGTTGAACTTGTCACTTGAATATAAAAAGAAGACTGTATTTGAATCTTGGTCTGAAAATTTCACCAGCATAAATGATAAGACTGATTTGTACTTTATATCAAAACTTCGTTAATTTCCTGAACATTCTCAAAAATCGACTTATCTCCTTTTTCTCCGGCACCACGGAAGTATTCCTTTTGAGATATCTGCATTTGGTGCGGTTGCGACCCCCATCAGGATGTTGACCTCCGTTCGACGGTGTTATCAGTCGCTACGTCAGAGCCTAGCTTTTTTGTGAGGTTTTGATTGGATCACGTGGGGGTGGGGTTGAATCATGTGGTGATGAGGGATGTGAACTATAAATTGACTAGTTCTTCACCCAAGATGTCACGTTTCTGTTGTGAGAAAAAATGTTTTGTCACCCCAAGTGTACAAGTTGATGGCTTAGTATGCTCCGAATGCGAATCCTACAGTTATTGTTGTTGCAAATGCACCTCACATCTACCATCTAAAAGTCATATTGAAATAACCAATAATGCAGTTCGTATCAATGGTAATTTGCGTTGGATTGTAAAACGTTACTGTCACTCAACAAAATCCGACGGGTGAATTTATCAGTGATAAAAATCCAATGACACATCCAGAGATGTTGCGCGCTTAAGTGAGTCAGCAGTTGAGTGTAAGACGATGGAGAAAACACACGCAGAAAAAATTGAGGAATTTTGCAGACGATTGGAACAGATAAGGAACGACATCACATTCTATGAGCAAAAAAAGTTCATGTTTCAAACCTTCAAGAAATTGAGTATTGTTGGTAAGTGTTTTATCTATAAAAATTTGCTTATCTTCAAAGCGATACTAATTGCAGCACAACAACCTCATTCGTATAATGCTAATGCAACGTCAGCAGTTTACCATAATTATCAACATAATTATTCATAAAAATGTTTTCCTTATCAATGACGAGTGTTTTTTCCTGCTATAAATTGACTAGCGGTCTTCAGTTAAAAACAGTTCCCCCTCATTGCTGGTAGCTGTTGCATTGGTAAGTTGACTCCCTTTATTCAACTAGTGTTTTATCATATCATTTTAAGAAAATGGATCTTACACAAATAAATGCTTCAACTAGATCTTCTAGTAAAAAATCCATTAAAATGTTCGAATTGACTCCGAATGTGAAATATCCCATTGTTGGGATGTCTATAGTCCCATCCAAATTTGGTGATGTGCCTCTAGTAAAATTGGGGGAAAATATGGTTTTTCTCCCCCAACGATGCACAAAATCAATTCAAGCCAGCTTGGACCATTTTCAACCATATAAATATGCGATAATTTTCAAATCAATGGTGCACCTATCAAATTCTAGAACAACACCAGATTTTGAAATAGTTGAATGTAGTGAGTCGTGGTGCAGATAATCCGGTAAATACATTCGAGTTTGCCTAAAACAGGGCAATCAGCAGAATCTTGTTTTGAATCTCCTTATCATCATTATTTACCGACATCAACCCCACCACTGTACTAGTGGTGGGATGAGTCTATATATATGCATATGATTCCGTATAATTCACTTACTACATATCGCACCTCCAAAAGAGTAACTTCTCGTTTTTCTTCTTAAAACCGTCGTTGTTGGACATTGATTCAAAACAAAAAAAAAAAACAAAAATCGACGTTCAAACGCAATCGCCAAGTGTGAATACAAGCCTGAACTCAGTATGGACGAAATGGGAATGGACAACTGGTACAAAGTTGTGAATATCAAGAAACTCAAGACATCGTACGGAGATGCAATCATGGTTGAATTGTTGTTTCTACCGAACCGCTTTCTTCCTGTGATGACAAAGGCAGTGATGGAAGAACTCCTTAGTGCTCCTGGATGCAAAATTAGATATGCAGGAAAGAAGAGTTTGGAAGGCACAGATTATCTGTCAAATACATTTGAGTTTGCCAAAAACAATTAAGGGTGAATAGAAGCAGCAGTAGCAGTCACAGTAAGCTATTTTTGGAAGTTATAGTACAACCCCTTCCCCTCTCATCATCTTCATCATTCACCGACCTCTCGTATCTAATATATGAGCAGCAGCAGCAGCAGCAGTAGCTACTATTTGTCTGGAGCTGAACATACTTCTCATATAAAATGGAGAACTTGGAAAACTTAGTCAAGCATACACGAGAACTAATCAGTGTAAGTAAGATCCAAAAAGAAATTGAAACCTTTTTGAAGATCAACAAAGGAATATTCTCCTCGTCCTCGACATTTTGAAAAATCAAAACTTAACTTGTGGGGAAAAATCGAAACTGGAATATATTTTGGGAATTTTCAAATCATTCACTGTACAAATAAGGAAAAAGCAAAATACTCATATTGAAAGTGGAATAGACTCTCCTACTACTAGTACTACACCCCACACATCTAATCAGCAGAATGTTGTTTGGAAAAAGGTATGTGACTATAATTTTTTTTAAAAAACCTATTCTAATTTTCATATTTTACATAACAGTTGGCAACATCATTCAAAACGAGGATTTTAACTGGAGCTGTAATCAACGTGAACCATATTTCCATCGTGTCGTTTCTCCAAAAATTAGAGTGCAAGAACGGAAATTGGGTCCAGTCAAGTTGAACCTGAAGCTATGTCTGCTGTATGAGCTGCCCACAACCGGAGAGGAGGATTGCAAACATTTCACCACCATGAATAAGGAAATATCAACAGCCGCAGCTATCGTTGATACTCTCAACGAACTTTTCAACATTCTTCTGGTAAAAACGGAAGAGTTTCAAGAGCGAGGATTTGGCTGGGCGTTCAAAGGTATTTCTTTTTTAATGATTTGCCTTTCTAAATTTTCTCCATTGAATGGGGGAGCAGGAGATACTTATATTCCACTTCCAAAGTGTCTTAATAAAAACTGTATTATCAATATTAAGAATCATGATAGAAGATGTTTTGTTTGGTCTGTATTGGCAAGTTTATATCCAACAACAAATCTTGATGTGGAATGCGTGCTCTCTTATCCTCAAAATATGCATGAATTACTTAATTTGAAAGGGATTGATATGCCGGTAAAAATAACAGATATTTCCAAATTTGAACGGCAGAATCAAAATAGATCTATAAATGTTTTCGGGGTTGATGATAAATCTAAAACTATAATTGGAGCATTATATCATACCAAACTGGTAAAAACTTTTCATGTCAACTTACTTTATATAAGCAAAAAAAATAGAGCTCATTACTGTCTCATCACAAATTTAGCGAAATTAGTTCAAACACAAATGACTACAGACCATTCAAAACATTTTTTGTTTGCGATCTTTGTCTTAATCATTTTTCAGTTGAATCCAAATTTCAAACTCATATCGAAAATTGTTCACTTTTCGATCCGATGAAGGTAACAGTTGCTACTAGTTCTAATAATATTTTAAAATTTTCTGCTTTCCATGCTCTTGTTAAAAAACCATTCGTAATTTATGCAGATTTTGAATGTCTAACTTCACCTGTAGCTTCTGCATTACCAAACCCACTTTTGTCCTTCACAACTGAATTTCAAAAACATAAACCATACAGTGTGGCATAAAATATTGTATATTCCTCCGATAACAAGTATGACAATTTTCCGATATGATTACAACCCTTCCCTCCCTATCTTCCCACATTTTCCAAATTTTGGATAAAAATAGAATGACAATGCAGGCACGTTATCAGTTGGACCCGAGCGGGCCCACAAAAAATTGTTTTGCTTTCAATGCGTATCGATGGATGTGAATCATACGAAACTACATTGTAATCATATCGGAAGACAAGCTCGGAAAATTACGATTAATCTTCATACAGGTAAGTATGGTATTCGATTAATCTTAAATTTTTTTGATACTTCGGATTATGAGGAGGATAATATCTATAATATTCCACGAGTCAATAAGAAAGTTCAGGGGTTGATGAAAGATGAATTATTCGGAAATATTCTAACCAAGTTTGTTGCTCCTTGGGCACGAAAATTAAAGGTATATCAAAATCTGGCACAAAGAGCATCAAATTTGAATATTTTTACCAGTGTCTTCTCAATAAGTCTACTTTACATACTAACTTTAATACTATTAGAAATAAAAATTGTCAAATGTATATGCTGAACGTAAACAAACTAGCTTTGGATCCTTCTGATGATAAACGATTTATCTGTTGTGATAATATTAATACATTGCCATGGGGACATTATTCGCTTAACAAAAATGTTTAGAATATATGATAGGTAGTTGAGTTTTTTTTATTTTTATATACCTTATTTGTACTATAACTTCTAAGTGCTCTTTCACACAATATATTTACAGTGCAACCTCGGTAATCCGAACCCACGCTAATCCGAATTACGCTAATCCGAACACAAATTCGTGATGCTATAGTCCGAATGACATCTCGATAATCCGAACGTTACCGGAAAAATCCTGAAAAAACCGGCAGCGCGAGCGCGAAACCGTGTCGTCTGCGTCGCTTACGCTGTTTCATTTTATTTCGTGACAGAGAGAGCATAAGTGTGTAGGTGTTGTGTATTACCAAAACTGATTACACAAAACAATCAAATATGTCGAAAAGAAAGCACGTGACACTGGATTTAAAACAAAAAATCCAAGTTATAAAAGATATTGATGCCGGTATGAGTTATTCAAGCATTACTTCAAAGCATGGGATCGGAAAAGCTACAGTAACTGATATAAAGAAAAACAAAGACAAAATAATAGCATTTCTCCACGAAAATGATGTCGGCCCTTCCAGCAGAAAAACATTGAAACTCAGTGCAAATCCTAAGGTCGAAAAGGCTTTATTTACGTGGTTCAGTCAGGAAAGAACAAAAGGTAAGTTTTATTCTAGTTAATCGTTTATTTTCTCTTTTTTATTTCTGATAAGTGAAGCATTGTCACGGTGAAAAATATAACCTCCACTTTTTGTCAAAAAGTGTTTTGATGAATTATTTTGACTCCAAAAATGCAAAAAAAGTAAAATGGCGTTTCTGGCCAGTAAGTAAAATTCGTTGGTAAAAAAACTCAACTCAACTCAAAAATGGCGGTCATAAAAAAATTTAAAATGGCAATTTCACCTTTGTTTCCTCATAGTTAGGTACCGATTTTATTGGTTGTGTTTTTTACAGGTACACCAATTTCTGGGGAACTCCTACGTGAGAAGGCTAAGTTCTTCTACAAAGAAATAACAAAACAAGATGGTTTTATGGCAAGTTCGGGATGGCTTGATAAATTCAAGACAAGATTTGGTATCCGCCAGTTAACAGTTTGTGGAGTGTCGCTTTCAAGCGACTACGATGCAGTCTTGCCATTTGTGGAAAAGTTTGCTGGTATAATGAAAGAAAAAAACCTAACCCCCCATCAAGTGTATAATGCTGATGAAAGTGGGCTTTTTTGGAGAGTTCTTCCAAACAAAACCTTGGGACATTCAGGAGAAAAATTTGCTCCAGGGCGAAAAGTTAGCAAAGAACGAATCACTTTTATGCCCTGTTGCAATGCGTCTGGAACCCATAAATTAAAATTGTTGGTTCTAGGTAAAAGTAAGAAGCCCCGTGCTTTTAGAAATATGGACATTCCTGTTTCGTACAAAGGGCAACACAGAGCTTGGGTAACGAGAGAAATTTTCACGGAGTGGTTTCACAGTGAGTTTGTTCCATCAGTAAGACGTAAAATGAAAGAGCTTTACCTCAGTCCGAGAGCAATTCTAGTCTTGGATAATGCACCTGGACACCCTACTCAATTATACAGGGTTTTTCACTTAAAACTCCCCACCATTATATCTCGAGAACGAATGCGAATTTTTAATTTCTGTAAAAAGTGATAAATAGGTAGTGTGAAGTAGATATTTTTCAAAGTAAAAAAAATCCGACGCCTGCTGCAGGCTGGGCGTCGCGACGCCTCAAAAATATAAATCGATGGCAGGAACTTCGAAAATATGTGCATGCGAAAGTAGATAATATTTGAACACTTTTTTGTCATTTAGTAAAATTCTTTAACTTTACTCGTTTCTGAGTTATATCGGTTTACAGTACAAATTTCATCGAGGGATTGAAATGTGGTGACCGCTGATTTTCATCAAGTATGCCATGAATATCGATTACTATGGCAACTATTGTTATTGACATCATTTTGGCAACTGTTGTCATTGTGGTTTCAAAAATATTTTCGAGTTCTGTTTTTATTGATTATTCCTTTATGGTATTTATTAGTTATACAGTATTTATTTATCAAAATGGTTCAATTTACCAACGAAGAAAAAGTTGACATGTTGCTGGTATTTGGAGAATGCAGATCGAATGGTAGAGAAGCGAGAAGAGTTTACTTGCATCGTTATCCGCATAGAAGAATTCCCGATAAAAAAACCTTCTCAAGTTTATGCAAAAACTTAAGAAAGCATGGCTGCTTCACAAAACCAATAAGAAATAGAACAAGGACGGCTACAAATGATGAAAATACTGCTGCTGTAATCCAACAAGTTGATGATAATCCAAGAATATCCCTCTCGAAAATCAAAGGAAATACGGGTGTTTCTGTAAGTTCGTCTTGGAGAATCCTGAAGAGAAACTCTTTCCACCCCTACAAGACTAAATTAGTCCATAAATTAGAACCAGGTGATCCGGCTAGAAGAATGGATTTCTTGGCAAGATTTGCCGATTTGTATAATGAAGATGAAAATTTGCTTTCAAAAATCCTATGGAGCGACGAGAGTCGATTCCATAATAATGGGATCGTAAACAGACACAACTGTCGCTTATGGTCTGAAAATCATCCTCGTTGGATCACAGAAAGAGGTAATCAGCGAGTTTTTGGCATCAATGTTTGGTGCGGCATATTAGACGGATTCCTCATTGGACCTCATTTTTATGAAGGCACTTTAAATGCAGCTCGGTATTTGAATTTTCTTCAAACTACTCTTCCGATCTTGTTGGAAGAAGTGCATCTGGAGACTAGAATGAATATGTGGCTTCAGCAAGATGGAGCGCCGGCACATAATGCCGAAATTGAAACAAGGCATTTAAATAGAGAATACCCCAACAGATGGTTTGGTATCAATGGACCGATAAGGTGGCCGGCGAGGTCCCCGGATATCACACCACCGGATTATTTTCTTTGGGGTCACTTGAAAGACGTTGTATATGAAGAACCAATCGAAGATATGGCGGATCTAATCAACAAAATTTATGCCGCATGTGCCGCCATTAGAAGAAGAACGCTCCTACAAGTGACGCAAAATCATCTGATAAAGGTTTTTGATAGTTGTGTTCGCGCAGAAAGTCATAATTTTGAACAAGAGTTTTAATTATTTGTTTCATGTTTGATTCTAGTACCTAAGTTTGTTGATTAGTATCTTGTTTAGATTATTGTTCATTTATTTTATTTGTATTCGTGTGAATAAAAGGTACGAAATTTCATTATCGTGTAGTTATAGTGACAATAACAAAAGTTGCCAAAGTAATCGATATTCATGGCATTCTTGTGAAAATTGCCGGTAATAATTGGCTAAAACCATCATAGTCTATTAAAAAAATGTATACTGTAAACCGATATAACTCAGAAACGAGTAAATTAAATGAATTTTACTAAATGACAAAAGAGTTTTTAGATAACATGTACTTCGTATGCGCATATTTTCAAAGTCCCTGCCATCGATTCATATTTTCGAGGCGTCGCAACGCCCAGCCTTTGGCAGGCGTCGGATTTTTTTTTCCTTCCATAAATATCTGCTTCATACTTCCTATTAATCACCTTTCACAGAAATTAAAAATTCGCATTCGTTTTCAAGATATTGGCGTGGGGAGTTTTAAGTGAAAAACCCTCTATAGCGAGGACAATCAAATTTCTGTGCTTTTCCTTCCCCCAAATTGTACGCCATTGATACAGCCAATGGACCAACACGTTATACAGGCCATAAAACCATTTTATCGTAAGTTGCTCCAAAAAATTGTTGCGACTGATTCTGATATTTCGCAAGCATTGAAGGATATAACACTGAAGGACGTTGTTTTCTCTTTGAACGAGGCCTGGCAAAATGTGGGTACTGACTTAATTACAAAATCTTGGAGTAAAATTTTGCTTCCAAATTTTGATGATAGTGACGATGAAGAAGACCACATTCCGCTAGCGCGCTTAGTCAGACAAATTGGAAATACAGAACCCACAGAGATTCAAAATGATCTGGAAGAGATTAGGGAGTTGGGTAAAAAACTTGACCAGGGCTTAACGAATGAAGAGATCGAAACATGGGTATCGAATGATATAGCAATCAGCGAAGCATTGACTGAAGCTAATATCATTCAAGAAGTTGTTGAAGATTCCGACTCTGATGACAACTCCGACGATATTTCCGAAACTCCGTATTTGGTGAAAGATGCGGATGCAGTGTCAGCGTTTAATACTTGCATTGCTTGGGCAACACAAAATAAGGTTTCCGAACATCGAATCGTGTTCTTGCAGGAATTAAGAATACAAGCTCAAGATGCAGCGTTTAGGCTGGTCGTCCATTGGAAGCAAATTCAAGCGGCGACGAGCTGACGCGATACGAGCGTCCACAAGCGGCAACTAGACAAGCGATCTCGTGCGTCAGGGGTCGTCCATTGTAATCTTTCGCGGCGGCGGCGGTTTATATTTTCAGTATCAAATCAGGTGTTGAAGTGAGAAGTTGTGATCTTAAAAATGGAACCAGAAGATATGTATTTTTTAGAAAATAATTATTATCACAGAATGAGACGTTAGAGTAAAAAAAAAAGACGGAAGTATTGGATAAACCCTATATTGAAAAAAAGGACGCGTCTCGGAGAATTTCACCATCTTCACCGCGAATTAGAGAGAGACCCCAATAAGTTTTTCGACTACTACCGAATGAGCCCTCATACTTATTTATATATCCTTAATTCTATAAAGCCAGTTATTAGCAAAGAGTCTAATTTCCGAGAAACCATACAACCTGATGAACGTCTCAGTGTAACACTACGGTAAGAAAAGTTTATTTATGTTACTTTAATAGTATTATTATTTCAAATTACAAATCTGATAATCTGTATTTATTTCTGGATAATCATTAATTAAGTCTTGGTTTGTCAAGTCATCTTGAGGTTGCACTCCAATGGGCATTCTTCCAGTCCCTCCAGCAGTATTTACAGCTTGAAAAGTCAACAGAGATTGTGATTGTTGAGTCTGGTTATCACAAAGAGGTGGTAGTAGAGAACGAGAAGTGGATGGTTGCTCTTGTGACCTCCAAGATGATTGCGTCGTTTCCTGACTTGAGCCCCAGGAAGTATTCGATGACGGATATGTAATGTTTGATGGGGATGGATATGATACAGGTGCTCGATATTGACTGGAACTTTGACGTTCTTCTTCATCAATCAGCACCTGTTGTATTTTATTTCGTACAATGAGTTGTCGGTTTTCGGGGATTCGTTTCATGTGTGGTACCAGACTTGATAAAAACTGATATTCGCTGTCAGTCTTTTTCGACATACTTTCAGAAAATATCTGCAATTTCCGTTGTTCTATTTTTAAAAAGTCTGCGTCACAATCTTCTGCCCTTGCACTACTTGCTTTCTTACGTTTTCCTCTCATGGGTGTTGATGGTAGAGACCCAATTTGCGGTGGTACAGCGAATGGCTGATCAGTTTTATTACTGTTCCCCTGATTTTTATTTGAGGAATCTTCGCGATTTATTGCGTTGGACTTCTTGTTTTTTGTCGGTTTAACTCTTTTTGCCAATATTTCTTGCTGTGTGGTCAATTGTGTTTCGTCATTGCCCTGATTTTCGTTTGAGGAAACTTCACGAGCCATGACGTTGGAGTTCTTGCTGGAAAATTTTTTTGCTAATACTTCTTGCTGCGTAGTCACTTGTGTTTCTTCACTGCCCGATTCGTCTGTGCCGGAATCAAAGGTTGATGTACTTTTGGCGGAAGGTGACACGTTTCCCTTTAATTCTCTGGGTAGCATGATGTCATGCAAAAAAAACATCTGTTCAAAAAAAGGCCACGAAGACAGAAACTCATCGGGTGCTTCCTGTCCTGACTTTAAAAATTTTTTGTGTTCTCTGCGAAAGGAATCGCGAAGCGACTTCCACTTCTTTTTAACGGCTGCGACTGCAACAACAACAAAAATGCTATTGTATAACCACCCAACCAAATAAGATTTAAATTTTTGCATAACATAATGAAAATTTTGATTCAAAATGCGGAGCTCCGTAAAAAAACAAATTATTCCGAAGGAAAAAGGAATTCCGTGTTTAAACTTTTGTTCTTTATTGTTACAGATATTTTGCGACAGGGGCTTCATTTAAAAGTTTGGGATATTCTTTTAGACTGTCAGATGTAACAGTAGGAAGAATTGTAAAAGAAACAAGCAAGAGGTAGATTCAATCAAGCAAGAATTCTGGAGTAGATGGAGGTTCCCAAACTGTGTTGGTTGTATAGACGGAAAACATGTGCGCATACGTAACCCACGTCACTCTGGAAGCATGTTCAGAAACTACAAAAAAAAATTTTCCATTGTTTTACAAGGCGTGGCAGGGCCCGATTACAAATTTATTGCTGTTGATGTTGGTGGTTATGGCAAGGAAAGCGATGGTGGTATTTTTTCTAATTCAAATCTATCAAAAAAACTAGAGGATGGTGCACTAGGTACTACACGTCTCACCAAATTACCTGGGACAAATATTAAACTTCCACATGTTATTCTTGGTGATGAAGCCTATCCCCTGAAAAATTATATTATGAGACCTTTTCCTGGCGATAATCTAAGGGCCCCACAAAGAATTTTTAATAAACGTCTTTCCAAAGCTCGCCAGGTCATTGAATGTACGTTTGGTATCATAAGCAGTAAATGGAGAGTCCTACATAAGGGTATTGATGTGGAGCCAGATTTCGTCGACCTAATTGTAAAATGCATTTGCTTGCTCCATAACATTGTCAAGAAGGTCAACAAGAAGCAATAGGGTTCCAGTTCCAACAACTTCAGCACTCAGAAAGCAGGTACCCACCTGCCAGATTTACTACAGTCGGCCAAAATAGAAGTTCTAATTCAGCATATGAAGTCAGAGATAAATTTATGTCTTTTTTTTGTGAACACGAACCTATAGACTAAATTGCAACATGCAAATTATTTAATATAAGTACTTAGCTATGTTTATTTTTTTACTTACCATTACATTCCATTTCAACTGCAACCTTTGCCCATAGTTTTCTTTGAATATCTCGAGAGTGGTACCTTTTATCTCTCATATCCCACAGTGGCGAATACGAATTTATTAAATTTATGAGCTTATCAGTTTCTTCATCCATTGCTATAAATTTTTTATATATAAAAAAAAACAAACTACCACGTGCAAATGCAAATATAGACAAAACAACCTTTCTCACTGGTGTTCGCAAATGAACTGAACTACAGAAACTCGCGCGGCTACGAGCAGAAATCCCATTTTGATGGGACCTGCAGCGCAAGCACGGTTACGCTTATAGCCGCCCGCTTAAACTTGCTTGTAATGGACGAGGTTACATTGAAATACAGTACTTGGGATCTGCAGCGCATAGCCGCTTGTTGACGCTCGTATCGCGTGAGCTCGTCGCCGCTTGAATTTGCTTCCAATGGACGACCAGCCTTAAAAATAAGAAACAAACAAAAATTACGAATTATTTTACTTCTTCAGAAAACAATTGACGTTTTATTTTTGTTCTTTAAAATAACATTGGGTACATGTTTTTTTAGTTAATTAGGTACATTTACATATGTATTGTGTAAAATTTAATATACATACATGTTAAAAAAACTTATACAGATGTGGTGATGTGTTTTATTGTATATTCGCTAATCCGAACAATTCGATAATTCGAATTGGGTCTGACAATTAGGTGTTCGGATTAAAGAGGTTGCACTGTATATACAGGGTGTTTTTTTTAACGGGACAATTAGCCTTAAATGGGAAAGTATAAATGATAGGCTCATGAAAATTTGTACACATGGGTTATCGACCACGATCTATCTTTTAAAAATAGTGGCAGTTCTCTGCGACTTTCGGTAGTACCGGTACTAGGTACCAACTTCCTTATTTTAAATGGCAACCTCCATTTTTTATACGATATTTAGATTCTTTGTTCAAAATTAAGGTAAGGGTATGTAGCAATGTCTATGGCTATCTTTGACCGTTTTCGAGAAATTTTGATTTTTAGAAAAAATTTGACAGTTAAGGGGGGTACTTTGAAGCTGTGTAGCTCAGTGACTATTGGACGAAAATTGATGAAATTTTGGGGGTGCCTATAATAAATGCTGTTTATTCAAGTGATGATAATCATTTTTCAGAAAAATCTACAGGGTCTTCACAAACTTTGAAAAAACAAAATCTTCAGTTTTTAACGAAAAAGTTAGTTTTTTCAAATGGAATGCCCTCTTTTTTGTTTGAGATATGGATTCTAGACAAAATTCTTCAAACCACGATTTGCTGTTTTATTCAGATAAATGTAAATAACTTGAAAAATAGCAATTTTAGGTATAGGATAGTT
>OY293310.1:5412063-5444096 GCA_958502075.1 Orchestes rusci
GTACCATGGCATCGCGACATGCGATGTGGTTTATGCACGACGGTGCACCACCGCATTTTAGTGTGGCTGCTCGTCAGTGGTTAACAGCAACATATGGAGATCGCTGGATTGGTCGGGTGGACCTCACTTATGCCTGCTCGATCTCCAGACTTAAACCCTCTGGATAATTTTCTATGGGGCCATTTAAAGGCATTAGTTTACGTTACACCAGTGGAAAATGTGGACGATTTAAGAAATCGTATAATTGCAGGGTGCAATACGATAAGAAATACCCCTGGCTTATGTGAAAGGGTTCGTCAGTCTATGAGAAGAAGATTAGATTCGTGTATTCTAGTAGGGGGTAATCATTTTCAGCAATTTTTGTAGATAATAAATAAATTAATGAATATCAGATAATGAAATAGTTTGTATTATTTTTGTTTTTCGAAAAAGATTTTCGCCAGTAACGGCTTTCCAAAAAAATCATCAAATGACAAAATACATACTCTCTGTGTATTCTTCAAATTCAAATAATTAATCAGATACTTCACTAAGTGCTTAAGGGGGTAAATAAACGATGCATCGATGTAGAAAATTGCGATTTTCTCTAAAACTACTAGCCCTATCGACATGAACTAAGAGTATCTTTTTTACGTTGAAAACCTTCAGATATCATATTATAAAATCAGAATGTGAAAAAAAATACCATTTAAAAAATTGGATTCTTTTAAACCTTTAACCCCCGCCAGTATGGTACGCCCCTGATTAAAATTTTGAAATTCTGAGCTCAAATTCTCATTCAGCATTAAAAGTTTGTATGATATACCAAATTTCATGATTTTATTATGTAAGGTTTCGGAAATATTGAGGAAAAACCGTCTTCGGGGTGCCCTATTTAAAGGGGCGTAGCTCCCTTAGGAAGCATTTTTCGGCAAACGAATTTTTTACCAATCTTTAGGAAACACCCTGTATATATACAGGGTGATTCAGGAGGAAATGGAAATATTTTAAGGATATGTCCAGGAAGTCAAAATAAGCAAAATAAGCTCATATGTTCAAGTCCGATTTTTATTTGTTTCAAAGATATTTTGATTAATTAATTTGACAATTTGAAACACATAAGTCATCATAAACTTTATAAGATTGTCAAAATGCCTCATAAATTTAGTCATAATGAATATGCAGATATGATGTTTGTTTATGGTTTCTGCGGTGGCAGTACTGTTCGTGCAGTAGAGGAGTATCGACGTCGTTTTCCACATCGAAGAGTTCCTAACAGGCAAACGTTTCAAACTGTTTTTAGACGTGCTGGCGAAACTGGGATGTTTCCAAGTGCAAGTATTGGTTCTGAAAGACAGCACGGACTGGGTTTGGAACTTGAAGAAGAAATTCTAGATGTTGTAGACAATAATCCAGAGATAAGTACAAGGCGTATCGCATCCCAATTTCAAATTCCACAAACAATGGTTTGGAGAACACTAAAACAACAAGGTTTGCATGCTTTTCATGTGCAACAAGTACAAAATCTCCAAGAAGACGATTTTCCTGCAAGATTACAATTTTGTCAATGGATTCGTGAAAACAGAAGATTGGTTAAATGCATTTTATTTACGGACGAAGCTCAGTTTACTCGAGATGGAATTAATAATTGTCACAATAATCATCGATGGTCGGAGGAAAATCCGCATGCTACGCAAGAACACAATTTTCAACGTCGGTTTAGTATTAACGTATGGTGCGGCATTGTAAATGATCAGTTGTTCGGTCCTTTCGTATTGGATGGGCGCCTTACGGGGGATGGTTATTTACATTTTTTAGAAGATCATTTGGAGGAAATATTGGACGAAGTTACATTGGATATTCGACCACGTATTATCTTCCAACATGATGGAGCGCCTCCTCATTTTTCAAATAATGTTAGAAATTTTCTGAATACTCGTTTCGGCAATCGCTGGATTGGCAGAGGCGGCCCGCACCCTTGGCCACCGAGATCACCGGATCTCACTCCCCTAGATTTTTGTCTTTGGGGATGGATGAAGTCGTTGGTTTATGCTAGGAAAGTGGACACAAGGGATGCGTTACTAGATCGCATTCTTAATGCTGCAGCGTTTATTAGAGCGAATCATCGATCGCTAAAACTCGCTACTAGATCAATTTTTTAACTCGCAAATAAGTGTATCGAAGTGGGAGGTAATGTTTTCGAAAATTTATTATGAATTAGTGCTATTTGCTTATAATTATTTGTTTTGTTTTACTAGTTTTGTAATAATTTTGATTTAGTTTTTAAATTACAATTAATCAAAATATCTTTGAAACAAATAAAAATCGGACTTGAACATATGAGCTTATTTTGCTTATTTTGACTTCCTGGACATATCCTTAAAATATTTCCATTTCCTCCTGAATCACCCTGTATATATATAAATTTTGAATAAAAGTCGTATGTGTTTTCTCTCAAACCTTATATTATTATTAAAAAGTGTGGTATATATGGTGGTACCCGAGACCAAGTTTAACCACGGTTTTCCCAGAATTTTACGGCATTTTTAATGGATCCGGCAACGTTGCATATGCATTCAACATGATCAGCATTTATCAAGGTAGGTTCTTTTTTCTTCTCAAAATACCAATTCAATAGAAACACCTATAGATTCTTCTCGTGCTGTCATCTTTCAATACCACTTGTGTAACGCCATGACGTCATACCTTCAAATCTCCACACTGGGGTTTCCAATCCCGGGATCCCGGACATTTTTCTATACCGAAATCCCGAAAATTTCGAATCTTTATTTTAACAAAAATTATGTGAGCATCAGGTTTTGCCGCCGATCAAATCTACAGAACTCCGACCACGTGAATCATACGGCGTAGAAGATATTGATTCAGTACGACGGGCGACGTGGAAGTTAGTCGGCAATTAGACCTGATTGATAGTAGTCGTATTTTTGATAATTCTGTTACATTCTAATATTATTACAATTGTTTTGTGGGGAATATAGTTTAATGACCAAAATGAGTGTTTTGATGTGTATGCAGTTCACAATTATTAGTGAGAAGTAAGGTATATGACCTATGCACGCAATATTTCGTGACTTTCAACAGAGTGCAGTTTGCTATTCGCCCCGGTAAAACGGATCGGGGACTCCCCAGATTTCCCCGAGCTGGGCACCGATCGATAATTATTGTATTCTGATTCTGCGTGTCTTGTCTGTTGTCAAAGTTTGTGGAGCGCTATATAATAAACATTCAAGCTAAAGTCTTAAATCTAATGTGAAAATGAAAATTTGAAGCATTGAAGCTTATGTGAGTTATGAGTTACTTAGTGTTAAAATAGGGTATGATATATTTTCTCTTTTTGTAGTATTTCTGCTGTTTGCTGGTGATCCTAATCGCAGGAATACTGGAATACACGTTACAAAAATGGCTAATGATGATGAATATGTCACTCACCCTACGGAAAATGACGAACAGTCTTCTATGTGGCAACATTTTTTAATTTCAAAAAATAAACATAACCTAACAGCGAAATGTAAATACTGCAAAAAAATAATTGGTATCAAGGGAGGTTCTACCAAAGGCATGCATGTTCATCATAAATCAAAACATTCATCTCAAAAAGAACAGGATGTATCACGTTCACAACATCACAACAATCAGCTGTAGAAACAAATTCAAGTTCCAGTACTGTGGCCAGAATTCCTCGAAGGACTGAAACAGACGATGAGATGTGCACTTCATCTAAGAGACAGAAGAAGATTGATGACTATTTCATTTCTCCTCCCGATAATAATTCTATGGATGCTGTATTAGCTCGAATGGCCTCACTCGATGATTTATCATTCAGGGTCTTTATTACCTCGGTGGACCTTAGATTAGGCCTTGAAGCTAGAAGATTTACGGATATTCCTCAATCTGTAACAACGATCCGAAACCGAATATTGGCATACCACAAAAAAATTGAATTATTATGTATTCCAATTTCAGACGATAAAAAAGAACGGTCAATGTTTCTTGACATTGTGAATGTACACACTTTTGATGAAAAGTCTAAATTTTGGAATCTAGGTTTAGCTCGAATAAAGGGCTCTTTACCTGCCGAAAGCTGTGTCGACCTACTTAGAAAAAAACTTGCAGAGTTTAATATTTCCTTAGATGATGATGTAGTGTGCGTCACCAATGATGGTGCAAGTGTAATGAAGAAATTTGGGAAGCTCATAAAACCTCAACAACAATTATGTTTTGCACACGCCATTCATTTAGCAGTATTAGATGTCTTGTATTCTAAAGATTATACAAGTGACGAAGAAAAGAAACAAAATGAAGACGATGGGGACGATGATGATTGTGACGAGTATTATGATGAATATGGATCAAATGAAGAAGATTATTTGAAATTGACAATGGGTAACGATAAACAAAACATGGCAGACCTCACAAACAACTATGACTTGATGGCAATAGTTGAAAAAATCCGAAAAGTGGTGAAGATTTTAAGGCGTTCTCCTGTGAGAAACTCACTCTCACAAAATTATGTCAAAGACAAACATGGCAAAGAACTTTCGTTGATTTTAGATTGTCCAACAAGGTGGAACAGCTAAGTAGATATGTTAGAAAGATTTGTTCGACTTAAAGATTGCATCAGAAAAGCTTTGATTGATTTGGAGAGCCCAATAATAGTCACAAGTACAGATTTTGAAGTCGCACAGAACATTGTCCGTTGCTTGGAACCAGTTAAACTAACTGTAGAAGGTATATGCCGTCGAGATGCTAATCTTGCTACTGCAGATGCTAGTTTTAAATTTCTGTTTCGGGAGTTAGGTGATCTAAAAACAGAATTTAGCATTGACCTGGAAGTCTTTAAGAAAGCGAATCTCAGAACGAAGAACCATAATGTCATGGAGTCATGGACTATCTTCAAAATCCCAACAAGAAAGACAGCGAGGATACCGTCAAACGGGGCGAATCGGGACTACGGGGTGGATCGGGACAATCGGGTTTTTCTCAAGAAAATCGGCAACCCTGTCACGGACTTGATGTTTTGGTAACGGATGACAGATGCAAATGACAGCAGACAGTCTATATTTGTCAATCAGTGGCGGCTGGTGTATATGTGCTGAGGAGCTGCAGCACACAGTAAAATCACAAGAAAATAAAAGTAAACTTTTAAAAATTTATTTCATGAACTTCTGTAAAAAAATTCTTCTTGAAAATAACCAGAGAAATCTGAAAATAACAGAAACATGATGCGCTCTTAATATTCCGCGCAATAGCCCACACCGCACGGCACGAGATTAGTTCGGACGCATTCGGCAGTGTGGGCGATATGAATTTCAGCTCAGCACAACCCCAATATCTATGTATGAAATACTGCAAGTTTTTTGTGTTTTCAGCTATTCGGCCGGTTTTTGGATGTTTTCAACGCGGCTAATTCAATCTGCATTGGAGCTGCTCGGACTATAGCACATCGTTGTTGTATTTGGTTGATGTTTTATTTTTGAACGAGTTTGTGCTTGTGTAAACGTTCAGTCGCAGTATTTTTTCGACGGTAATTTTGTGAAAAATGAATCAAGTATCCTATTTACTGGAAAATCCGTTTGTGCGTTTTTCTTTGGAGGACAAAATTAAAATTAAAGAACTTGGCCGGCCTACACCAACTCTGAAAATAACAAAGGATGCGAAAAGCAAAAGTTCTACATATAAGCGCCAATTTCACGTCAAAACTTATGAAGAAAACAAGTGGATTTGTGGATGTGAGAAAAAAAATGCACTGTTTTGTTTTCCATGCCTATTATTTGGTGGTGAAAATTCTTGGAACAAATCAGGAGTAACGGATTTGGGACACTTGAGCAACGTAGTGAAAAGGCATACCCAAAATAAAACACACCTATTTAACGTTTTAAACTTAGCAAATATAGGTAAAGTGAATATTGCTACTCAACTTGATAGTGCTTATCGCATGTCAATTACAAAACACAACGAGAATGTTGAGAAAAATAGGTATATTTTAAGCAAAATAATCGATTGTATTGAGTTTTGTGGTGCATTCGAATTAGCTCTCCGTGGTCACGATGAAAAAGAGGACTCTTCAAATCCTGGCGTTTTCAAAGGTCTTTTGGATCTAATGGGAAGTGTTGACTCAGCAATAAGAGATCATTTTAGCAGTGGCAGTGCGTTCAAAGGACATTCAAAAACAATCCAAAACGAACTTTTAGAAAGTATGTTAGAGGTTTGTCAAGAAGAGATAATTCGACAAATTAATATTTCCAAGTTTATCTCCATAATAGCAGACGATACCACTGACATATCTGGAAAAACGCAGACTTGCCTTGTGGTAAGATATGAATATGAAGGAAAAATTTATGAAAGATTCTGGTCATTTGCCAATCCAGGAGGACAGGACGCAGAGTCTATTTCTCTGGTAATTATCGAAGCTCTTGATTTAATGGTTAAATCCACCGTAGAAAAGGTGATTTCCCAAAGTTACGATGGAGCAGCTGTGATGTCTGGAAAAACTAATGGTGTACAAGCGAAGGTCAGAAGTAAATATGAGAATGCCTACTATACTCATTGTTATGCACATCAACTTAATTTGATTATGTCTCAAAGTGCAGCAAGCAATAAATCAGCGAAAATATTTTTTGCGAATTTATCTGCTATTCCGACATTTTTTTCAAATTCACCCGCACGTTTGTCAGCATTAGATGAATCAGTTGCCCGTAGAATATCATCTGTTTGCACCACTCGATGGAATTATCAATCAAGGGCTGTCAATGTGGTTTTCCAGAATCGCCAAAAGTTGATGCAATGTTTTGAAGAACTTCAAAATTCACCTTCCATGGAGACTGTGAGAAAATCCAGTGGCTGCCTGCGGCTTTTGGAAGACTTTGACTTCAACTTTTGGTTAAATTTTTTCCATCGATTAATGCCGCACATCGATATATTATTTAATCAGTTCCAGTCCCGAAATTCGTGTGGTTCTTCCATTAGAAAAAATGTAGACACTTTTTTGGGAATTGTTGAGAAAGTGCGGGGAGAAACAAAAAGTATTTTAGAAGAAGTTTCAAAGGATTCAAGTGTGTGTTGCACGGCGCGTAGAATAAAAGAAGACTCTAAAATACGCGATGCAATAGAAGTTTGTGATATTCTATCCACCCAAGCAAATTGTATTAATTTTGAAGTTTTCGAAAAACATTTTCCGGAGTCCAAACTTACTTTGGCTGTCAAGCGTTACTCCTTCCTCAACAAGAATAAGCTCAAAGCGGAACTGATGGTGTTATATGAAAGGCCAGATTTTCGAAATTTTTCCCATCTTCTATCACTTTTGAATTTTTTTTATGATAATGACCTGGAGGATTCATTCAATGAAGTAATGACGTTAGTTTTAATCATTGTCATAACACCAATATCCACTACAGAAGCAGAGCGTTGTTTTTCCACGTTGAAGCGTATCAAAACCTTTTTACGGAACACGATGACACAAGAAAGACTGAATGCTTTAACAATGCTTTCGGTTGAAAAGGAGCTTATTCAGTCTAATGATAGTTTTAACGCAAAAGTTATTGAAACATTTGTTGGTAAAAAAAATAGGCGTATGGAATTTGTTTTTAAAAAATAATATTTTGTTCGGTTCTCTTAGTTCACAATGTTATGGAATATTAAGTTTAGTTTTGATGATGATATGTAAATAGTAAAAACTTGTATTAATAAAAAGTTTGAGTTGATTAGGTTCCAGTCTTTTTTTTTCAATGAATAATGCTGTACAAGTGGGGGCTCTAGGGGGAATAACTATGAACGAATATTACCAGCAAAATATAACCACTAATAATGATAATTTTAACAATGTGGACTAATTTTAATAAAATGGCGAATGCGCCTCATAAAAATTTCACGCCTGCGGCGCACTTTTCTGCTTTTGCTTTCTTCTCACTTTTATTATTTCTCCTCTTCTGCAGCACACATCCACATATTAGCACGAGCCGCCACTGTTGTCAATTATACCGCCAAAATTTTGTTGATCGATCAATGTTGAATAAAAACTGGTGCCTGAAAATTCTATACAAATATTGCTGTTTTTGATTGATTGGAAAACTTTCTATGGGAAACTATTAAGGAATCAAGGTAAGAGTTCGAAATTTTGATATGTGATAGTTGAAGGTGTTTTGTAAACATTATCAAAAAATCAAATATAAAAGTTTTTAAATGTGGGTTTTACAATTTTTTTAGCAAAAAATGTCATTTTCAGGGGTTAATCGGGACAATGGTCCGCCACTACAAAAAAACCCCGGGAACCAGAGTTTATCAGAATTATAGTGAGGAGACATTAAGAACAGCCCTCAATCAAATTCGACGAGGTCAGATAGGTATACGAGATGCCTCACAAGTGTTTGGCATTCCAAAATCGACTCTGGCAAGGCATAATAAAGGACCTTTGAAAGAAGCAGGGGGGCCAACTATCCTGACACAAGATCAAGAACAACATTTGGTTCAACTGATAGTATTAGCAGGTGAATGGGGTTACCCATTGGATAAACTGGATCTTCGAAATACTGTCAAGGGCTACCTAGATAGGAAAGGTGTGAAAATTGTCAAATTCCCAAACAATTTGCCAGGAGTGGACTGGGCAACTTCTTTTATTTCCCGACATAAGGATGTCCTTACACAGAGACTGTGCGAGAATATTAAGACGGCCCACGCCGGTGTTTCGCAGGAGACAGTAAATTTATATTTTGACAATTTGCAAAACCTCTTGGAAAATGTTGAACCAAACTCCATTGTCAACTATGACGAGACGTGTTTTGTTGATGACCCAGGAACAAAAAAAGTGATAGTGAGACGAAAAACTCGACATCCTGAACGGATAATTGACTCAGCAAAAAGCTCCACGTCGGTAATGTTTGCAGGAAGTGGAGGTGGTGTTTTACTACCACCATTTATCGTCTACAAGAGTGAGCACATTTATGACACTTGGATGTTAAATGGGCCAAAAAACGCAAGATATGGTAGAAATTCTACTAGCTGGTTTGACCAACCTCTTTTTGAAAATTGGTTTCAAAATATCGCCCTGCCATATTTGAAAAAACAGTCTGCCTCAAGAGTTTTAATTGGTGACAAGCTGTGTAGTCACCTTTCATTGAATGTCATAAAACTCTGTGAACAAAATGATGTTAAGTTTGAGTTTTTACCTTCCTCATCAACTCATTTGACCCAACCAATGGACGTCGCTGTTTTTGCACCTTTGAAAAAAACCTGGCGGCGTGTTCTGGAAGATTGGAAGAGAAAATATAAGGGGCCTATACCAAAGCAATATTTCCCAGGATTGCTCAAAAACACCCTAGATAATTTGCCAACGATGAGTGAAAATATTAGAAAGGGATTCATGGGCACAGGGCTTATTCCACTAGATAGAAATCAAGTTTTCAAAAGATTGCCAAAGCCTATAGGTGCGGCAGATGAAGATCCCAATCATTGGACAGCTTCTGTTATCGATTTGCTCAATGACTCCAGGGCTGCATGTAAACCAGCAGTAACGAGAAAAAGAAAGGTCACCGTAGAACCAGGAAAAAGCGTTAGAAAGGAAGACTTTGCTGAAATTGAAACTTCCCTGCTCAATAACTGCAATACTGCTCGTAAACCAAAAGTAACGAGAAGAGAAATCACCGTGAAACCAGGAAAAAGCATTTCAAAAGAAGACTTTGCTGAAGCTGGACCGTCCTCATCAAGAAATAAGGCTGTGATCGAAGACGAATTTGAAGAGTCCGAATTGGAAAATGCAGCAAATTCCGTATCTTCCTCCGATAGCGAAATGGATGAATCAAGGGATGAATTGAATCTGGAGAATCTTAAAAAAGTCTGACTTTGTTGAGATTCAATATTGTACAGATCGGGAAGATAAATTTTTCATTGGACTCATTCAAGAAATAGACGAAGATTCAATCACAGTCAAGTTTCTTCGTCCCAATCGGAAAAAGAAAAATTGTTTCATTTTTCCCTCTGTTGATGATGTTTCCGTAGTCAACAAGGAGCAAATAGCAAAATTGTTGCCGCAGCCAACAATTTTGCGTAGAGGTGGTTATGAGTTTTCCCAAAAATTTGTCAAAAGGGCGTGCTTGAATCAATGAGTAACCACGCCCCCACCATTCTTATTATTATTTGTGATTTTTGTTTGGGTCGGTGATTTTCTGTGTTCGTTAAGTAAAGTGAATAACATGTTCCTACATTAATTATTAGGCTTGTAAATTTCTCGTTTTCGTTGAATAAATGTTTATTTCGCTTATTTCAGGTTGTTTTTGTCCATTTTCAGCCGAATTTTTTCAGATTTATTTTATTTTTTTTCTGTCCCAATTCGCCCCATTTCTGGGGTGTTTCGGCCATTTTCATTGAAATATATGGAGTGTCCCGATTGACCCCCCTTGCGGGGCGAATCGGGACACACAAAAAAAAATTTTTTAATCCCCTGTCCAAGTGACAGGTGTCAATGATATGTCAATTTGAAGCTCTAAGATAGACCTAACTTTTGGCAAAAAAACGGATCCTCTATCCCAATTAGGAAAAAAGTTATATAAACAAACATGTCAAAACTGTCCTGATTCGCCCCGTTTGACGGTACTTTTTTTAATTTGCCCCCGACCAACAAAATTACTACTTTTGTTAAAACAATCTTGGAAAACTTATCAAGAACCAGCCTCTGCAGCAAAGACGGGAGCCAAGATGAACCAATCACAATAAATCTTGACAACGACTCTGACTGAAGATGAGTTGCCACTCAGCCGACTGAAACCAGATGAAAATTTGAGCCTCAAAAACGAAATTGATAAGGCCATAATAAATGCGATGAATCCAGTACCGATACAACAACCATTCATGGGAAAATCTGATGATGTTTTGAAGGTGGTGAAAACGGAAATGGCCCTATTTGAAAATGGTGGATTGCGTGGTCTACATTTGCAGCAGTGCTACGAACTCTTGCTTACAATTCAACCCACCAGTGTAGAATCAGAACGAGTTTTTTCTTCTGCGTCATCCCTTGCTACACGAATAAGATCCCGGTTAGTGGATTCCACCTTAGATTCACTGGTGATGATAAGAAGCAATTTCCGTTCAAAGTAATTTGAGTTCTAATTTTAGTTTGTTTATTTTCTTTGTGAAATTTGTGTTCATCATAAAAATATTTTTAAGTTACATATTATACAATGTTATGTTTTGTATTATATTGATTACGATACAATACACATTATATTTCAGTAAATATAAGTTCTTTCACTAAAATAGTTAAAAAAATATCAATTATTTCAACCCCACAAATGATTTTTCAATTTTTTTCGGGATTTCGAGATTTATCCCGGGATGGTAATTAAAAATCCCGAAATCCCGAAATTCAAAAACCCTACTCCACACATTCAAAACAACCGCCATCACGTATGGAAGGTAATGCCATGACGTCATACCTTCAAATCTCTACATTCCACATACTTTTTTGCACATCCCGTATACAGAGATAACACACTATCTCCACCAATCAGAACGCTCCATTCTTGGCTCCGCCCACTAATTCCAACCACCGGAAGTTCATAAGAATAACATGGGGAGATAAGACACAAATGTATAAAGATACTCTACTATACCTACTCTTGATGTAGTATGACACATCATGACGAATAATTTCCATTTAAAAAAAAAACAGTAGTTTAACCATGGCTTCAATTTCATTAAATTTGAGTTAACACCTTTTTTTACCAAGGTTTTCAATTATTGTCCTTTTGAGGTGTCCGAAATCCGTTTATTACGTGTTGAGAATGTTTTTAAATTTGAAATGACGTTCTATTGAGCATACAAATGCAATATTTTGCCATTATTGGTGTCCACAAAATTCAGTTTTTGATCAAAAACCGTAAATTTACTGGTAATATAGACCACAGCAGTCTGCGTTATTCATGATAGAATGTGTAGCACCCTGTATAACAAAAAAAGTTTAGAGTAAAACATAGAATCAAGAGATAAAATCAAATACAGGGTATTCCATTCAAAAAATCATACTTTACCATGCCACACTTTTGTGACACCCTTTATACTCCTGAATATTTTTAGATTGTGCGCTTCAATCCTTCTAATATTACCAGATAAGCAAAGCCCAAAACATACTTTACTCTATCGTTGACAACCCTGTATAGAAGTGTAAAGAGAGTAGATTTATTACTCCATTTTAGTGTTGATACAATATGACAGAAATAGTTGTACAACGAGAGGGACTCATGAGGGTCGAGAGCAGTTCATCTTGCGAACTAACATTTTTCTGTTTCCTTTATAGGGTTTTTCAAAAGTACAAACATTGAGATATGCATTGTCATTCCAATTATAGTATCTAACTTCAATCTTGGAAAATCTTTCGACAGTAATAGTCCTACATATCAAGCATATTTATGGAGAAACCGACTGTTTCTCATCACGACAATGTTATGGATCTCTAATGCTAAGATGATGTGAGTTTTTGCAGTTTATACTATTTTGTGATAAACAATTCTATTTGTAAGACTCCATCGATATTAATTGAAAATGCTGCATATTAATCAAAATTGTATGTCATGTACGTACACACCAACCAAACCTCTTTGCTTCATCCAAACCGGGGTTGATTACCCGATCTAGACTACACGCAGAAGTTAGATTGAGATGTGAATAAGTTACCTATCATTACACTTTCAAACTACCAAAACAATCCAGTCAAAATACATAATATTAATATCATTATCATGTATTGAAAAAAAACATCTATTGAAAGGAGAAAGCGTAGCTGCTTGACAACTATTCATTAGAATTAATCTCATCACTGAAGACTCGAATATATTTTCTTGAAATTTGGGAAAACGGATGAGGTAACATACCAAATCATGAACAAACTATTGAAATAGATTTATTAAAAGTATTACATAACAAACTCTTGCACTAAGTTAATCTTGTCACTCCTTGCCTTGTGTTGAGTTTTCTCAGCCCAACCTAAAATTCTCAGTACCGCAGTTCATTTTTTAGTTAGAAGAAAATGTGCCGTCTCAGCCTTCCATCTAGTGCATTCCATTTCTGTTCAATTGTTTATTTAGATGATGATCTTGTCGCTTGGTTTCGAATTGTACTGCAATCTTTCACCTGAAAAAATATTCATTTGAAAAAATGTATAAAAAAGTAAATGAAGATTTTAGTTGATAGTGAATAACAGACGTAGAAATATTCCGAGAAATATACAATAATCAGGAAAGACCTCTCTGCATAATTTATGGATAAGAAAGAGCAATCTTCTGCACGAAGAAGTTGAATTCATGATACGCTAAAAAAGTCAAATGTATAATTCGAAACCTAGACATTTTTAGAAAAAATACAGTAGAAAAGGTGTAAAGTTAAGTATAATAACAAAACTTTTCTGAAAGTGTATCGCCTAATCAATATTGGTACTTGTAGAAAGAAATCAGATACT
This sequence comes from Orchestes rusci, assembly GCA_958502075.1. NCBI lineage: Eukaryota > Metazoa > Arthropoda > Insecta > Coleoptera > Curculionidae > Orchestes > Orchestes rusci. The sequence goes on from OY293310.1 coordinate 5,425,505, forward strand.
TCTTGCTTGTAATTGAGGTTAAACTTGGCGGCGGTGGTCACTTTTTAATAAAATTGATTCGTATCAAAAGTCGGGGTAGGTATCTGCTTATACAGAGATGAAAATTGGTATTTAAGGGTTTCTTTGTTTGTTATCATGCGAAATTCGAATTTGATGGTAGCATGGCTCCAACTTTTAGAGAGCTCTACCTACACTTATTTTTGAGGATATGAACAGCCATAACTTTTTTGGACGTCCCTGTGTTATATTTTTAACTAACAAAACCATTTTTCTATGACTATTCAATAATAGATGTATTATACATCCACATCCAGACCCATCTTTCGTCGGCTTGGGATTCTGACTATTCCATCACAGTACAGGGTGGCCAACTAAGAATGCGAGGTACTGTATCTCGGAAACTATACATCGTAGAGGCTTGCGGCAAAAAATTTTATTACTAAAACGGCCAAGAGAAAAACCTGGAAAATATTCTCAAGTTTCTGAAATGTTCGCTAGGGGGCGTAACAACCAACACCAAGTAGAAAAATATGATTTTTATGGAATTGTGTCCAATGAAAATGTATCGATGAGCTCATTTTCGGATTTACTGACTATTTACCTACACTTTTTGTCCAAAACGTTTTTTTTTCTATCAAGGCCTACTATGTTAGTTTTTAAGAGCAAAATTTCAGGAAACCATATTAGCGATTTTTTTAGAAAAAATCTGTGTGCGCCACTGGATTCAGCATCCTTTAAAACGGGTCTATACAAATTATCAACCGAAAATATCAAGTTGAAAAAAATTAAAAATCCGCACTTTAACAATCTTTGATTCTATCAAAACAAATAAAAATGACATAAAACTAAAAATTTGTAACTTCTACCAAACCACCATCAAGTTCAATGCATTTATCATTTGTTTTGATAGAATCAAAGATTGTTAAAGTGCGAATTTTTAATTTTTTTCAACTTGATATTTTCGGTTGAAAATTTGTATAGACCCGTTTTAAAGGATGCTGAATCCAGTGGCGCACACAGATTTTTTCTAAAAAAATCGCTAATATGGTTTCCTGAAATTTTGCTCTTAAAATTTAACATAGTAGGCCTTGAAGTCAAAATGGCGAAGGTCACTTTTTGCCAAGAATATACAGTTTTTCGAGCTCTACAATCCAAAAAAAAAACAAACCAAATCGGTTGAGAAATAAACTTTTTATCAGGGTGTTCCCAAAACAAATGGGTCACACTGTATATGAGGCACTCTTGTATGCATATAACAACACACAAAAGTATGGGACCGTTGAAGAACAACACCAACACCTAACACGTCAGCGAAACAATCTCTGTGTTTCATTTCTGAGACTAAAAACTTCCTGGAATGCAACACTTCACTATGCTCCCACATTCTTAAATAAATTGCCGAGGGAAGTAAGGAATCTACCTTTAAATAAGTTTAAGAACACTTCAAAAGAGTACCTTATCCAAAACTGCTTTTATAGTATAGAGGAGTTCCTTAATGTTGATGTTGTGTTGAAAGATTTTTAATTAGTAACTGTGATCTGATGTGTTAGTTAATGGGATTATAGTCTGTGTAGCGATATTTTCTTTCTTTCTTGTATATTTGACCATTGTAAAACTCTTTTGTTAAACAGTAATATATTGATTTCTATTGGTTAATGTGACTCGTTACTCATACCAGTGACTTTTTTCATTACTCAATTGTTTTCAATCAATGAAATGATTTAATGTCATTACTCCACTGTTTTAGAGCCAATCAGAAAATTCGACAAAATGTCAACCTTCAAATCCATCATTTTGAAACAGCCAATTTGACCGTCGATACTTGTTTTATAGTCATTGTGTTAACAACCTTACCTCACTTCAAGTATAGTTGTTAAAAAGTGCCGTCAAAATGAAATTCAATATTGCAAAGTTCGCTTCAATTATTGAATAATCATAGAAAAAGTATAGTATTCTACTCGCGGGAAATTGCTATGACTCACTCAAATGATTACGCTTCTCGCCTACGGCTCGTAGTGCAAACTTAATCCTCGTGAGTAATAGCCACCATTTCCCACTCGTTGAATAATATACTATTTCTTTGTCACTTTGACGCAGAAAATCAATACTTGTTAGAAGTCGCTACGCAACCATTCTCGAGATATTTGGATTTGAAATAATGAATACATATGATAATGAAATTATGGCCAAGCTTCATTGATGGTGCCAAAAATACAGGATGAGTTTGCCTGCTTAAAAATAAGAAGAAAATTTACTATAGACACGTATACATTTTCTGAGTAAAAATGATGGAGAAATCTATTTTTTTACGTGAAAGTACAGTACAGGTTTGTCCAAAAAAGTTATGGCAGTTCGTAACAGATAAAATACGTGAGGGTAGCGACCTCTACAAGTTAGAGCCATACTAAGAAACCCCCAATCACCAATTCTCATCAAAAGATCGACATTGATTCAAATATTATCTAGAAAAAACAAAACTGAAAACAAAATTTCAACACCCTGTAGTACTGTAAAGAAGCATTTCCGGACACATGCTTTTAGGAAATTTTGTTATTGTTTTCGAAGCGGGGAAACTCATCCCGATTTTTTTCGCAATATTGATAAAAACACCCTTACAACAATTTAAAAATAATAGGTTTCGCAGTTCTCAAGACGTAAAATCATACCCCACCCCGACATTCAAATGTTTGATCATTTTCGATGATGTATGACTTTTTTATTTTCAACCCGTCCCGAAATGTTTTCATGGTAATCATTGATGAAAACTATAATAGTGATAACACTCACTATGTTCTAATATACAGGGTGTCCCAAGGTGGATGTTACCTGGAACGTTTACGGAAAACGGGTCCTAGGATTGTTATGAAAATTTGGTCATATACATAAGCAGTGATGCTCTGTCCATCTGAAATATTCTCATTGATGAGACGTTGCCGCTTCTATTAGAAAGCAGCAGCATCTTTGATATTTAAAATGGAACACCATGTATATTATTGCATTTTTAGATTCTTCCGAACATTCTGGATATTTTTCGTGAATATTATTCAATACTCACTGTAGCGGTTCTCGAGAAATTGATTAATTTTCTTTTTCTACGAGCGTGCGCAAAGTAGCATCTTCGCACACTCATTTGCGTGTGCAAAGTAACCTTTTCCCGCACTCAAATGTCAACTCAAATAACTACTTACCAATTAGTTGTTTTAAACTTCGTTTCCATACCAACCAAACTGTAGATAATGCACTTTGTAATGCAAAAAATAATGTTCTTGTTACTTTTCCCTTTTCAGTCAAAATCAAAATGAAACACACAATTCTTTTTTTGCGTTAAAAACGCATTCGCCAGTAACGTAAACAAACATTGATAATGACGACTTTCAATCGGCATTTGTGAGTGGTTCTTGCTTGATTTTGGTGCAAATTACTGTGTTTATCGGAAATCTTCGAAAGATTTGAGCTGAATAGTGGCATCAGAAAAACCTAATCATGTATACAAACAAACGGACAATCAAATTTATAAAAGTATAAACGATTAAACGAAGACTGACTGATCTTAGCTGTCTAGAGTGTCATGTCAAATCAAAACAGTGTTGCCAATAGCAGGGAATAAGGCGACAAAAGAGGAAATTTTATGAACAGTGATCGGACATGCCCTTGCATTTCAAATATAAAATAAATCAATTATGATTTTGATTATACCCATATTATCCAATTTCCAGCTGCCGCCACAAACTGTTCTTTCAATATAAATATATTGTTGAGCATAAATAATCATTATTCTCAAGTTCTATGTTTTTAAGTGCGTTCAAATAATATATTATCTAAAGTTTTTCGTGTCTAATCTGTGAACGCTCGTAGAAAAAATATTGTTCCTAACAAGTTCGCAAAGTGTCTTTCCCGCCCTTAAAGCATATCCGAACTCCGCTTCGCGTCGTTCGTCTATCTGCTTTTGCGTGCGGGAAAGCATCACTTTGCGAACTTGTTAGGAAAATAACTATTTTTTTTCCTCAAAATATAGCTCTTCAGTATTGCTCCTGTGTACCGAAATATTCCGTGAATTATACAGGGTCGTATATATTTTTTTTCTTTTGGCATAAAAAAGCTTCGAAGTGCGTTTTTCAAAATAAAACATACTGTAAATTATCAACTATTTTGAATGCCAATTTGAATACCTTTCGAAAGATATTTCATGCCCATATAGTCAAATGTTTTTCTTTGCAGTGGGTCGCGATGATAAATCTTTTGAAAAGGATTTCAACGTAACTAAATCACGTAATCCTTATAATCAGATTATTTATCAAGTAATTTCGTAATTTAGTTACGTTTAAATATTTTTTCATATGATAATTGCAATCTACTGTGAAGAATAGAATATCATGAAAAAAAGGCGTTTATTTCGAAAACGGGAACATGTAGGTGTATGGGCATGAAGTATGATTTGAAAGGTATTCTAATTGTCTTTCAAAATAATTGATAATTATGTTCTATTGAAAAAAAACGCACTTTGAAACTTTTTTATACCAAGAGAAAAAGATAATAATTTGATTCGACCCTGTATGATTTACGGAATAATTCGGTACACAGGAGGTTTTCCTCAATCACTCTCAAAATTTCAACTCTTTGTGAAGCTCAGTGGCGTTGTAGCAATTAAACTAGACCTACAATTTGAAACAAAAAATGATGAATTTATCGAAAACCGCTACATATAGGATAACATCAACGGAAAATATCCAGAATGTTCTGAAGAATCCGAAAATGCAATAATATTCATGGCGTCCCATTCAAAATATCAAAGCTACTGCTACTTTCTGATAGAAGCGGCAACGTCGCATCACTGGAAATATTTTTGATGGATAGAGATTCACTGCACAAGTATATGACCAAATTTTCAGAACGATCCTAGGACGTTTTCCACCTTGGGATGCCATAATATACGAAGAGAAATAAAATTTTGTTTTCATGTACAGGGTGATTGCTTATATTTTACTTAATGGATATCTCAGCTGATATCCGTCCTAAAAAATAGTTTAAATTGGCAAATATGAAGTATTTTTATGAGCATTCAGAATCCGATACTGAAAAAAAAAGCATCGGAAACAATAAAAATTTGACATAACATGGTGTTTTTTGAATGGGACACCCTGCCCTGTATTTTACTTTTCAAATCGTTAGAGCCCTTTTTTCTGAGTCCAAATATACAGGGTTCGCCAAAGTATGTGGCCTATTAGAGTATCCCGGGAAATAAAGCGATTGAGATTCTGAAAATTTGAAGTGAGATTTTCGGAGATGCTCTTTTCAAATGTTCAAATGGAATAATAGTGAGACGGAAGGCCCGCAACGTATAAGAAAGCCTTTATTGTTTAATTTGTATTGGATTTTTTCGTATAAGAAAGCCTTTTTTGTTTAATTTGTATTGGATTTCTTGTTGAAAGCTACCTACTTTCAAAGATTTTTCACTCTTTCATAACTATTATTACAGGGTGGCCCAAAAATAAGATCTAAAACTAAATTCAGAAAACTGCCTTATAAATCAATTTTTTCAAATGGAAACCCCCAATTTTTATAATTTTATCTTATCGAGCATTGAAAATAAAGGTGAATTCATATATTGTCCATTCCAAAAATTGAAAAAAAAATGAGAATGTTTGGAGTGGACAATTTTATACAAACTAATCTTCACTTTCTATGCTCAATAAGATAAAATGATAAAAATTAGGGGTTTCTATTTGATAAAATAGATTTTTGGCAGTTTTCTTGATTTCATTTTTGATCTTATTTTTGGGCCACCTTGTTATAAAAGTGATCAAAGAATTCTGAAAAATCTTTGAAAGTAGGTCACTTTCAACAAGAAATCCAATGGAGGCATCCTTATGCGCAGAAATAACATTAGAATAGGAACCTACAAAAGTCATTTTTGACATAAAAACTCAAATATTTCAAAAACGTTTATACTTGGGTATCACATCAAATCTGCCTAGAATTTCACATAGAAGCCAAAAATGTGATAATATATAGGGTGTTCCAATTGAAACAAGCGAGTTGTCACGCAACGTCACTATTATTTCATTTGAAACGAGCAGCTCCGAAAATTTCTCGATACAAATTTTCGGGATCCCAATCACTTTATTTGCAGATATATTCTAATAGGCCACTTACTTTGGCGAACCCTGTATATACTTTGTTGTGGTTATTTTTGATAGTTTTCGAAATATATTGATTTTTTCGTATAAATCTGAGATGGCTGTGGAAGTCCAACGACGATGCTGATTTGTGTTCAGTAGTCATGGATACTCAAATAATCAAATTGATCTTTATGACAGTTCTATTCATAGTTTGTGAGTTGATTTATTCAAAATTGATATTGTGTCGGTTTTTTTAAAAAATAGCCAAAATCAACGTTTGGCAGCTAAGAATCCAAGAAAAACATTGTAAATAGAAAGATCTGGTCGAGAGTCAATTGGTGTATGGTGTGGCATAAAAGATCGTATAATACGAAAATTGTTTCTCCATGGGTCCTTAACAGAGATTCGATATCTGCAAATCCTTCAAACTGAAATCAAAGAAGAAATAAATACTCTTCCTTTAAATATATCCAGAGATTTCATCAGCCAACAGGACGGAGCACCGCCACATAGTGTTTTGGCCGTGAGAGTACCTGAATGAAAACTATGAGAGGTGGATTGGCAGGAATAGAAACGGGACCATACTCTGGCCTCCAAACAGTCCCGATTTGACGCCGTTGAACACTTTTTTATGGGGGTATTTGAAATCGATGGTTTATACGGACTGTCCTCGAATATCGCAGATATTCAAGTTAAAATAGCGGAAGATATTGAAAATCTTACAATCAGCCTGATATATTGAGAAAAACCTTCGAAAATGTAATCAGAAGGAAAAGATACAGAATGTGTGTAGATGTGAATGGGGGACATTTGAGCAATTTCTGTGATTTTCATTTAATAAATAAATAGGATATAACTTAATGTGTTTATTTTCGACGGCTATGTAGATTTATGCGAAAAAATATAATTTTTTCGAAAACTAAGAAAAATCACTCACAAACTAGATATAAAAATCAACTGTCATAAAGAACAATTTAATTATTTGAGCATCCATGACTTCTGACTGAACACAAATCAGCATTGTCGTTGGCCTTCCAAAGCCGAAGAAATCAATATATTTCGAAAATTATCAAGAATAACCCCAACAAAATATATATATATTTGAAATCAGAAAAAAGAACTCTATCGATTAAAAAAATAAAATACATTTGAAAAACGCCATGTTATGAGAAATTTTTATTGTTCCGATGCTTTTTTGTTTTTTTCAGAAACGGATTCCGAATGCTGATTAAAAATACTTCATATTTGCCCATTTAGATTATTTTGTAGAACCAATATTAGCTAAGATATCCATTGAGTAAAATATGAACAATCACTCTGTACATATGATGTAGGGGTGATTGTTTATATTTTACTCAATAGTTATCTCAGTTGATTCAAGTCTTACAAAAAAGTTTAATCGAGCAAATTTGAAGTATTTTTCATGGACGATATTAAGAAATGCAAGAATGCATCGAAAACCTAGAAATTTTACACAACATGGTATTTCTTAAATGAGAGACCCCGTATAGTTTTCGCTAGAATGATAGATTCTTTTCTAATTCCAAATATATCATATACAGGGTAGACCAACGAAATATCCTGGTATATTTTGGGAAAAACGCTCGGACACGTCAATTTTGACTTCTAGGGGGACGTCTTCCCATGTATAGCCGTACAATACGGGGTGATCCAAAAATAAGATATTGCATTACACTTTACATTTTTAAATGGGAACCCCCATTTTTTATTCCAGATTTAGATTCCTTTTTAAGGTCAGTTCATTAAATAATATCTATGATCATCTTTGCCGTTTTGGAGATAAGTAGATATTTGCATTTTAAGAAAACAATTGGCAGTAAAGGGTCAAAGTACCCTGTCTTTGAAGCTTTGTACTTCAGAAACTATAAGACGTAAAACAATGACATTTTGGGGATACCTACAAAAAATGATGGTCATTCAAATAATCTTGATCATTTTTCACAAAAATCTGCAGGGTCTTGACAAACTATATTTAACAGTAAATATCATGAAATGAATTCAAATAAATCGGTGATTTTTGTTTTTTTTAATAAAAATCAAGCTTTGCCCAACCCTGAATAAGGATAACTTTTATCGTAAAATTGATAATAAAAAAGTTGTCCATACAAATCAAACTCAAAAAAGTTATAATAAATAGGAAAACCTAATGTTTTTCGTAGATAGGTGATGGACTTCTGAGCGCAGTTTTCAATTCTAATCAACTTTTCTTAATAACAATAATTTTCAATTTTGTCAAAAACAAACGTGAGTTACTCTTGAGTGAAAATAAGTTTTATCCGGAAATATTCAAAATTTAGATTGCACTAATCAAAATGAACAATTTTTATTATATGAACATTTTTTCAACTCCTCGTCGGTTTCGAGATAAACACCTTCAAAGATTTTTCAAAGTTTATTGATTCGAAACAGTTAAACTACTATTTTTTATGAACCAAATCTAGTTGAGACCTGATTTTTGTTTTATTCTGAAAGACGACGAAATGTCCTATCGAACTATGACAAAAACCATTCAAACAACTGTATTTTTTTCAATTTCTCTTATTTTTTTTGAACTTTTGTAAACAAGCACTGAACAAATTTACGAATTTTTCAGTTTCTGTAAGACTTGCTACCCATATTAGCGTTCAGTTAACGTTAAAAAAAAATAAATTGTTCTATTGTCCACATGGTTATAAGAATTTTAAAATGTGCTTTCTGTCTATTTTAAAATACGACTTATTCCATATTTTTGCCATAGTATCTGGAATATGATCAAATGAATTCAAGAAACTGAGATATTTTTGAAAGAAAAATAATGAAGGAAGACAGACTTGCCCAGTGGTTAACAACCGATTAGGTAACCGTCAAGTCAAGAACGGTCTTGATCAGGCGTCCATGGAATGTTTTCGTGGCTCAATCGACACAACTATTGCTGCCTTGATACGTAATGCGCATTTTTTCAAGTAGAGGCCTGAGAGATAAAACCATCAATATCGGTACCTATTCAGTTGTTTTTCCTTATAATAACAAATTGGTTCTCATCTTATCTGACTAAAAATATTTTACCACATTTCTTTTTATTATTTTGCAGATACCTTTCGGATGGGGTACTATTCTATGTTCTATGTTAAAATTTCAACCAAATAACTGGTACAGGGTCATTCTGTATACAGGGTGTCTCTAAAAGGTCTGTACAAAATCCTACCGCATGTTGCTGAGGTCAAAATAAGCCGATTTAACGCAACTCACCTCAGACCGAAATGTCACCATTTCCGAGATACGGGGTGATCAAGTTTAAAATTAACAATAATTGAATTTTGTCATTATTTTGGACACTTTTTCACATATTGCTTTGAAAATTGACATACGGGGGTTATGTGGTATGAGAAATTCGATAATGGAGTCCGTTCTACTGTGGCCGCTAGAGGGCGCCCTACACTTTACATGTTGTGGTTTAAAATGTCCATAACTATTTTCTCAGTTATTTTTTTTAATCTTTTATTGGATAAAAAGATTCTCCAGACGATTTTAAGTAATTCATATAGTAAATTCAATTCAAATTCAACCCCGTATCTCGGAAATGGTGACATTTCGGTCTGAGGTGAGTTGCGTTAAATCGGCTTATTTTGACCTTAGCAACATGTGTGTTTTGTACAGACCTTTTAGAGACACCCTGTATATTGACCCATATTATCATACAGAATGTTTCATTAATATTGCGAAAAAATTCAGGGTGAGTTTCCCCACTTAAAAATAATTAGAACACTGCATATAAAGGTGTGTCCGGAAATGCTTCGTTACAGAGCTACAGGGTGTTGAAGTTTTATTTTTATTTTTGTTTTTCCTAAATAATATTCGAACCAATGTCTATATTTCCATAAAAATCGGTATTTGAGGGTTTCTTTTTATGCGGAATTCGAATTTTATCTTAGTTTGGCTCTAACTTGTAGAGGGCGCCACCTACACTCATTTGTCCTGACATGTACAGACATAACTTTTTTGGACGTAACCGTATGACATATTTGAGTGAAAAAACATATTTCTCTTCTATTTTCATGCAAAAAAGGCATACTTGATAGAAGTCGCTACGTGGAACCATTTTCGAGATATTTGGATTTGAAATAATTAATACATTGGATTGTGAAATTATGGCGAAGGTAACCTGCTAGAAGTTATAACATATTACGCATTATTGCTTCATATTTTCAGTGAAAAGATAAAAGTCGACTTCTGTGTAATATTATCGACAACGCTTATTCAAATATCATTTAAACAAAAACAAATAAAAAACTGAAAAAAAATAAATTAAATAATAACTTTCAACACCCTGTAACTGCTCTGTAACGAAGCATTTCCGGACACATCTTTATATGAAATTTTCTTTTTATTTTTAAGTGAGGAAACTTATCCTGTATTTTTGGCACTATCAATGAAACACAATGCTCGGCCATAATTTCATTATCATATTATTATCTATTCATTATTTCAAATCTAAATATCTCGAAAATGGTGGCACATAGCGACTTCTAACAGGTATGCCTTTTTTTGCATAAAAATAAAGGAGAAATATGTTTTTTCACTCAAATATGTCATACGGTTTCGTCCAAAAAAGTTATGGATGTACATGTCAGGACAAATGAGTGTAGGTGGCACCCTCTACAAGTTAGAGCCAAACTGAGATAAAATTCGAATTCCGCATTGAAAGAAACCTTCAAATACCGATTTTTATGGGAATATAGACATTGGTTCAAATATTATTTAGAAAAAACAAAAATAAAAATAAAACTTCAACACCCTGTAGCTGTGACGAAACATTTCCGGACACACCTTTTTATGAAGTTTAAGTGGGGAAACTCACCCTGATTTTTTTCGCAATATTAATGAAACATTCTGTATGATAATATGGGTCAATATACAGGGTGTCCTCTAAAAGGTCTGTACAAAATCCTACCACATGTTGCTAAGGTCAAAATAAGCCGATTTAACGCAACACACCTCAGACCGAAATGTCACCATTTCCGAGATACGGGGTTGAATTTGAATTGAATTTACTATATGAATTACTTAAAATCGTCTGGAGAATCTTTTTATCCAATAAAAGATTGAAAAAAATAACTGAGAAAATAGTTATGGACATTTTAAACCACAACATGTAAAGTGTAGGGCGCCCTCTAGCGGCCACAGTAGAACGGACTCCATAATCGAATTTCTCATACCACATAACCCCCGTATGTCAATTTTCAAAGCAATATGTGAAAAAGTGTCCAAAATAATGACAAAATTCAATTGTTAATTTTAAACTTAATCACCCCGTATCTCGGAAATGGTGACATTTCGGTCTGAGGTGACTTGCGTTAAATCGGCTTATTTTGACCTCAGCAACATGCGGTAGGATTTTGTACAGACCTTTTAGAGACACCCTGTATACAGAATGACCCTGTACCAGTTATTTGGTTGAAATTTCAACATAGAACATAGAATAGTACCCCATCCGAAAGGTATCTGCAAAATAATAAAAAGAAATGTGGTAAAATATTTTTAGTAAGATAAGATGAGAACCAATTTGTTATTATAAGGAAAAACAACTGAATAGGTACCGATATTGATGGTTTTATCTCTCAGGCCTCTACTTGAAAAAATGCGCATTACGTATCAAGGCAGCAATAGTTGTGTCGATTGAGCCACGAAAACATTCCATGGACGCCTGTACAAAGAGACGTCGGGCTATATCAAGTTGTTGGAAAATCATTTCTCTAAACTATTGAATAGAGAGGGCATGTGTGTTATATTTTCGTGATCAGAAAAAAGACTCCTTTCCAACTATGTAATGATATATAAGGTGTGCCTTTAAAAAAAAATAAGGTACGTCAATAATTTTGACATTTGACAGTCAAGTGAATATTTTACTCAATAGCACAAAACTTTACGAAAAACCCTACATTTCCTTTTTTTGGTCGACCTTTTAGCTCAAAAAATAAATATTTTACAGCCTTTTGACAGTGTGACAAATTAAATTGAAAGCACTGTACACTGTACATATAAAAATGTAGGTATAGAGTATAGCATATGGAGGCAACGCGATGTCAATATTGTTGCAGAACTGCTTTGAAAAATGTTAAAAAGTCCTTTCATTTTCAAATTGCCCGGGTCAACGCATGACAGCCATGAGTTACAATTTGGCAACCTTACCGGCTTGATACAATGTTCGGCAACCAACTAAACGGGCAACTGTATAATTGGTTGTATAACCTCATCACTTTTTATTTCACGATTTTGATTGTTTTGAAAAGATAAAAATGGCAAGACAAAATAAAAAAAAAATTATGAAGATGATGCTGTATATTTTATATTTTTTAGATATTATATAAGTTATTGTCCCAAGTTATCTTGGTTGCATAACATGCAACAAGAATTCATTACTTGACTCGTTTATTCGATTCGTCAGAGTTGTCACATTGTGAGAGTCAATGACGTCATTGACTTTAAATTTTTCGTGAGGGCGGAGCGAGTGCCCAAATTAGAAGCTTTTAGACTGTTGTCCCAGAAAAGGTCGAGCCTATTTTGACGGCTGAAATTTGGGCACGGTTGCCAATATGTGCGTGTCCGTATCGACAGGCATTTTTGCATCGTTGCATGTCGGTTAGCACTTGGTTATCATTTCAATTATTATTGTAAATCATAATTTATGTGCTGTGTTTGGGTATTATGGGGATTAAGTTTTGATTAGTTTGGATTAGGCATGATATACTTTAAAAAATATGCAGCGGTTCGTCGGTTAGCACTTGGTTATCATTTCAATTATTATTGTAAATCATAATTTATGTGTTTTGTATGGGTAACGGGCTTGAATCCTCATAATACCCAAACACAGCACATAAATTATGATCTACAATAATAATTGAAATGATAACCAAGTGCTAACCGACGAACCGCTGCATATTTTTTAAAGTATATCATTCCATAATATAATAATATGTATTCAATTATCTCGCGCGCAACATACACCGCCGTTGCAATTCGACACTCGGGCACTCTCGGCCTCGGCTACACGGGCACGGGATCAATTGTTGCCTCTGGTCACTAACGGCGAGTGAAAATACCGCGCGCTCAGGCTCAGACCCGTCAGCCGTCAAATGAGGCTCGACCTTTTCTGGGACAACAGTCTAAAAGCAAATTAGAAGCCCTATAATAAATGAATAGGGGGTAGGGGGTAGCTGAGCAAAAATAAAATCGAATTCGTAACTAATAGAGGCCAAACAACGATTTAGGACAATTTTTTGAAAAGAGTATACTACCTCATTATTCCGTAGTTGTGATTATCTGATGTTTTTCGGTTTGAATTCTCTTAAGAAGAAAAAAATACGAAATTAAAATGCGTAGGAGTGCTATTTGAAAAAAAAAAGTCATGGTGCTTTCAAATTTACGAACATTGAAGTGTCACAGCAAAGGGGTACCACTGGCACTGATACCATAATGCAAATCGACGGCATTGCCATGCACGAAAAGATACCCAAGGTAGTTGCTTAAACACTGGGGACACTGGCAAAGTCTCAACTTGTTATCTCGAATACCATGCTCTGTGATATCTTTAATCAATGGTTGCAAACGCATTTATTTTTAGAAAAAGTGGAATAACTTGGTTGAAGTTACTTGAACTAATGCATGAAATGCCACAAATATATATATAATTGAAATCTGAAAAAGAAGGTCTACAAAAATTTGAAATAATATACAATGTGTTCCATTTGAAAAAATCATCAACCTGTCAATATTTTACATTTACTCACTTTTTTTGACATTTTTGCCTACAGATTCCAAAAGTTCATGAAAAACCATGAAAGTTTTGTATTAACCTTATTTCAATATCGTTTCAAATAAACTTTCTAGGTGGGGTGCAAAAATATACGGGAACACCCTGTACAGGGTCCTTCCGTATATTTTTGCACCCCACCTAGAGAGTTTATTTGAAAAGATATTATATATGAACTACAGTCATGGTCATATAAATAGCACACTTGGCTTTGCTTAGGAATCTTGTACAAAAAAAAATATTTAACTGATAAATAAATATTTGTGATTATCATCTCTTGCTAAAATACACAAATCCTTGTTTACCTTCAAGATATTTTTGCTGAACAAAATTTAGTAGGTGATTGTTTGTTTTCGAGTGGTCACATAAATAGCAAACGATTGAAATTTCTTAATAATATCGATTGCAAGTAAGTTTAAATTTTGTTTGTCTTTTTAGTAGGTAGTATTGACTAAAGTACTTCACTTTTTAGTGGGTAGAAAGAAACATTGTGGTCCAGAAAAGCGGGCACTTATTCTACAATTGAAACAAGAGGGTTTATCCATTTCTGCTATAGCAACAAATTTGCGATGTTCTAGAAAAATGGTTTACAATGCCTTAGCGCTTTACAAGAGGAATAAAAGCTTGCAAATAAAAAAAGATCATCTCGACCTCGAAAAACTAGTGAAAATATCGATAAAGTTATTTGTAGAATGAGCAGAGCCAATCCTTTTTTGAGTTCCACTCAAATAAGACGACAATTAGCGGACCAACACGGTAATAATATATCGGCAAGAACAATAAGAAGAAGATTATGTGACGAGAATCTCAAAGGTTGTATTGCCAGGAAGACACCACTTGTTTCAAAAAGGAATCTCAAAAAAAGATTAGATTTTGCCAGGAATCATATTGACAAACCGATTTCTTTTTGGAAAGGGATATTATGGAGCGATGAAACCAAGATCAACAGGTTTGGAAGTGATGGAAAATGCTGTGTAAGGCGTCCTCCTAACCAAGCGTTCGATCCTCGATACACTATTAAAACCGTCAAGCATGGAGGAGGTTCAATAATGATATGGGGAGCCATGTCACGGCGTGGGGTTGGACCCATTCACCGAATAGAGGGCATAATGGACCAATACGTTTATAGAGACATTTTGCAGAATAAGATGGAACCGTATATGGAAGAGTTTATGCCAATTCCATGCAAGTTCATGCAGGATAATGATCCAAAACATACTGCAAGATCAATAAAACGTTGGTTCACGGATAATGTGATTGATGTTTTAGACTGGCCTCCCCAAAGTCCTGACCTAAACCCCATCGAAAATCTTTGGAATCGTGTAAAAACTCAAATTAAAAATCAAAACCCTTCCAATTTGGATGAGCTGTGGCAAAACTTGCAGGAGGCTTGGAACAATATTCCGGCTGAAGTTTGTGCAAAACTGGTGGAGTCTGTACCAAGGAGATTGGCAGCAGTACTAAAAAATAAGGGATATCCTACAAAATATTAAGTATTTTTGTAATACAATTTACAATTTTTATTTGTGTGCTATTTAGTTGGCCAGGTATTTTAATAAGTTTGTTCTTAATTTTGTATAGTTGCATAATAACAATGTCATTTCATTTAAAAATGATTCTTGGTAGGGTAGTGAGTCAAAATATATTAACTAAATTTATCGCATTTGGTTTTCATTCCTTCAAATACAACATTTCAAAAGTGTGCTATTTATATGACCATGACTGTATATATATTTATGAACTTTGAGAATTACTGGCTAAAATGTCAAAAAATTTTGGTAATTGTTAAATATTGACAGGTTGATAATTTTTTCAAATGGAACACACTATACAGGGTGTCCGGTAAGTATAATATGGTATAATTAAGCGTACAGGGTGTTACAAATTCGATTGGATAGCATTGGCAACTAGTTAGTCGAAGGAGATACCACGTCGGTTAAATGGTGGCAAAGTTGCGCAATTTGAATCTCAAAAAAAATAAATGCTGTTTCGAAACCTGGAAAATTCCAAAGACTTCCGAAGATATCCGATAATAACCGTTTTTTTCGAAATCCTTCTTTATTTTGTCCTGAATTTATTTGAAGAGATAATTGAAAATGGATGACACATTTTCATGGCCACTTTTTCTACTCTTCAAGATAGCATGGTCGAAATTGATATCCTATGTTTTGAATTCTCGCGACCATTATCAACTTTATTGTTTTTTGAATACCCCTTTAGGGCTCTGTATCTCGGTTAGGGCAAAAATTATGACAAACTGGGGTTATTTTGGCATCCCCTGTAAGCTCCCGAAATTATGCCATATACTTACCGGACACCCTAGCCGCTTTCCAGCTGCCCGTTTTGTGCACGCAATTGAGCTTTTGAGCGCGCAAAAACACTAAACGCGTGTTCCAGCTGTATTGCGTTTGGAGCTCCGCGTTACCTTCCCCTTTCCCCTGAAGCACCAACCGGAAAATGTGGGCTTGAAGCGCAAAACTAGCTAAACGTCAAATCAGTCAAATTCTGTCATATTTAAAATCAAAACATTGGCAAGTTTGATCTTTTTTGACTGGATCCATGCTTAAACATACCAAATTCAGCTCAGAGTCGCTTATAAACCATATTTTAACTGATTTTCACAATAATCACAATGTCGAGATGCCTTGGCTCAAACGTAAACAAATACTCCATCGATAGTTTTGACGTTTGTGTATGTGAGTACCTCAAAACGTGTTCCAGGATCACTTTTGCGTTCCAAACACGGTGTTAATCGGCGCTTGATCTTGAAGCACTAGCTGGAAAGCGGCTCCTGTGTATTATTACATTTATCAGCTTTTTTGAAATATAAATTTGAGTTTTTATGTCAAAAGTTTTTCGTATAGTAAGTCTTCATTGTTTAATTCGTATTCGATTTCTTGTTGAAAGGGACCTACTTTCGAAGATTTCACAATATTTTGATAACAATTATTACAGGGTGGCCCAAAAATAACATCAAAAATAAAATTAAGAAAACTGCCAAAAATCAATTTTTTGAAATGGAAACCCCCAATTTTAATAATTTTGTCTCATCTCATCGAGCATTGAAAATAGAGGTGAGTGTATAAAATTGCCCATTCCGAAAATTCGTATTATTATTTTTTTATTTGTGGTTGAATACACAATGACTAGAGAAATTGTTTGCAATGTAGAAATATAGCGTGTTCCATTTAAGAGATTTGTCATTATTTGTAGTACTCTTTTCCTTTTTGTCACACCCTGTACACTCAAAAATAATTTGGGTTATAGCAGAGGTGATAATCAAGTTTTATCACGAAAATTTTCCCATACGCCCAACGGTGGATGCCCCATTTTTTATTTCAGATAGCAATCCTTGACAATTTTTTTTTCTTGCTTTACAAATCATTGTCTTATACCTTAAAAAGTTTTCAAGTCATTCACATTTCAAAATAACCATTGAAAAAAATGTAAATAACATAATATCACTTTTATCTATAGCACAATGTAGTATCAACTGATTTTTGTTTATCTAGAATCAATATATGAAATGGGGCATTCAATCTAAGAAAACCAGAGTTTTTTAAAAAACTTGAGTCTGTTTTTGTGTAGAGCACAATGTCATGTCTATCGAATAAAGAGTTTGTCTAGTATGAATATCTGAATTGAAAAAAGAAGTATTCCGTTTGAAAAACCGGAGTTTTCTCAAAAAGACTATTTTTTGATAATAATTTGTGAAGAACCTGTAGATTATTGTGATATGATAATGATCATTTAAACAACCATCATTTTGTATAGGTACATAGCCTCAAAATTTCATTGTTTCTCGTTCAATAGTCTCCGAGATACAAAGCGTGGAAGTACCCCACTTGAGTGTCAATTTTTTTCTTAAAATGCAAATATTTCCAAAACGTTGAAAGATGGCCATAGATTTTATTTGATAAACTGATCTCAGTAGAGATAGGAATAACATTACAATCTATTTGAAATTGATAGTTTTCAAGTTATTTACATTTTTTTCAATGGAGTAATTTTAAAATGTAAATAACTTAAAGACTATCAATTTTAGGTACAGGGTTTTTTTTTATATACAGGGTGTTACAAATTCGATGGGATAGCATTGCTAATTCCTAAACCATAAGAGATACAGCGTCGGTTAAATGGAGGCAAAGTTGCGCATTTTTATACTCAACAAAATGCCGTTTTGAAATTTAAAAAATTCCGACTACTTCCGAAAATATCCGGAAAAAATCATTTTTTTCAAAATTCTTTTTTATTTCCTCCTGAGTTAGTTTGAAGGAATTATTGAAAACGAGTGGCACATTTTCATGGCCACTTTTTCTCCTCTTGAAGGTAGGGTGGTCGGAATTTATATCCGACGTTTCGATTTTCCGCAACCATCATCAACTTAATTTTTTCAAATACAAACCCAACTTTTTTTATGCATTTTTGAATAGCTCCAGACTTCCTGAACATCATGATGTGTCACACTTGTCATTCCAAAATATGCAGAATCATAATCCGAGATTTTTCAAAATCAAACCTCTTGATCTCTTTGTAATGCAATGCGCGTATCGTAGTCATGGTAACAATAACAACTTGTCACGCCTATGAATAGTTTTGATGATCAAAAACTAGTCGAGAAACTGTTTTTAAGCTGGAGTTTTATTATTCAAGCTCCAAAACT